>CM050449.1:97164175-97491675 GCA_027563935.2 Costus lasius
CCCTACTCTGTAACACACAGGTGTAATCCCACACCGTCTGAAGATAGATGGACGTGCCCACTGAGTGGGTACAACACGGCTCCAACGATAATCAGAACAGTGAGGTTTCGCGTCAGAAGGCTTACGAGCTTGATATTTTAGCGTTGGATTTTAACGGTCTTTTATCTTCTTCACTATCATACAATTCCTATGGTGATAGCAGAAGATAAACTTAATCATGCAATTCTAATATTCAAACAGTAAATAAAAGAAAGCATGAATCTTATGTGGTAAGAACCCATAGCCCTAGTGAGACCTTAACCTAACTTAAGTCTTCACTTGCTCTTCTTGGGTCTTTAGCTGCTCATCTGGCCCAAACCAGGGCCCAAGCGCCATTTGCAGATCTGGTGCGCCCACCAGGAATATGCGCCAGGTCCTAGGGTCGAACCCTAGACCTCCCACCTGGTCCAGCCACTGCTGCAAGCGCCTCTGCCAAGTGTGCTTTGTGCTCTTGTCTAATTAAATTACAAATTTAACTATCTAGACAAGATTGACACGCAGGTCAATTACATTTTATAAATTAAAACAATGTGATACGCAGATCACAATAATTAATTTACAATTTTAAATCCCAGGCACGCAGGCCCCAGCACGGCACACAATTAATATGGGCAGCCCACATAAGACTAAATAGACAAACATATGCATCCAATCAGCAATCATGTGATCCATTATAAAAATTAAAATTTTCGAAAAACCCCATGGGATCAATTTTAATTTTTTTTTCCTTATTTGCCCTACAACCTTACAACGGTCCATTACTAGGGATCCACTCATCCAATCTAGTCAGATCCACTGCCCTTGCATGCACCAAGTCCTAACTGACTTGTGTTGACCAAGAGGCCAACCATGCATGCGCCAAGGGCTGAACGACCACACTGAGGTCTGGCAAGCGGGTGTGACCCCGGGCCTAACTCAGGTGCGTTCATGGGTCGTCTCAATCAGACATCGCTACACGCCTGTCTGCAGTCGACCTATAGCCACCTCAAGCTTGCGCCAAGGTGCTATCCAGTCGACCCATCAAGGCTGTCAGATTGTCTGATCAGACTGATTGGATCTGACCTAGGGGGTGATTTCAACCCTAATAACCCGTCTAAGGGTTTATAGCAGGGCCTTAGATCTAATGTTAATCGCGCATGTGATATTTTCTTTTGAGAAAACTTAAGCTACAACATGCGCCAACATAGATGCGCAAAAATAAAAGCATAAACAAGTTTCGCACATATAAGATCTAAGCACATATGGATCACAATCAAAGCAATCATATGAACATATAATCCTAGCTCTGATACCAATTGAAGGGAACCCCTAACTAAGGGGTAGAAACCCTAATGGTAGCGCAACAAAAATTTCGCATGGGATATTAGGGTTTCAAAGGATCTATATATGTCATATAACTAGCTTTCGAACATTTGAATATATGAAGATAAATTCATACCATTGCCATCGGTTTGATGAAGCTTTGGAAGGAAAGACGCAAGCGAGTCTTCTCCTAAGTTTCACACACAAGATGAACAATGCGCCTACTCCCTTGATGTTCCTTGTGCTAGCAAGGCTTCAAGGTTGTCTTGTCGAAATGGAAAGGAAAGAGAGATCGCCTTGCTTAGTCGAATGGTCCCTCTTGTCGTCCACCTTCTCTACACGAGAATGCCTTTCGAATGAAAAACCCCAGAGCGACAAAGGCGTGAAGAGGCAAGTAAGATGCGACGTGAGATCATGGCCACGTTTGAGGACATGCTATCTAAAAATAGCAAAGTCCAAACGTTCATGCGACCATGCATAAACCCACTCGCAAATGCCTTATAAATTGAACCATGCGCTCAAACCAATGAGCCAGTTCAAATCAATTTGGTTTAATAACCAAATAAACCAAGCAATCAGTCCAGACCATAATAAAACCCTAAGGCTCTTGATCTGACCGTCGATCTCTCGATGCTTCTGATCTGACCGATCTAGCATGTATTCTCTCGATCGAAGCTTACCGATCTCAAGCCCTAATCAATCAAACATGATCAGACCAGATCTCACTCACAATCAGAGATTAAATCCCTTTAAACTGAACCCGAACAATTCAGTCCACACGATCTGACTTAAGTAAGCCATATCATCAAATTGTGCGACCCTGAGGGTTTCCTTTAAATGTCGGTAACGATAACTCACATTATCACGATCAGTGAGGGGTATCTAGCAACACATCACTGTCTCCCGATATAAAGGAAAGAGTCTTCCAAGACTACACCCAAACCATAGCACAAGTTGTGAATCAATTCACAAAGCATACATATTTCCTTTGCCACTGGATGTTCTTATTTGGACAAGCGTGTCAAGCTTGTAGCTCCAATATGATGAGCATGATTAGATCAGATGAACACAGTCACCCGGGTATGGCCATACACTTTCTCAATCATCTCATCCAAGGGGGCCCCTTTAGAACATCACACTCCTTAAACAAGGAGACGGCAATCCTATGTCTATCACTAGTGCCCTAACCTGACTCAAGCTCACCATCCAAGATAGCCTATAATCATTATGTTTCAAATGATATTGAACTACCTCAAAACAATGACAATCATCATTTAGAAAACACAAGTGATCTCAAGTCAAAGGAAATGTGCCACTTGTCATATTCAAGGATTATTCACATTGTGACAAACAATTGAATAACCTAGTAGGGTCTGTCCAGTACATCCAATGTACCCATGAGTCTACATCTTATTCCATGCTCGAAGCATCCTATAAGATTAGAACACATATTAGTCTCAATCATATCAAGGCTGTCTCATGTTCACCAAGATACATCGACTAAGGACATAACAGCATGTCAGCCCAGCTGAACAGCTTTGAGACATTATTCAGAAGAACATATATTGCAGCAGACAATGTAACTAACTGAATAACAACCATGCCTATATAAACATAACAGTTTATTACATGATACAGATATATTCCCATGGCCTCAAACATTAGCCTTAAGGGCATACCCCAACATGAATATACACCAAAAATAACAATAATTCTTACCAACTCTTCAATGTCAGGGTCGATGCCAGATGAGACCATTTTTACTTCATTTTCTGACGCCATTACAATGTGTCAACTATAAACCATGTTCTGTTAATTATATAATCTGATCAGATAAGGAATACAGTTGATATTAACGATTATATGGTTGATATCAACGATAACATGGTTGATATCAGCCACGAATTACAATGTGTCAACTATAAACCATGTTCTGTTAATTATATAATCTGATCAAATAAGGAATACGGTTGATATCAACGATTAATGGTTGATATCAACGATGGTAGCACTTGCATAGTCTATAAAGCACCCTATGTTAATTGTGAAATATGGGTGAAGGGGGAGCCTTGACCGGAGACAAGGAATCTAAGCTACAAAGCATAGGATTAGGCTTGCAAGAATCTGAAGAAATGATGACTAAATTGTACCGAATAATCGGAAGATGAAAGCCTTGCCGGTCGAGAGTTGGGAGGTCCGAGGGCCGTTCGCCGGAGAGAATGGGCACGAACGGGGTACCTTTCGTCGTAGACAAGGAAGGAGACAATGAAAGAGACCGGGTTGAGGATGTTTTGGAAGACAAAACGACGCAGGCGATTTTGGGCTGAGGATGTTTTGGGAGACGAAATGGCGCGGGGGATTTTGGTTTCGAAAACGAGTTAACCAAGGTTAAAGGGAGAGAGATAATGGGAGGTGGACGGCGATGGTGGCGTCTAGTTACGGGAGGAGAGACGGCGATAGAAACGGTCAATTGCACAGTGCTGAAATGGCTGCTCAGGCTTTGGGATATGTGCGATGCCATTTGACATTTAAGATTCATGGGGGAGCGATTAGGGTACCAGGTGAGGCCATTTCCTCCGGTGAGAGTGTCAGCTGAAGATGATGGGCAATGGTGAGCCGATCACCAACTAAAGCAAAGCAATGGACAAGAACTCAGAGGACATCTAAGCATGATGGCAATGCATGGTAGCAACTAGGTGGGATAATGTTTTCGTTGACCGTGGGGTTGGTTTTAGCGTTACTTGCTAACTAATGTTTGATCAAACCAACTAGATGCTCAAAGTGACTGAATGACCTATATTGCAACCTTCTAATCAATGAAAGCTTTATGCTTATGAAATAGTTTAGGTTTTTCATGCAAACCGATTCAAAGTTTTTGAGTCAACGGACGTCAATTCAAAAATTTAAAAGTATATATTTGTGGGAAAAAAAAGTAAAAAAAGGTTCTATTTAGATACTTCCTAAATAGAAACTTGATTTTATCAAGTTGTAACATTCAAGGACTGATTTCAGAAATTACCCATCTTTGCTCAACCTACTCAAAACTCCTAGCGACACGGGCGCGGGCCGCGGCGCGGATTTGAAGAAAAAGTCAAAAGGAAAGCAGGGAAAAGCTGGATCCAACGAAGGCGACGGCCAACAAACAAACAAAGAAATAAAGAGTGAAATAGAGATCATGTGGGTGATTCTTTGACTCTCGTACATTTTAATTATAATTATTACTTATTCATCCATCCCAGCATTAAATGCTACATGTTAGTATAAATGTGTTAAGAAAAATATATCTTCAAATTTATGATATTAATTAATTAACATCACGAGTCAGTCAGTTGCCATCCATGCGGGCCCAAAATTCGAGAGCCCAAACAATTGTGCTTTACCCGGATTAACCTCGCCCATAATCACACTTTCTCTTTCCCAACTACCCACCCCAGCTCGATTCACTCAGTACGCGTGACAATAACATGGCACATGTGATGCCCATGCCATAACATGGTTATCGTACCCTACATCCATGTCTCATGCATCTGTGGGTGACATCATCATAATTCAAAACAGCCATTTTTAAGTTCAAAATCTCCCACTTTAGCGCACCTATGAAACGGGGGGAGCCGCAACGCTCGACCGCTAATCCACCTCCCGCTATCCATTTCGCAAGACACGTGTCTACCACTACTTGGCCTCGTATCATACTCTGGCATCAAAGCCCGCCATTCCCCAAACATCACTGTCCGCCATCAATTTGGTACCCAGCAAATCAACCCATGCGATCACCCATGAGCCATCACCATCCATCCGACTTATATTTATGGTTAACAGAGGAGACGGGTAACGCAGACTGGTAGATCAAGTGACCCGAATGGAGTGTAGTGGCTCCGACGCTTCCTCCCGTCTCTCCGCCGCCGCAGGCCGCAACATGACCATCATACCCGCCTCCGACGACGTGCCACCGCCTCCGGCGTCGGCCCGCGTCAAGCTCATGGTCAGCTACGGCGGCCGTATCCAGCTCCGCCCCCACGACAACACGCGGCTGACCTACGTCGGTGGAGAGACCAAGATTCTCGTCCTCGATCGCTCCGCCCGTCTCTCCTCCCTCCTCGCCAAGCTGACCGCCGTTGTTCCGTCAGCGCCGGACCCCCTCTGCCTTAAGTACCAGCTTCCAGGCGAGGAACTCGATGCCCTCGTATCCGTCACGGACGACGACGACATCGAGCACATGATGGTCGAGCACGATCGTCTCCAGCGCAACTCCTCCTCCCCTAAGATGGCTACGAGGCTCCGCCTCTTTCTTTTCCCCATTAGCCCCCCTCCTCCTCCTCCTTCAGCCGCCCTACTCGACTCCGCCCGCTCCGATCGCCAGTGGTTCCTCGATGCCCTCAACGCCGTCCCAATTCCGCCGAAGCAACCCTCGTCGAGCCCCGACTTTCTTTTCTGCCTCGACGAGGGCTTCGTTCCTTCCCCCGCCGTGAAGGTTGCCGTAGACGCTCATCCACCATCGGTACCCGAAAACCTAACATTCATTGAGCCAACGAAGGCTGATCCAGCGAAGGAGGTCGAAACAAGCCATAAGATCTGCGGAGGCAGCGATCCACCCGTAGCTTCCCAAGCGGGGTTCTCGGCGGCGGAGATCCAACGGCAGATCCCGGAGCGTTGTAGCTTCGAGATTAACCTGCCCCCAAAAATCCCGCGAAATAGCAGCAAGGAAACACTGCATCGGGTCTCCCCTGCGGAATACCAAGTCCCACCATTGCCAGAGAAGAATGCCCTTGCGGCGGCGCAATGGCCGGATACGACGGGGCGGTACGCGTCGTTGGCCCCCGGCCACGAACAAACGTTGTACCTAGTCCCCGCTGCAACAGGCATATTCCCCAGGTTCTACGCCGCGACCCCCAGGATAGCGCCGGCACAGGCTTACCATGAGGCAGCGGCGGCGGCAAAGGCGGTCGTCGGCGGAGGTGGGTTGCGGACGGGAACGAAGGCGCACGTGGAAGGGGGAAAGTTGGCGTACGATAGCGCGGGGCGGGTAGTTTACTACGCGAGCGCAGTGCCCAAGTATCAGACGGTCACGAGCGTGGCGCTCAACCCGCTCGACGCTGCCGTAAAAGCTGCGAAACCGTCACAGACGGCGTGAGGTATAACGTATTCATTAATAAATAAATAATATAAATAGGAGATTTGTTTTTTTTTTATTCGCTTATTTATTGTGGGTAGGGTTTGGAATTTTTCGTTTGTGTTCTTTTGTTTCATGCGTGAGTTGCTTAATGCTGAGGTAATGTCTGGTTGATGGTTGTAAATATGGACGTATGTAGATGCTGATGAGTGGATTGCATTGGTTTTGTCCATTTATGTTAGCGGTCGTTTGTGTACAAGACATTGTTAGTGCAGGTGGGGATTCTTACCTTTGGACTGCTCGCTGTCGCTTGTCTTCTCATCTACTCTTCAAAACTCAAAAGTCTGATGCTGCGAAAGCATGCTTTTAGGTTAAACATTAGGCCGGAGCACGCGTGGGAGCACGCCACGGTATGCACTGGATTTAAGTGAAAAGTAATTAGTGGAATTAGAAGAAAACATGTACAAAAGTTATTATGGTTGGAATACGTAATCTTTTAGAAATGTAGACCCTCGTAACACTTGATAAAAATCCTAGCTCTAAATAAACTATGCGAGTTCCAACATAACATAAAACACAATCGACCTGGGTTAGGCACGACACAATATCAATAATGCTCAACCTAGTAAGACACATGGCACAATCGGGGTAGGTCAAGCCAAGTATGGCACTATACAAAGGAAAAATATAAATTGATAAAATGAGAGAAAATTCAAAAAAAAAGAGAAAATTGAGGAAAAACTCTAGAATGATAAAAAAAAAGAAAAAAAAAATAGGAGTCTTGAACATATGATACATACTTATTATAAAATTAAATTAAATTAAACTCTTCCTTTTGTCGCCTACACAAGTCATCTCGATCATTCTCGTCACCGGTCAGCTCTCCATCTCGTCGAGTTCATTCAATGCCTCTTGCACTCGATGCCGTTCAACTCAACACTGAGTCGACATCGCCTACACTTGAGCCGCCTCTACTTGATGCCAATCCACTCGACGCAGCCTCTACTCGACATCAATCAACTGGACATCGTCGGCATTCGAGCTGCCTCCACTTGATACCGATCAACTGGACATTGTCAGCGCTCGAGCTGCCTCCACTCCTTTATTAGTTCGTTAATTGTGTATAAAATATAAATGATGAATTTATAATCGAGTCATGTCAGGTCAAGTAGATAGGGTTAATAAATGACTCAATTACTAAATGAGTTATTTGGGTCGTGTTGGTATTCGGGTTAATATATAACCTATTTAACAAACAAGTTATTCTGGTTGTGTCGAGTTGACTCGGTTATACTCAGCTTGCATTCGGGTTACACATTATGACCCAATTAATTAAATTGGTTGTGTTCAGTTGGCTTAATTGGGTCACGGGTCACAGCTGACACAACCCTTTATGACCCATTGACCCAATTTGTCAGTTAAAACTACATATTTAAGTTTGATCATGTGATTAAAATATAAAACCAACTTAATTAAATCACATGTAAATACAATGGACAAATTGACCTCTAACCAACGATGTAGGTAGCTATCGTGGAAGATGAGTGAGCATGGAGTCGAGTATACTTGCTCTCCGCACTCCATTTTCTCCAAGCATATCGTGTATACCATGCTGGCAACTCTTTCTACTTTTTTGGTAATGAAATTTTCACTTAACACTGGTACGCCATCAAAGCTCTACATTTGGCCTTGGTCTTGTTTCGCATGCCACTTTGCCTCGTTGTTAAAAGTGCCACCACCCATGCAGTCATCACGTTGAATGTCCTCAACCTTTACCTTGATCCGAACCTAAGAGGGTTAGGGGGAGCCAAAAATTGGTATTTGATGACACCAAAATATATAGTAAATTTTGTGTCATTTGATAGATCTTTTTGTGTCATATTCTTGCTCTTTTACTTGTTTTTAAACTCTATTTGTCAAATATTGTGAAATCTACACCATTTCTTATTTTTGATGATTTTTAGGTAAAAAGTGCCATGTTTTGATGGATTTTGAAAGATTTGAGCGCACGATTGAATTTCAGACGTCGAGACGAAGCTGCCCGTCAATTTTCATGCAAATCAGAGCAAATTCAAAAATTACACCCCGGGTGTAATATTTTATTACAGGCTATAATTTTCTGCCCAGATTACACCCCTGCCATAATGAAAATCACAATACCATATTTTTGGCCCAGAATTCACAGAACCAAATTACGGCCCTGCCGTAACCATTTTCACGGCCGTAATTACAACCAAGATGCGCGATTCTTCTAGACTTTTTGAAGCCGATTCTTGCGTAGACAATTTCTCGAGTTATAGACCACCAATTTGAGATCTGAAAGAAGCTATAAACTCGTCTCAACGAGGAAAAGAGAGTGGGACCAAAAGCCCTAATTTTATCCACTATCCAAAGAAAAATCAAGAGAGGCATCCTTAGGGCATGGCCTTGTGATGAGAGGCGTAGAGGCCACCTCAGGCCACGATTTTCACAAGGAAGCTTCGCCTGGGGGAGGAGACGATATTCCAGAAGTTTCAAAGCAAAAGAAAATCGATTGGAGGAGAAATCAACGAAAAGAAGAGGCGCCTACACTGTTCACGACCAAAATTACGGCTGTAATTTTCATTACAGCCGTGCTGTTAGTTGTTTTTCCCCTTTTTATTTGATTTTTGATCCTTTGAAACTATGATTTATTATAATCCTTCTACCATGCTAGCTTAGACATCTTTTGGGACATGGGAGTGTAATCCCCATGATTTTATATGACTAGATAACTTTTATTTTGTCAAGATAATTTTAATATGATAATTCTACTTTTGTGATGATTGTCTTTAATTCTCCATAGTTTCATATTATCATCATGTTTTAGAGTTTTCCCAACATGGACTGAAAGGTGATTTGCTTGAGAACTTGGAACCCTAAAATTGAATGCTAGGAACTTACTGTAAGAAATTAGGTCTATTCTTATTTCTTGATTTTAGAAATATAATTGTCATGTTGATAATCTAAATCTAGGATTGAGTTAATGAAACAAATATGACGATATTGCAAGAAATTGAGTACTGGAATGTTGGAGAACCTTAAGTAGAATTTGTGTTGAGATTCGGATGCATGAAAGTGATCCTTGAGTTTCCGCTTAAGATAATTAATTTAGAATTCGGATGCACGAAAGTGATCCTTGAGTTCTTTGTCAATGATTTACTTTTATTTAACATTGAATAAATCATGCACGAGAGTGAGGATTAGTTCTTTGTAAATTATCTACGCGAAAGCGAGATGATCTCTTTTTGAAGTAAATTATATCTTTATCATAATAAAATTTGATTGACGAATATCTATTCATATCTAGTCATTGAAATTAAGGAGGATGAAACCCTAGTCTTAGTTTCTCTCTCTAATATTTTTGTGTAGCTTTCGATAGTTTGCTTCATATATTCGATTTGCTTAGCTAGTGAGAAAATAACTATTTGGTACTTAACACGTAGGTCTCTGTGGTTCGATCTCTTTTTATTACTTCGAGTATCCGTGCACTTGCGGAGTACAACAAGTTTTTGGCGCCGTTGCCGGGGACCTTAGTTTTGTTAATATCAAAATAGTTGTTAGTATTGCTAGACTAAATTTTATTTGTCTTAGATTTAACTTTATTTTCTGTTTTTGCAAGTTTTGGATTTTCACAAGTTATGACAGAACTGTGATTTCTGAAATTTGTGAATTTGCTTGTGTTTTATATTTTCTATTTTTTCATATATTTGAGAAATTTTTTTAAAAAAAAATTGATTGATTGGTGTTGCATAATCTTTCTGTTTCTATTCTGAAATTTTTGAGTTTATTTGATTCTTCTATTTGTTTATACACAAGACTCTTAGATCTTGATAGATTTTATTTACTGTGAACTCTGAGATCACAATTTTTTTTTAGTTGTGTAGAAAAGCTTTGATTTGAAGATATGTCTTTTAATCACAACTCATGGGCAACTGAAAGAGATGAGGTATACATGCCACAAAGTAAGTATGAAAATAATTCATGGTGCACTCTTGCAGAAAAGGTAAATTCTTTTGCTCATAAATTTGACATTTCTAATATGCACCCTGTTAGGACATCTTATTCTTCTATTAGATGTGATATTTGTGGATGTTTTGATCATTATACTTCTGACTGCCAATTTCAAAATCCCAATTCACCATAGTACCAAGATGATCAATATAATTCTAGATGGGAAAATCAAACTTCTTTTTATGATGATTGCTCAAATCATGTTTCTGAACCATACTTTGAGGATACTGAAGAATCTAGGTTAAAATCCATGCTTGAAAAATTCATGTCAAATCAAAGCCAGATCATGACAAATCAAAGTAAGGAAATTGAAGATCTTACGGGGATAGTTAGTCAGCTCGCTTCTCAAGTAGAATCTTTAACAGCTCATAAGAAAATTTTAAAAACCCAGATAGCATAACAAAATTGTTTATTTGAGTTTGATTTAGAAACTGAGAAAATTGATTTAGAAAATTTCACCTCTGATTTTGATTGTTTTGAAATTGTGCCTTATGTGAACATTAATGAATCTCACTCTGATTTTGATAATTGTAAAATTGATTCATTTGATAAATTATTTGAGGAAATTGATTTTGAAAAATCCCCTCTTGATTCTAGTGATAGTTATGAAGTTGATTCTTTTGATCATATATTGTTTGTGGTTAATTCTGATGAAGCATATGAGGAAACTGATTTAGAAAAGTCTCACTCTGATTTTGTTGCTAATTTTGAAACTGATAAATTATTTAATGATGAAGTGCATGAGGAACTTGAAAAAGATTTGAATATTATAAACTTTGATGAATCTTACTCTGATGTTTTGCCCATATCTATTGTTCAATCTTCTGAAAATTTATGCTTTATTGAGGAATCTAATGTGAGACAGAAAGACTATTTTGATGATTCAATACTTGAATCTTTTGATGGAAGTCCTACTCTCATTGCAATTGAAGATACAATCTTGAAGAAAGGACTAATGATTTTGCTTACTGATAAATATAGGAAGATCATTGAATATCCTTTGAGTGAAATTGAAAATTTTGATTTCTGCATATTTGAGAAAGCCATGTCGATCTTGATTTATACGAAATTTTGGATTTTTGGATTAGTGGCTACGCTTTTTGGACAACTGAAATGCAGAAAGTTGTATGTTATTTACTATGATACTGATCCACCATGATATCTGAGTTTTGGTCAAGCTATGGACCTAAAAATTAGCGTTTCTTGGGAGGCAACCCAAGCACTCTTACTTTGCTTAGTTTTTTTTATTTTAGTATATTTTTAGAATTAATTTTTCTTCTCTTTTTGTAGGGAAAATCAAACTTTGTGCAAAATACAGCACTGCCGTAATCTCTTTCACAGTGCCGTAATTTTGGCCGATTTCTTACCCGAGAGTTTTGCATTTACAGTACTATCGTAATTTTGAGTGTTTTCTTACTCGAGAGTTTTCTAAAATTTTGAGAAAAATACGGCGGTACCGTAACCATTTTCACGGTACCGTAATTTTAGCTTATTTTTGACCAAAAAGTTTTTGGAAGTTTTACGGCAGAACAATATTGTTTTTACGGCCCGTAACATTCAAACTAACGAAAATACAGCACTGCCGTAAGGAATTTTACACCCGTAATTTTAAATCTGTTTTCTGTTTATCTGATTAAGTGTTTTCTCACAGTGATTTAAAGAAACTGGAGCGGCGAAATTTTTTATCTTTGGCACAAACGTGAACTACTCATCTTTGTCTATTATTTGGATATTTTTATTGAATTTTAAAGCCCATGGATCATCCTATAACACATAGCATCTTTTGGTAACTGATTAATTTCTACAGTAGTTTTGTTTGACTGATCTGATTAGCGTTTTTGCTATAGATTTTTAAGATGCTTTGATGAGTTGGAACCCTGATCTTTCACTTGAAATTGGAAGTACATGTTTCATTCTATCTCTTGGATTTGTTGTTTTCATGAAAATACTTTCTGATCATTCTAGGAAGCATGACAACTTTTAGTAAATGATTAATTTCTGTGCAGTTTTTCATTTAATAATCTGAGTAGCCCTCTTTCTGTTAATACCCTAAATTCCTAACAGATTTTTATCCATTAATTTTCATATGCCCGGAAAGAACAAGTTTTATTCTACTTCATGGTTCTGTCTATTTTCTTTATGGATCATTAAATCTTATTCTTGGGTATAGCTACTTTTTGTAACTGAATCAGTATGCTGCTCTGCTATCCTTGGACACCTGCAGCTTCTTCTCCAGATTCGCAGCGCCTCTGACTACCAGCCACTGCCGCTTCTTCAGCGCTCATCATTTTCAGATCTACTAGTCCGCAATCTACTTCCAGCTACATCGCTTTCCACCAGAAAAAAATTGCCGGAGCACCACCAACAGCCTCTTACTTCTTCTACTACCTCTGTTTCCATTGATTTTATTTTTGCAGTAGGCTCTTCATTAGTGACTCTGATTTTTTTTATTTATACAGTATTATCTCTCGCAGCCCACCAGCCGACAACTTTGCCTCCAGGACTGTAGTCTCTAGCAGGCCACTGAAGACTACTCATCATCACTCTACTGTCGGCACCATTATCTTCATTGCTAGCAGCTCTTCAGCTAACATCTGTTCCACCTCTACTTCTTGCTTGCATTAGCTTTTTCTACCGGCACCCTCTTTGGACCACTGACGATACCTCTGATTTCTATTTTAGTTAAAGTAAGAAACTGTTTTTGATCTGAGCCTTATGTATTTGAAAATTGTGCAGAAAATTTTCAGAAGGCGCATCTTTGGACCCAGTGTTGTGATCCGCAAGTGCACGAATACTCGAAGTAATAAAGAAAGATATCAAACCACAGAGACCTTATTGTTAAGTACCAAATAGTTGTATTCTTACTAGCTAAGCGATCGATTATAATGCAAGTGAACAATAAAAAGAGCGTAGAGATAATCAGAGAGAAACATTGGGACTAGGGTTTCATCCTCCTTGATTCTAATGACTAGATTTAAATAAAAGGTTGTCAGACTAATCTTATCATGATAAAGACTTAATTTACTTCATAAAGGGATTATCCCACTTTCGTGCAGACAATCATGTAGGGATCAATCCTCGCTTTCGCGCAAGATCTATCTCAATGCTAAAGGTAAGTAAATTATCAATCAAAGAACTCGAGATCACTTTCATGCATCTGAATTCTAAGTTGATTGTCTCAAGTGGAATCTCAAAAATCACTTTCGTGCATCCGAGACTCAACGCAAGTTCTACTTATGGTTCTCCAACGTTCTGATCCTCACTTTCGTGCAAGATCTCCACGTTTGACAACTCGACTCTACCCTAGGTTCAAATTATCATCATGGCAATAAGATCACTAAAATCAAATAATTAAGAACTAACCTAAGAGAGTTCCTAACATGCAATTCTAGGGTTCCAAGTTCTCAAGCAAGTCACCTTTCGGTCCTTATTGCGAGAACTCTAAAACATGAATAATAACATCAATCTATGGAGAATCAAAGACAAACAATCACAAAAGTAGAATCATCATAATAAAACTATTCTGACGAAAATAAGAGTTATCTAATCATAAAGAAATCAAAGTGAATTACACCCATGTCCCAAAATATGATTAAGCTAGCATGGAAAGAGAAATACAGTAAGCCATAGTTTCAGAAGATCAAAAATTAAAGAAAAAGAAGAGTTAAGAAAATACAGCACGGCTGTGAAATATTTCACAGCCGTATTTTGCAAGGAGGAGTCGATGAACAATGGCGGCGCTTCCCTTTTCTTTGATTTCTTCTCCGATTGAACTCCTTTTCCTTCGAAACTTCTGGTGTGTTGTCTACTCCTCCAGACGAAGCTTTTGCGTGAAAATCATGACCTGAGGTGCCCTCTACGCCTCTCGATGCGAGGCCAAACCCTAACCTCCTCTCTGTCGATTGCTCTCTCGATACTGGATAAAAATTCATTCTTTCACTTCGTGTGTCTTTTCCTGTTAAAGACAAGTCCGCAACAACTTTCGGATTTCAATTTGGAGGTCTGGATCAAAAGTTATAGTCCGCGCAAGTTTCGGGCCCGTAAAAGTCACGTTTTTGAATGGAAATTACAGCCGTAATCTATTTTACGGCAGTGCCGTAATTTGGTTCTGTGAACCCTGTGTCAAAATTATAGCCCGTAAAAGTTATTGTGGCAGTGCCGTAAAATCTGATGAGTTCTCTGGTCTGAAATCTCTGATAAATACGGCACCGTGAAATGGTTTACGGCTGTGCCGTAATTTCAGTGAATCTCTCTGTTCTGAAGCGCTCCAAAATACGGCCCGTGTAATTCTTTACCGCAGTGCCATAAAAATAGAAAAATCTTCTGTTTAGAATTTCTCCAAATTACAGTAGTGGCTCGATATTACAGTATCGTAAGAAAAAACGGTACCGTAATATAAATTACGGCACTACCGTATTTTGGGGAGTTACTCCGTTTTGCGTAAAATTTGTCGAGTGATCTCCTCTTGATGATGGTAACTCTTCTATGTCTTCGATTTTGCTTGAAAACGCCTCAAAATAGTGTCTTTTTACCTGAAAATCATGAAAAACCAAAATAGAAGTAGATTTTGCAATATTTAATGAATTCAGCATAAAAACAAGTAAAAGATCCTCAATTTAGCATGAAAAGATATCTAAAATGATACAAAATATACTATATATTTTGGTGTCATCACCCAGCCGCATCTGGCCTGACGCTACACCCCGGACGATGATTGAGCTTGCTATATAGTTTTGTGAGTATTGTTTGCACTTTCTAGTGATCTTATTCGATATGGTTGTATGGTATTGCTACTTGATTTATTTTTGATATTTGCTATGATTGTATCACTTACTGAGATTTCTATTCGATGTGGTTGCTTGAATCTATCATTTTACACTTTTGACTATGATTGTATGAGTTTGATGCTTCACACCTTTTGCATTGATATTGACATGTTTGATGTTTAAATTTTTTATGACTTGAATCCATGTGATAAGAAGGGTGGATTTTTTCTATGATGAATGTTTATGCATGCCGATGCCTATGAATGGAGATATACCTATTATGCTGAATTTATTCCTTCAATATATATCTACCTGTTGAAATCGTTCATTGATTGATGTATATAGTTTTGGGTAGGTATGTTGTTTGATGAATACAATCTAAGAGTGAAACATCTTTCTTGAATAAAATGAGCTTATGAGTATAATTTTTCAATTAATGTCAATTGAATAACCTAGTTGATGTTTAATTTATCTTACTATTTGTTGGGAAGAAAGAGTCCAAGATCCAAAAAGAGAGAGAGACTCTCCTACTTGGCACTGCATAAAATTGGCAGTGGTACCGAAGATATGGCTTGAAGTCTATAAAAAGAGAGAGAGAAAAAGAAAATGACTCATCTACTTGGCACTGTGTAAAATTGACAATGGTAACGAAGATAAGAGTTGAAGTCTAAATAAAAAGTATGTATCTATGTGGGTGCATGCCATCAAAAAAATGAAGAAAAAGATTTTGAATGGAAAAAGATTTAGGATATCCTATTCCTGAAAACAAAGGTATGATAGATTTAAACCGAAACTTGGGTGAATTCATAAGACTGAGATTCTATTTATTATGCGAGTTGCGAAGTTTTATTTGATCAAAGTTGTGAATCTTAAAGATTAAATTCGGAGGACAGTATATTTATCTGAAATTTTGTGTAACAGTTGGTGGAATATTTCTTTAGTGATTATATTTTAGAAATTTATTTTTCATAAAAGAGCATATTTTTCATACTTAGCATTGTTCTTTATTTATTTGCTTGAGGACAAGCAAAGTTTAAGCCTTATATGTTTGATGACACCAAAATATATAGTAAATTTTATGCCATTTGATAGACTTTTCTCTGTCATATTCATGCTCTTTTGCTTGTTTTTAAACCTTATTTGTCAAATATTGCGAAATCTACACCATTTCATATTTTTGATAATTTGTAGGTAAAAAGTGCTATATTTTGATGGATTTTGAAAGATTTGAGTGCACGAATGAATTCCAGATGTCAGACGAAGCCACCCGTCAATTTTCATGCAAATCAAAGCAAGTTCAAAAATTACACCCCAGGTGTAATATTTATTACAAGCTGTAATTTTCTGCCCAGATTACACCCCTGCAGTAATGAAAATCACGGTACCATATTTTCGGCCCATAATTCATAGAACCAAATTACGACCCTGTCGTAACCATTTTCACGGCCGTAATTACAACCCAGATGCGTGATTCTTCCGGACTTTTTGAAGCCGATTATTGTGCAGACGATTTCTCGAGGTATAGACCACCAATTTGAGATCCGAAAGAATCAATAAACTCGTCTCAACGAGGAGAAGAGAGGGGGACCGAAAGCCCTAATTTTTATCCACTGTCCAGAGAGAAATCAAAAGAGGTGTCCTTAGGGCACGGCCTCGCGCCGAGAGGCATGGAGGCCACCTCAGGCCGCAATTTTCACAAGGAAGCTTCGCCTAGGGAGGAGACGATATCCCAAAAGTTTTAGAGCGAAAGGAGATCGATCGGAGGAGAAATCAACGAAAGAAGAGGCGCCTGCACTATTCACGACCAAAATTACGGCTGTAATTTTCATTACAGCCGTGCTGTTAGTTGTTTTTCCCCCCTTTTATTCGATTTCTAATTCTTTGAAACTATGATTTATTGTAATCCTTCTACCATGCTAGCTTGGACATCTTTTGGGACATGGGAGTGTAATCCCCTTGATTTTATATGACTAGTTAACTTTTATTTCGTCAAGATAATTTTAATATGATAATTCTACTTTTGTGACGATTGTCTTTAATTCTCCATAGTTTCATATTATCATCATGCTTTTAGAGTTTTCGCAATATAGACTGAAAGGTGATTTGCTTGATAACTTGGAACCCTAAAATTGAATCCTAGGAACTTACCGTAAGAAATTAGGTCTGTTTTTATTTTTTTGATTTTAGAAATATAATTGTCATGTTGATAATCTGAATCTAGGATTGGGTTAATAAAACAAACATGATGATATTGCAAGAAATTGAGTACCAGAACGTTGGAGAACCTTAAATAGAACTTGTGTTGAGATTCGGATGCATGAAAGTGATCCTTGAGTTTTCACTTGAGATAATTGATTTAGAATTCGGATGCATGAAAGTGATCCTTGAGTTCTTTGTCAATGATTTACTTTTATTTAACATTGAATAAATCCTGCACGAGAGTGAGGATTAGTTCTTTATAAATTGTCTGCGCGAGAGCGAGATGATTTCTTTTTTAAGTAAATTATATCTTTATCATAATAAAATTTGATTGACGAACATCTATTCATATCTAGTCATTGAAATTAAGGAGAATGAAACCCTAGTCCCAGTTTCTCTCTCTGATATTTTCGTGTAGCTTTCGATAGTTTGCTTCATATATTTGATTTGCTTAGCTAGTGAGAAAACAACTATTTGGTACTTAACACGTAGGTCTCTGTGAGTATCCGTGCACTTGTGGAGTACAATAGTATTTCACGAGATTAAATAAGTGGAGAATGCATTCTCCTAACCTAAACACATTGATGGGTATGATTTAGTGAACATGTTTAATAATACTTAAAATCGTAATTTGTCATTGTTCAACACGAAGAAAGTTAAGGTGGGCATGTGAAAGGTCAAACATTGGATTATTCTTTAAGGATACTTTATGAGGGTAAATAGATAAAAATAAATAAAAATTTAAATTTAGGTAGTTAAATTTATTTTTTTTAAAATAATTAAAATATTAAATTAGTAAGTCGTGGCATGCATGGCTTTCATGCCTTCTTGTGCAAAGCCTGCTTGAGTGTCGTGCCTAGCATGACCTGTGTGCCTGAACACCTTGGCCTATCCCGGCCTAGACCTATGCCTCATGTTGCCTATGGGTCGTTGATTGGTTAATGGGCTATATCGTGCTAGTGCGGGCCACGAGCTCACTCCACCTCCTGATGTAGCGCAAATCTAGCAAACCGAGAATTTCTACAACCTGCGCAGCCATCACGGGTGTGACAGCTTTCACGGCCTGCCCGTGCTCATCTCGGCTAAGGAAATCACGGCCGTGAAAGCATTCACGGCCAGGCCGTGTTCTCCTCGGCACAATTTCGCAACAAGCGCGACTGAAGCAACACCTGGCCATCGGAATACTCGCCATCCATGGCTTCGATCATCACCAGACTCTGGCCTTAGAAGCCCCTCACCGGTGCGAACTTCTGGCCCAAAGGATCCGGCCATCAGACGACCGGATCGCCGGAATCGAGCGCCACCACATTCGACACTTCGTCTTCTGCTCCGCCCCATCCGCCCAGCCGATCGACTCCAGATTCCAGATACATGCTCTCCTCATCACCACGAACATCTGGCCAAAGGGATCCGTCCATCCACCCAGCGGATGGCCAGAATCGGAAGATTGTCCGGTCGCCGCCTCCGCCGCTAGTTCCCACCCGCTCGCAGCCGCCACACGCAGCTCCAGCCGGAGTATCGCCGGCGATTGAGGCCGGAACAGCGACCGGCGGCGTGCCCTGTTCGCCGCCCTTGTGCGAACAAAGCATCAAAGACAAATAGTGTTCTCATCCAACGGCCCTGATTGAACAGCCATTCATCCAATGACCAGATCAGATTCTAGATAATCAACGGCTGATATTGTTTCGGCCAGATCTGCTCCAATCGGACGAGTTTTGGGGTGATCCAGGTGTCGATCCCCACTAATCAGAACTAGATCTATCCATCCATGCCTCCAGATCTATCCATCCATGCCTCACACTTAAATGGACGGCTCACGTTTAATGCGACCTGAAGCTTCTCCAACACCCCATAGTTGCCAGCATCTTTTCAGTTAAAGTTGAGCATCTAATCTGCATAGTTGTTGTAACCACCTCTCATTTGAGTGGTGTGAACCTTCCCCTCTTAGTCTATAAAAGATGGGTGAAGGCTAGTGTGTTAGTTAGTTCTTCTGTAGTAGCACTTCTTGGTGCGGAAGCCTAGGTCCAGATAACTCCAAGGGAGCTATAGGAGTGTGCTTGTAGTCGCCCCGAGCGAGGTCCCTAGAACTCTTATAAGCCTTCCTTATCCCCCTTTTAGCACAGTTTCTAATTTAATCAAAGGCGCCGGAGCGACACCGAATTGCTCCGGGCTCCTCTTCACTTTTACCTCTTCATCGTATGTTCCCATAGAGCCGATCTAGGTGTTTCCACCCCGTAGCTCGTCGCTACGCCACTCTCCCTAGAGCCGATCTAGGTAGAGATGGCAAAAAAACCAGACCCGACCCGACTCAACCCGACCCGAAGTCAACGGGGAAAACCCGAGTTGACCGGGGGTCGGGTCGGGTTCGGGGAAAACCCGACTTATAAAAATCGGGTCGGGGTCGGGTATGGGGAAGCTACCAGCCCCGCCCCCGAACCCGAACCTGCCCCGACTATTAATATTACTAAAATATGCTTATTTTTGTAATAACCCTAACCCTAACCCTAACTCTAACCCTAAAAAAATTGCTATCCTCTCTACCCTCAGCCGCCGCCTCCCTTCCCCATCCCTCTCCTTTCCCATTCTCTTCCCCTACCCTCTCAGCCGCTACTTCCTCTTCCCATCCTCGCCTCCTTCCCGTCCCCACCACCCATCCCCGCCACCCCTCCCCTCTCCTTTTCCTCTCCTCTCCCTGCACTGGCTGCTCGCCCACAACCCCACTCTCTGCTCACTACTCGTCGTCGACCCGTCCGTCATCGCTCATCGCCCGCCCGTCGCCTGCCAGTTGCCGCTTGTCGCCCCCTTCAGGCCTTCACGCAGCGCTCCGCTCTTGCTACCTCCATCGCCTATGAGCCACTTGTTGCGCCCCACCCAACGCAGCGCTCCGCTCTTGCTACCTCCGCCGCCTGCGAGCCACCCGTCGCCCCCACCCATCCCCATCGACTCCGCACTTGGAATCTCAAGTCCACAACCCCGATCCCCATCCCCCCTCCGTGACCGCCGTCGCCGCCACCAAGATCTAATCCACCTACCATGGCCACCTGGTCCGAGCCGTAGACGCGGAGGCCGCTCGTGTGGAGCGGCAAATCCAGTGGCAGGACAGGAGATGGTGGACGCCGTGTAGAGGGATGATCGAAAACGACTAGGGGGTGAGTGAGGCACACATTGCCGTGCTCCTCCGGCTCGATTTCGTGCCCGATGCTACCTAGCGGTGTGGGTACTGCGGGGTCAGGTTTACCCGCAGGTACCCGATTTCCCGACGGGGTCGGGTATGGGATGGGTTTTTTCAACCCCGCCGGGTTCGGGGTCGGGGTCGGGTATTAAGTTCGAGTGTCGGGTTCGGGGTCGGGTTTGGCACTCCCCGCCCCCGCCCCGACCCGATGCCATCCCTAGATCTAAGCGATTCCACCCCGTAGCTCGTCGCTACGCCACTCTCCATAGAGCCGATCTAGGCGATTCCCACCCCGTAGCTCGCCGCTACGCCACCTCCCCTTCCTACAAGCAGCACCCCCCGTTAACCCCAAGGGAACACATAAATGTTTAGTAGTATTTTTTAAATTTTTATTAAAGTAATTGAGAAGTGTAAACCATAATATTTTAAATAATCATTTTAATTATTAACTAAAAATTTTTTAAGAATATTTTTAAAATTATTACTAAAAGAATTTACTACTTAACCCATAATATTTTTAATAAATATTTTAATTATTACTACTAGAAAATTTAGTAATATAATTTTTGTCTTGGTAATATTTTAAATAAATATTTTAATCATTATTAACATAATTTAGTAGTCTAACACATAATATTTTTAATAATCATTTTAATTATTATTAATAAAAATATTTAGTTATATAACTTTTTTCTTAGTAATAGTTTTAATAAAATATTTTAACTATTATTATTAGAAAATTTCAATAAATCATAATTTTGGATATGCTTAATTAATAGAATATTTATTTATCGATAAATTATATATATAATATATAGATTTCTATGTAATAGCATATCACAACACTTTTACCCAAATAGCCTAAATTTTTTTCTAACTAGTACTATTTTGATTGGCATTAGCCAAAAGCACCAGTAGCTCCAAACGAAGCATATATAACATGTCTAGGCTACAAGATGATATGCCATAATTTCTCTCAAATTATAGTAGTGGACACTTCTGTTGACAAATAGTAGTTTGGAGGCCCATAACATGCACTATTACACTTCGGCCTTGTTTTCTTGGAGGTAAAAATGAAGGGAAGGGACATTTTCCCTGGTATCCTTGGGTGGACAGAATTGAAGGAAAAAAATTGAGTAGAAAAACCTACGATTTTAATAAAATATGCCTTTATTTTACTTTCCCTCTAAAGAATTACAAAAAATAAAACTTTTTTATCCCCTTATTTTTCTATCTCTCCTAAATTTTCTTCCATTCTTATGATACATGATCTTGTCAGGCCCCCGATTAGTTTAAGCTGGCTAATCAGTCCACATCAGCAATCCCTTCACTCGATTTCACAATCTCCGCCCATTGACTTTGACTGCACGCCTGGTTCGAACGGCACGCTCATTCGGACGGCTCCTCTATTTCGCATGCACCGAACGTGCAACATGGCTTGCCACTGCGAGCGTCATCGGAGTAGGGGAAGGGCCGCTCGCGCCCATCGGCCTCAGCCTCATCGGCATCCCTCTGGATGTCGGAAGACACCGCCAAAGCTGGAAACGCTAGCCGAAGTTCGTCAGCCGGAATCCATACCCGAAATCGGCGTCGTATGCATCATCGTGTTGTTCGTCCGACGCATGTGACAGCCAAGCTTCCTCCTTCCTTGAATTGGAACTGTCCTCGCCCCTCCTTGTCGAGTTCGTCCCTCGTCGGCCAGATCCAAGGTCCACTTGGGTCCCCGCTGCGAACTCGTCGGTAACGCACAGGCGGAGGGAAGAAGTTAAACCTAGATCTCGATGTCGCAGTTGCTCCGAACCACCCTACCCACACCACCGGAGCACGCCGGAGAGGGCAACCCGCTTGCCCGTCAGCGAGTTCAACGCCAAGATTTCACGACTGGACAGGAGGAGGGAGGAGTTCATCTCGGCGAGTTCCAATCGCACGAGATTTCGCCGGCAGAGTCCCTTCGGACTTGACCTCCACAGCACTCTATTCACTCTACGCCAGCCGTCCTCGACTCTCACGTCGCCGATCCCTCACGGCATCATCTTCCTCCGTCCAGTCCCCATGTCTTCAATTTTGAGCTCGCCGGCCCCTTTTGTAGGCGCTCTGCCTCAGATTCTCGCTGCCAGACGTAGCCGCTGGCTCACGCAACAACGTTTTGGCAGCAGGCGCCGCCCATACCACCCGGACGCCCAGCCCATGCCGCTCGTCAACCGGTCGGTTCCACTGCTTGGCCCGCCAGACCGAGCCTTGCCGCTTCGCCTTTGCTTGTTGGATCTATTGCTGGTGCCTGACACGACGACTCTTCGTTGTCATCCGTTTTCCCACCGCCATTCGCCTCTTCGCCAACTGATCGGCGCCGGGTGGCGTATCAGTGGCCAGTGCTGCTTCCGGTCTGGTCGGCCAACGCTTCCTGTCACCGACGAGCACCGCTGACGTTTGCCAATGTCATGGTGCTATTCCATTTTACTAGCGAGGAAATCTTCCCCAAATCGAGTTCCGATTTGAGGTGTGGGTCGGGCCGATTTTGACCCTAGGTCAACACCTTAATTGGGTTGGGCCTAACATTAGAGACTTTGATAATGCATTCACATTTGCCTCCTTCTAGCCTTCTTAGCTTAAGCATATCCTTTAACCTTTAGGGTCTATTTCCTTAGGAGGAAAACTAGAGGGAAAGAAAAGAAAAATAAGTTTTCCGTTGTTTTCTTGGGTGGAAGGAAAAATTAGTGGAAAAATAGATGAAAAATTTTGTAACTTTTCCACTAAAACTTTTCCGCTCATATCGGACGAAAAAGTTAGAGAAAACACAACGCCACTTCGCTCGACCTTTGAAATTTATTTTCCTTCTTCTTTTCCTTCCTTCCAAGGAAATAGGATATAATTTTTTTTTCCTTTCCCTGGAGTTTTCTTTCTTTGCAGTTTTTCATTCCTTACAATTTTCCTTCCCTCCAAAAAAATAGAGGGTTAGCTTTATTGGACTCGATGAGTTGGCTGATCCAATCTATAGACTATAATGATACTATTGTAGTCACTTTTAACTTTAACTTAGATTCTCTAGCCACTATTTTAACAACTGCTTCTTGCTACTCCACTCACCAAAGGAAACCTAAGCTGACATGAGGCTCATTTGGTAGAGCTGTCTAGCTTCTATTTTTGGGTGGATAACTACTATATGGGCAGAAAGTATGCTCTACCCAGCTTTCCAAATTCTAAGTGGACAGTTGATGGATAGTAATGAACGGTAAAAAGCTAGGCAAACAGCTCTACCAAATGCCCCCTACATTAGCTAAGATGAAAATGAGCCAAAAATATTTTTCTATAGAGAAAAAATGATAATGAAAACTCTAGAGAACTCAACTTGCTAAAATAATTAATGTGTACCATACATATATTAAAATAATTATATATGGCTATCTTAAATTTTAATCTTAATAAAGTGTTCGATTAAGAAATTAATTATTACGACTAAAAATATTTAAATTATATGGAATATTATTTTATATAGAGACTTAGGAATTATTTCTATTTTTCTGATAGGTTAGAAATAGAAATAATAATAAATTTAGTCGTCGTCCCCATAGATGTGTGTTTCTCTTTTCCCTATATATATATATATATATGATAATTTTACTCTGAGTTTGGAAAACACAGTCTATGGAAGACCAAGACAAAGGTTCTTTTTTCTCAACTCCAGGACTCTTTAGGTACTCTTCTACTACAATTTATCTTTTCTCAATGTTTTAACATAGAATATCATGTTGTGTTTTTTTATCACAACCTTTAGTTGATCTTACAATTGGTATCAAGGTAGGTTTATGTTTATTCATTGAGAAAATTTTAAGATAATTTTGTCCTAATTTATTTGATTTCTACGAAAGTTGGATTCATTCGGTTTAGAGCAAAATCAAAATTAATTTCTAATTCACAGACATATTTTTCGATTTTGATTTTGCAATGTATCCTTTCACTACACTCGAAGCCGGCGGCACATGGCAAGTGTGGTTGTTGGCTAGGGCTGTTCAAAAAAATCGAAAAACCGAACCGAACCGAAAAACCGACCGAACCAAACCGAACGGGTGGTTAACCGAATGGATCGGTTCGGTTCACGGTCGGTTTTTTGAGTATAATGGTTCGGTTCGGTTCGGTTACGGTTCGGAGAAAAAATTTTGACCGGTTAACCGAACCGACCGGTATATATATATATATATCTCAAAATTATATTTAGATTGTTTATCTAGTGCAATGGTTGAAGGTTATTTTGCGAGTTAGTAGGTCATGAGTTCGAAATTCATTCACTACAACTTAAAAACTAATTATTTTACATATATAATTATCATATAATAATATTTAATAAGTAAAATCAATTTAAAAATTAATTTTTTAAAATATTTAATTATTAAATAATAATATTTAATAGTCAAAGTTAATTTTTTAAAATAAATTATAATAAATAAATTATAATCGGTTAACCGTGGTTAACCGAATCGGTTAACCATTTGACTGGTTAACCGTTTGACCGGTTAATCGGTCGAACGGTTCGTGGTAACCGGTCGAACGGTTCGTGATTTTTTCCTTCCATTCGGTTCGGTTAACTGGTTGACTATGATCAACGGTTCGATTAATCGACCATGAACAGCCATAAATGTTGGCTGAAGATTTCAAGCCCTACACGACGTTAAGGTTATGTCCTAATTTTTGTTTTCGGCGCACCTCGGTGTCGCCTATTCGTCATTGCCATTCGTTTAGGGCAATTGCCAGTTGAAAGGGATTCTGCCCAAATCCTTGACACACCGCAACATCAAGCCTGGACGCGCCGCAAGGCATTTGCCCTAATTTAGTTCGGCACTCATTCAAGGGAAGTGGATGCATCGTTGTCTCCGATGTCGTCAACGTTTGCGCGACTGCTACGACCGAACGAACAAGGGCTCCTGTACTAATCTTCGTTCGTTGTGTGGGTTGATTCCATCATTCGGCAATCGGTGCTCGTCATCGATTCTAGGTGGGTCCCCCAACAATGGAATCGGCGAGCCATGGCTGCCATTCGGTCCTAGCGAGCTTTGGCGAGCCAGTCGCTTTAGGTGTGCGATTTGCGGCTATCAGTGAAGGGGGCGAAGGCAACCACGGTTTTGGTCATGCGACGTGGGTCTCGTGCTGCCGACTAGGCGCTCTGCGCTTAACAGCAACTTCCTCCGCTGGCTCCGGCAATGTGCGAGACAACGTGTACATCAAGGCGGCAAGGCATGAGAACTATGCACGTTTAGGGTACACGTGCAGTGTGAATGGTCGGGTCTTGCGAGTCTCACGTGAGAAGGCATTGCGGGTGTGTTTCACCTGCATTCATTAATCCAGATCCATATTTGGGCATGACGTGAAGTGTGGACCCGAGCTAGATCCAAATTCGAATCCAATCTTCTCGAATTCAGACTAGCTTTATTAACGGATCTAGGTTTAATAGATCCAAGTCTGGTCTGGCTATTGGGCTGGATCTAGGCTGAATTCAAGTCTATAGTTGGGCCCCTAGGCTAGCTTGTTGTGCCTTCTGCTGTGTTGTGCATAGAAGTAGATTGCTGTGCAATTTCTACTGTTTGGGTTTGGTTTGGGCTCAATCGCCAAAGCCTTAGCATATGGTTTTTTCTACTGTAGGCAGAAGCAGTAGAGTGTTATTTGGCCTACTGTGCCATGCAGCAACTGCCTGCTGTCATTTGCTTTTTTATAAAATCTTGAAAAATAATTTTCTAATAAATTCAAATGATGGCATAATTATTTTTATTAGTGTCTAAATAATAAAAAGTTTAACATTATGAAATTTATTAATTGAAACAATATGACTACCTCATGCCTTGCATATTGATTATGATTTTTGGTATTATTTTATTTCAAAATAAGGCCGATTTTGATGTTTTTATGTCCTAAATAGGCTTATTTATTTGCTTGCTTTAGAATCTTCATTTTTTCTTGTCTTTGTACTATTTCAAGTCAAATCACTCATTTTTAGAGCTTTTTGAAGATTTTAAAGTCATAAAGTGATTTTGATGAAAAAATAAGTCTTCACAGCAAATTTGGGATCAATCGGAGCTTAAATTGAAAATCACAGTCAGCCCAAGATTTCGAGGTTCACCTGTGATTCGCAAAAAGGTCTGAAATTTTACAGAATACTTCATAGCCAGCCCAAGACAAAAATCTTTGGCCGTGATTTCACCGAAGGCAACTTTTCCTGAAAATGAACAGTAACCTTCACGGCTAGCCCAACACAAAAATCTTTGGTCGTGATTCTTATTTCTAAGATCTGCACAGTGCACATCATGGCCTGCCCGTGATTCTGGTGTTCACCCATGATCACGCCTCTTGGTATTCCTTCCTTTTTTTCACTTGATTAAAGGCCCAAAAAAATTCTAAAAATAGGAAAAATAGGTTTTAGACAACTAAGAGGGAGGCGAATTGACAGGGCATAAAAGCCCTATTTTTTGTGACCACAACAGAGAGATTTCATTTGACAAACAGAGCTAGGGCGAAAACACAGGCGACAACGCTTCCGGAGAGAATTCTAAGGCGATTTCACGGCGGATCTTCACCAAACCTTGGGGATACGTTCGAAATCTCTCCTCCTTCTTTCCTTTAGTGTTTGCTTGTCATTTTCTTGGCTTATTGGAGAGATATGTGCTGATTTGTATGGATCTTGTAGCGTAAACTTATTATCGGGACTTGGTTGAAACCCGTTGACATTATCTATTATGTGATTTGAACTTATTATGTTATTTTGATTATTATATGAGCATATTTTATTTAGTTGTGCTTATTTCATGATATTGCTTTGGCCATGTGGTATTGTGTGTTAGTCAACATGATCCTGACCGCAAGGAGGATCGTATTGGCAGATCCACTAAGTAAAACTTGTGAACATCTAACACAAAGGTAGTTAGAGTTCATTCGAGGGTACCATAATCTTTCATAGAACTCAATGGATTTACTTAAAACGATATGCCACAAGAGTAGATCATTTTAGGTAAGTACCAGGTTGTACCGACCGCAAGGGGGCAACCTGTACTATATGAAAGATTCCTTATGCAATATTATAAACTCAGATAACAGATAAGTTCTAGTTCAAATAGATATGTCAACGTGATAAATACCGAAGTCTCGATGCCTCTCCAATTGACACCTTCCGTGTAGTTGTAATTGATTTCCTATTTTCATTTTACTTGAAGTTAGTCAAACTGTTTCCAAAACCCTGGTTCAATTAGCTTAGCTTCTAAAAATCAGATTTGTTAATAATTGATGTCTTGCATTTATATAGTATGTTTACCATACTTTTCATGCAAAATCTCTCCTATTATTATCATGTTTTCACTTATTTTGGCTTAAATCCCTTTGTTTGTTCGGAATCTTCACCATTCTTCACTTTTGTCATATTTCAGGTGAAAGCGACTAAATTTCGATAGATTTTGATGAATCCAAGTGCACAGATGAATTCTATAAGTCAAGATGAAACTGTCCATCAAATTTCATGCAAATTGGAGCATGTTTCAAAAATACGGTCCACCTATGATATTTTTCACAACCGTATTTTCTTAATATGCGTTTGATTCTGCCGCGCTTCATGCGGCGCTAGGACCGATGGCCAAAGCAGAGACAAATTGAGCTGCTTTTAATAATGTTGTATGGTGAAACAGTACCATTACGAGTATTGTTCATCGAAGCAGGATAACCCTTGCTGCGCCGGCTGCCAGATACTATAGCACAACGGTATCAAAGTAAAATTTAAATTAATTTAATAGTTATTTACATATTTATATTTTATAAGTATACATAACAATTAATTATATTATATATATTATAATATATTAATTAATATTTTTAATAAAAATATAATTATTTTAAATTACAATTTTAAAAAATATATAATTTTAATTTATTACTTAAAAAATAAAATTAATAATTAAATTTTATATTAAAATTAATTGTTTAATCTTATAAAATTTAATAATTTTTTAAAATAATTATTTTAAATTTTAAAAATAAATTTTATTTTATTATAAAAATATATAATTTAAATTTATTAATTATATTATGATATATTAATTAATATTTTTAATAAAAATATAATAATTTTAAATTAACTATTTTAAAAAATATATAATTTTAATTTATTACTTAAAAATAAAATTAATAATTAAATTTTATATTAAAATTAATTATTTAATCTTATAAAATTTAATAATTTTATTAAAATAATTATTTAAAATTTTAAAAATAATTTTTATTTTATTATAAAAATGTATAATTTAAATATATTAATTATATTAATATTTATTTATTTATTAACAATACCAATAACACAACACATCTAATAAATAATTATAATAATAATTGCTATAGTGACAGCACAGCTAGATCCACCAAACACCCTTAATAATATGTGCTACAGTGATAGTGCAGCTATCATAGCATAGCTACGGAAATGCAGCGGAACCAAACTGGCCCTTAATGACTATAGAAAGAAATATGATATTTTTCACAGTCGTATTTTGTTGAAGAAAATCCATAGAATATTTCACAGCCACCCATGATACTTTTCATAGCCATATTTCTATTAGGCTTATTTCCAGAACAGAACAGAAAGAAATACGGCCACCCATGGAAACTTTCACGACCGTATTTTTGTTCGCCAGTTTCGATTTTGACCCCATTTCACGACCGATTTAGCTCGTTTTCGAGCCAGATTTTGAGAAAAACCTAATTAGGAGTTGGGGAACTATATAAGCTATCAAGGGAGCAATTATAAAGACTTTTTGGCCAATTTACAAGGAGAATTTGAGGAAGAGGCAAGAGCTAGGGCCAACGGCGACGATCTTCATCTCTGACCAGAAAACCTTCGATTTTTCGGCTAGCTGGCGTCGATCTTCATTAGGGAGCCTTGATTTTTGTCTTCCCTTATGGATTTCATATTTATTTGCCACTTTTGTAATCGAACATGGATTCTTACAACGTGAACATTATTATTATGTCAGCGTAAACTCTTAATTTAGGATTTATGGTGTAACCCTCTATGTTTTCATGACTTGACTGTTTATTATCCTCTTATGAAGTGATTGATTCGTGTTAGATTCAATAATTGTTGTGCTTATCACGTGTTGATTACTGGCCACAATTTGCATGTTTAGAGACGTCGCAAGAAGTACTAAGAGGTGAATTGCGACGTCGAATCTATAATTTTTGGACAAGTAGATTTGAACACGAGAGTAGTTCGAATCGGCTTGAGGGATCCCTTATATTTATTAAAAGCTCATTGGGTTTATCTTGAGTTAATAACCACGAGAGTAGGGGATTAATTCAGATAGGCACCAGATTGTATTGTTGAGAGGGGGCAATCTGTACATGCGGATAAATTCCCTTCAACACAGTAAATCCTTCTTAAGATGCTTTTAATTATAAAAATCCATGAAACATAGTGTGGTGAACCCGAAGTCCTGAACTTCCATCAAATAGATTACAACCAAAGTCTTTTACTATTTTTGTAGTTCAGTTAAGATAAAAACCACTCTTTTTCCTAATTGTCTAGCTAATGATCTTAAGTAGAGTCAGTACTTGGTCATTGGTCCCTGTGGGATCGATATTTTTATTACTTCGATTTGTCCGTGCACTTGCGGAACACATCAATAATTGACCTTCCTTCCGATGGGACCAACATCTTATATATTACTGCGGCAATACCGTGCACTTGCGGTACGTGTCACTGCCAAAGTAGTGTATTGTGTAGGTTAATTTATTTTATATTATTAAGATGGTGTGTATATAATTCATGCGGGTATTAATCATCCCAAATGAAGGTTAATACTTGGCCGAATTATATGCACATATATGGTAATAACATGTGATAATTATTTGATTTTCTTGTCAACATTAAGTCGATACAAAGAAAGGCTTAGTGTCAGATGAGACTTATTATCACTGTTTGATTACTACAATAAGAGTACCACTTACAAGTTAATATTTATGTCCAAAAATGAAATATTAACGTGTGCTAGGTATCTTGTTATGCACCCATCATTGTTTGAATTTATTACTGTTTAATACTTAAATTTTAATTTAAGTATAATTTAAAACTAATGGGAGTTTATTCAGCTACTAATTCTGCTTCCAGCATTACTGCTAATATTAACTTTATTCTCATGCTTAATGACACAAATTTTAAAGCATGGCAAGAGAACGCTACCATTGTTCTCGGAGTCATGGATCTAGACCTTGCACTCAGGGTAGAATGTCCTACTAATCTTACCACTATAAGTTTCTCTGATGATAAGAGGGAATTGGAAAGATAGGACCATTCATGAGTCTTATGATCACGAAACATGTCATACTAGAAGCATTCAAGAGGGAATTGGAAAGATAGGACCATTCACGAGTCTTATGATCATGAAACATGTCATACTAGAAGCATTCAGGGGCACACTACTAACAAACATTATCTCTCTAAGGTATAAGTGTAAAGAAAACATAAGAAAGTATATTATGAAAATGTCTAATCTTTCTTCAAAGTTAAAGTCACTTAAATTAGAGTTGTCTGAAGACTTGCTCATGCATTTGATTATCATATCTCTTCCTACACAGTTGAATCATTTTAAGGTCAATTATAACTACTAAAAGGAGAAATGAATTCTTATACTGTGTTTACTTGGAAGGAAAACTAGGAGGAAAGGATGGAAAAGAAATTTTTTCACCGTTTACTTAAATGGATAGAAAATGATGAAAGAAAAAGACGATAGAAAACTTACCCATTTTCCATCGTTTGACAATCCACCCAATTCGGACGAAAAAAGAAGTTGCGTCGCTTATAGCATTACCCTAATAACCCTCTTCGCCCCTGCCGTTTAAAAAATATCCTCGCCCATCAAAAATTTTCATCACCGCTAATGCTCGCCATGGAAGGTGTTGCTCGACGCCCTTCCTCGTCGCTCGAAAAGCTTTGTTGTTGTTGATGCTCGTCATGGACACACCTTCCTCGCTGCTTACCGCTGACGCTCACCGTGGAAGGTGCTGCTTGATGCCCTTCCTCATCGCTCAAAAATCTTCGTTGTCGTTGACGCTCGCCGTGGACACACCTTCCCCGCTTTGTTCCATGGCGAGCATTAGCGGTGAACAGCGAGGAAGGTGTGTCCATGGCGAGCGTCAACAGCGCAAAGCTTTTCGAGCGACGAGGAAGGGCGTTGGGCAGCACCTTCCACAGCAAGCGTCAATGGCGAGCAATGAGGAAGTTGTGTCCACGGCGAGGGTCAATAGCAACGAAGCTTTTCGAGCGATGAGGAAGGGCATCGAGTAGCACCTTCCACGGCAAGCATCAACGGCAATGAAAATTTTCAAGGGGCAAGGATATTTTTGAATGGCAGGGGCGAAGAGGGTTATTAGGGTAACACTATCAGACGAAGTGATGCAATTTCTTTCTTCACCCAAATCGGGCGAATTGTCAAACGATGGAAAATGGGTAAGTTTTCTATCATCTGTTTCTTTCATCATTTTCTATCCATTTAAGTAAATGGTGAAAAAATTACTTTTCTATTCTTTCCTGCTAGTTTTCCTTCCAAATAAACATAGCCTAACAGCCTGTTTCAGAGGAAGGATAGAAAACTAAAAGGAATAGAAAATTGGATAGAATGGGAAAATAGAAAGAAAGGAAAATAGCTTTTCATTTTCCTATCTCTTGTTTTAGGGTGGGGAAGGAAGGAAAATAAAAAACTGCTGCTGGATTCATTACCTCCACCCTCCTCCTCCTCCTCGCCTCCATTGCCGCCACAGACGACCTCCGATGTGCCGTCGACGGCGTCCACAGTGGAAAGTTTGTAGTTTGCAGCTTCAACTTCCCTTCTCCCGCTTCCCTTCCAATTCCTCGTTGGCGTCGATGGCGAAGCCGGAGGGCACTTCCGTCGAGGACTTGGATGGTGGATCGGTGCCAGGACCTGGACGGAGGCAGAGGGGATGAGTGACGAGCGAGAGAGATACGTGTCGAGGACCTGGACGGCGGAGCTTCTGTAGGCGAGGGCGTCAGTGAGGTTTGGGAAAGGTGAGGGCGTCGGCTGAGGTTTGGGAAAGGCAAGGGTGTCTGCTGGGAGAGGCGAGGGTGTCGACGAGGAGCAGAAGAGGGTATGCGTGGAGCAGAAGAGGGTACGCTTGAGGGCGTCGTCCGCTGCTCCAGCACCGGTGGTGTTGTCTCCAAGGCGGAGGTGGCGATGAGAGAAAGAGAACGCGGGCAGCATTTCTTCTCCGGCAACGGCGAGAAAGGGAAACGAGCAAGAGCAGCGGCTCCGGCAGCGAGTCGGCGACTGGAGAAGGCATCGCTGAGTGGTGGAGGCGAGCGGCTGGAGTGGAGGCGTGAGGAAGAGGTGAACGGCATGAGGTCATGATCATGAGGCATGAGAGAACGGGGAAGATAGGGTTCGAGCGTGAGACGTGAGGTAGTACAGCACGAGAGTCGAGGCGTGAGAGGGAGAGAAAAGTGATTTTCGTCTTATTTAGAGGGATTAGTTTGAGGGAAAAAACGCTCCAAATTTTCCTTCTTTTTTCTTTCCTTTTTTTCCTTTTTTTTTACTGAAACAAGAGAAAAGGTCTAAATCTTTTCTTTCCCTCTAGATATCTCTCCTCTGAAACGGGCTGTAAGAGTTGCTTTCAAAACTTTGTCCACGAGCTGAAGCAGAAGCGGAAGCTTCATCCGTGAACACTTGTTGAATTCATGCTCTCGTGAGTTGCATGCCAGAATAAAAATTAATAAACTTTTGAATTTTAATTTTTTTTATCTAGTTTACTTGGTTTAATTTTAATATTTTTAAATTAAATATACCTATTAGTAGTAAACACTATGTAGCCCTCCGATTGAATGTGACAATTTTGACCACTTGGGTTTAACCTATCAAAAGTCATTTGACCCTAGGCAAATACATCATGGTACATAGCCACGTGCAATTGCCACACATGCATTTTGCATTTATTTTTTTTTTTTTTGCTTCTTTCTCTTTTTTTTAATTTTGCTCTTGCTTAACTTCTCCATGGTTGTGTCCCATGGAGAAGCATTCCGGTTGTTGAGTGTTTAATCTGGAATGAGAGTTTAAATTTTCACTTAAAGATAGCAAGTTTCAATACGCATCCGAGTTTTATCTCTCTAAACTCATTTTTTTTGCTTTATTTATTTATATGTTATTTATTATTGATTTATTTATGAAAGTTAAAATGGCATAAAATCTCCCTAAGGCTAGGTTTAGTAACGAAATGAAACTAAAACTACGAGAGTTGGTTCTATTGCTTTCTGTTGCTTGCGAGCGAAGGTTTGTTCACAAGAGCTTCATCTATGAGAGCGGATTTTGTCAAGCAACGACTAACAAATAGAGGCAAACGAGCTTTCTTCCTTTTTTCTCATTTTCTTTCTCTCCTGTTTTTCATTCTCTTCTCTTATCTTTTTTTTCCTCTAGTACAACCTTGGTATGTGTATTGATCCCTGCACAAACTAATATAAATCAGTTGTACCACCCAATATAAAATAATTTTTATATCCTTGCCCTCCACTACTTTGTCCATGAGAATTCTAATAGGTCATTTTTTTTCCAATTTTATAGACCAAAAATTTGTTTTAAGGTCTCTAATATTTTGTTACTCTACAATAGGGATGGCAACGAGGCGTATTTTACCAAACTTGACCCAAACCCAAACCTGACAAGGTTAAAAAACTATATCTCATACCCGACTCATCGGGGAGTCAAGATCCCCACAAGGAAACCCGACCCCAACAAAAAAATTAATTAAAAAAATTCTTCTAATACTAATATATACAATACAAACTAAGGGGTGAGTCAAATGAGGGAGGGAGCGAGAAATTTAGAATTTTTAATTTTCTTATGTATATAAGGGTGATTTGGTTAAAATACTCTTTGGTTCGGGTTCAGGGCGGATTCCAAAATACCTAGACTTAGACTTGACCCCGCTTAACAAAGATTCAAGTTTTATTTGAATATTCCTTGAAATCAAGTCAATTTCGGTTTTTTCCGTCAAACATCAGGTCTGATCATGGTCAGTTTGTGTTTTCTTTACCGACCCTACTCCATAGGACTATTTGTTGTCCTATTGTGATTGGCTTGTTTATTGTGATCATGGTCAGAACTTCGAAGTTAAGCGTGCTTAGATGAGAGTAATTCTAGAATGAGTGACCCCCTGGACTTGTTTATAATTTTTATGAGATAGACATGTTACTGTTTAAAAAGGCAGTGGCGCATGGGGGAGCATACTAAAGCCAAACTATGCAAAAAGTTCGGACGCCGCCACCAAAATCTAGTGGATGGAGCCTTCACAAACAAAAACTATGGCCGGAGGGCGTGGAGACGATTCAAAACAGCCTCTTTCTGGCGTGGCAGAGGGCCGAAGCGTGAGTTTATGAGTCATCAAAGCGTGCTTAATAGTAGTACAAGTTTTAACACTGTAAAACTCACACATTTCTCCTTTACAGCAGGCAGCTCTAGTTGTTGCTAGTGTCAAAGCGTTCAATATCTTTCATATTGTCCCAAAAGCATCTTCTCCTCCAGCCAAATCTTACCTATTATTTCCATTATTCAAAAAAATATATAATATTTATTTTTCCCTTTTCTTAAAAAGGGAATTTATGACTAGTCACGAGTCACGACACGAGAATTCATTCCTTTTGCTTCTCATGGCTAATCCTTCGAGGCTAAGCTTTGCTTCTCCGCACCAGACGGTGGGCCAGTCGAGTAACCACCGCCGTTTATATATTTGACCGCACCGGCGCCATCTCTTCCCATCCCGAGTCCCTGCGACAAAACAGAAGAAGAGGGAAGTCTCGTTCGAGTCGGAAATCCAGATGGGCGACTCACCGCCGATCGAGACGTTTCCAGAGGACTGCATCGCCCACGCCATTTCCCTCACCTCGCCCTGCGACGCCTGCCGCTCCTCCGCCGTATCCACCCTCTTCCGCTCCGCAGCCGCCTCCGACATCGTCTGGGACCGCTTCCTCCCCGCCGATCTGCAATCCGTCCTCTCCCGCGCCGTCCCTCCTCTCCCCTTTTCATCATCCTCCTCCAAGCGAGACCTCTTCTTCCATCTCTGCCACCATCCCATCCTCATCGACGGCGGCAAGATGGTTCGCTCCGACCCCTTCCTTTCTTTAGGGCTTCCTTTGTTCGAGTATTCTTCTTGTTTACCTTGCTCTCCGCTACAATGTGGGTTTCAGCGGGCGCGGATCTACATGTCTCCTGGTGTGGGCAATTGGTCTCACTGTAATTTAGAAAATATATTTATCTGATAACGAATTAATAATATCTATTGAAATGCCGCATATGCTGTGGATCTTAAGATGCACAATTCTTAATACAATGGAAGTTGACAAATGACGAGTTTGGCAAAAGAAATATATATAACTTTGATCTTGCTTACAATCAAATGAAAATTTACATTGATGTTTGATTGTGTGAGCTTTTGCAGAGTTTCTCATTGGATCGATCGACTGGGGCCAAGTGCTACATGCTTTCAGCTAGGGAGCTTTCCGTTGTGTGGGGGGACAGCGACCGATACTGGAAATGGGATTCCCAACCTGATTCCAGGTATGCGGTAAGACCCATTTGGATGTTGAATTACTACTTATTGTGATGCTTAATTCTGTAAACTGGTATTGACTTCTTACATATTTATTAAATGCAATACTTGTACGACGCATCTGATGAGGGGGGTTCTTGATGTATACAGTTGATTGGCATATTAGCTTTTCTTACCCAGCTCTCATACAAATAGTTTGTCGCTCATGTCGAGTATCCCTGTTTTATTGAAGCACATTCATTCTGTGGTTTGGTTATACTATTGTGCACGAATACATTCCTTTATGTTTGTTATTATTATTTATAATGTGAATTTTATCTTGTGAAGATTCCCGGAGGTTGCTAATCTCTTAGACGTGTGCTGGTTGGAGATTCATGGCAAAATAGAAACTAAAATGCTATCTGAGAAAACAAAGTATGCTGCCTATCTTATATTCAAGCTATCTGATGAGTCCTATGGCCTTGGCTATCCTCCTCAAGAAGCATCAATAAAGGTCGGAGCGCACACATCGACCAGTACCGTCTGCTTGCAGCCTAGTGACTTGCATGCTCATATGCACGCTCGGAGACACAGCAGCAGGGTGTGGTTCAGGCGTTACATGCGCTGGAGAGGGGTAATGGCGCTCCTAGAAACTGAAGAACAAGAGGATCCTAAGGATATCGGAGGACAAGCCCCTCAGGCAAGGGACGATGGATGGATGGAATTGGAATTGGGGGAGTTTTTCAATCACCAGGGAGAGGATGGGGAAGTCACCATGAGCTTGCTGGAAGTGAAAGGAGGGCAGTGGAAGAACGGTCTAATAATTGAGGGGATTGAAGTTAGGCCTAAAAAGTAAGGCAAAAGCTTCATGTTCATCTCTCGAGCGTGATCCCGAGTACTTTGTCTATTTCTATTTTAGGATAGCTTTTGGTTAATTTTATTTGTTGCAACTGGAGTTAATCCCCAACTTTTAGCCTCCTCCCGGGGCGAAATGTATGTACTCGATGTATTGTTGACTTCCAGAAGCAAGAAAATTCTTGTTTTTGAATCTAAAAGATTTTTTAAATGGAAATTATTCTCCTCCAGTGATGCATGTATGTTAACTGTGAAGTAAATAAGGTCTTAAAAGTTAAAATAAGTCACATTTAGATTATTTTCAAACGATATGCAAACATTACAAGTAAACTATAGCGAAAAATTGTTTCAGTTCTATAAAAGATGATAATAAAAAGATAAAAGCATGATTTAAGAGTATTCTTTTTCTCAAAGTTTTATCATATCGAAATACTTCTAAAGAAAGTATTTAGTTTCATATATTGAAATCAAATCATGAGCACTACTCAAACAACTATCCATTTATGAAAGAACAAGGGTAAATCTATAGTTATCTTATTATAATAAATCATAATCTTTTGAAAACTATAAGAAAGATTAGTCATATCTAATTTGTTCACATCATTATTTAAGTGCTAATTTAAGTCCAAATAAAAACTAAACTAGCTTGTAAGCTTATTTCTCTTGGTTAATCATGATAGTGCCTCTAGTTGAACTATATATATCTCTTCTAGAACTATACAAACACAATTTTGTTTTACATATATTTAATTAATTAATAGTATAGGAATCAAATTAGAAAATACCTAGTTATATTACTTCTAGAAACATGTGCAATTTTTATAGTGCTACTATTCTTAGTTTCTTTTATAGATCCACTTGTGTCCTAAAACTACATAAATCCAGCTTCTCCATACCCTGATCTTCCATGTTAGAATCAAGCTTAACGTCTTGATACCTCAAATACCCATCAAATAATACAATTAATATGCGACAAAATCAATAGAAAATTATAAAAGGAAATTAAAATTCCATATATCATGAGAATGCATTTTATGTCATAGAATTTTGACTTAAAATGGCTTCATTGAAAAAAAAAAAGAAGTTGTATTTCAATGTCTATAAATCTGTCATGTAAAACCTACAAAAGTAATCAAAAGTACATTCATCTCTAGGGCCATATTTGAAACTAGAAAAAAACAACAATAGCTTATTTTGAATGTTCCCCTAAAAACCAGCATGTCGAATAATGATGACAGTAGGCCCTACCTACTTTTCTTGCCCTACCCAATCCCAAATCTGAATAAGTTCTATATTGCCCTATTAAACTTTTAAACTATCCTTTAACTATCTGAATTTATGAGAGTTCATAGTTCGGTTAGCCGAATCATGAGTCTAAATGTTATCCAAAACTAAACCATTCGGTTTACCAAAATTGCAAATCGTTCCTAAATCAAAATACCGATTAACTTATTTTTTATTTTAGTTAACCATCAGTTTTTGATTAACCAATAATTTTAAAAAATAATATAATAGTATAATTATAATATTTAAAATATAAAATATAAATCATTACACAAAACAACTAAATAATAATTATTAATCTTGAAAGGATTGTTAGGTAAAGAAATACTGGTTGCTTTATATGTGAGTTAGATGGCGATGATGCTAATCGTGACTAAGTAACAAGATTAAGAGATTAAGGAGATTATGAAAGTATTTGGATTTTGGGTTGGGTGGATTATTGAGTTGGGTTATTTAGTAACTTAGACCATGAGCTTGAGTCATGTAACCGATTAATCCTAAAGCCGATTCTCTTTTGAGATTTTCTTATACATACAATGAATGGGGAATCTCGATTCCCATACCGTTTCTCCTCGCACACTGATGTACTTGTATCCTCCATCTGGTACGCGAATGACAGCATTCGCTCATTCGAAAAGCTGGAAGGGAAAAGGCGAGAATAGGAAAGCAGTCATGCTTCGCTTCAATTACATCACCCTTCAAATAAAAGACTTCCCTTTCCATTGCCATTTCCTCGCCTTTGTATCTCGCAGAGCATCAACACTCCGTTCACTGCTTCTCTTCTTTGTATCAGCCATCCAGGTTCGCCGTCACACCATCTTTTTTTCAATATCTCTTTTGCGCGATTGAGGAGCCGAAACAGTGAGCAAGTCCTTGATCATTTGGTTTGTTGCATTAAAGGTTTTCTTTTTATTTGTTTTTCCCACCATTTGTTTGATTCACCCAATTCTTGCAATACGTGGAGTAGGGATGCTTTGGCTGGTGTCTTCAGTTTCATCTGAAAGTTTGGACTTTTGTTAAAAGTGTAGCTTTCTCACATTTAGTTCGTGCGCCATTGCTCTTCTCGTTTTCTTTCTTAGTGTATTCTGTTTCTGAATTGTTAGGCATTCGTGTACGTTCCAAATTCATGGATTCTCAGCCTATTATCATCGACATTAGCTCCGACGAGGAGTCGTGGGCGGATAATTTGAGTGATACAGGTGGACTTATATATGTATGCGAAGACGCTGCATATTCTGATGAATTTTCTTCTTCCAATGCGTGTGGCTATCAAAATTCCGGTGTTAAGGATTTGAAAGAGGATGAATTGAAAACTGAGCCAGATGATGATTGCGTGATTCTTGAAGGAATACCAAATTCCCAAATGCAACTTAATCGAGACGTGGGTGAAGGAGATGATGGTGATGATGATGATATTGTCATTGTTCAAGAGAAAGGCGAGGTTGGCCTTGTTTTCTTTAACCAATTTCTTTTCTTTTCTCAGTCTTCATTAGATTCTTTGGTCTCACAGAAAAAGAAGCAATTTAGTGAGTAGATCACTTTCTTTAAACTTGATGTTGATCCCTCTTATCGGTGAAAAATTTACACATGCTCTACTTCGTTTTTTTTTCGTCCTTTCTTTTATGCCCATTTTATAACTTTCAAATATTTGTGATTGCATTATGTTGATGCATACACAGTGATGTCAGTTTGGCAGTGGAAATTCTCTTATGGAATGGTTACTTCTCCTAGTCATATTTAGAAACAACTTAGCCTCTGTAACTTAATATGCACAAGGTATGCATCAGAGATCTTGTTGAGGACTTTGTTTTGTTTGTTGGATAGTTTTGTAGTTGTTCAACCTCAAATTTTCCGAAGATGAGAATGGAAAGTCAAAGTATGAAAAAAAATTGAAGAGTGAGCATCAAATTATGCTTCTCTTTCTTTTCATACAAAAAAAACCACTGTTTGGGTTTCTCAAATAGTAATCTTCTGCTTCTTTTAATGGATTCCAATTTCCAACCATTAACATCGCTTCTGATCTCCTTTCTGTTTTATTTGTTGGATGATTTATAGAAATTGATCAAGGAAGGGGAAATGCCAATGAAAAGATTTTATTTTCCATTACAAATAGAATAAAAGTGAGAGGAATATTAATGACATGAACCTTCTTCTCAATTTTTTGTTTTTAATTTTATTTCTAAAAAAGAAACAATGTTTTTTCAACTTTTTTCATTCCTTGCGCTCCTTCCTATTTTCTCTCCAAATTGAGCCTTTGATCTTAGCATTTGCCACATTGTGGTACCATCTTATTTCTTATCATGTGGTTAAATGTTGTGCTAATGTCTGAATATTGCACAAGCTTTGGATAATTGAATCACCAAATGTATTTTTTTTTCAAATTGTAGAATAACCTCAAATAAATAATTTGAATCTAATTAGTTTCAAATTGTTTGGACCAAGCTTCTAATGTCAAACAGAGGGATTCCACAATAGCAATTGTTGGCTATACACTTTAGTAGTACATTGCACATGATTGCATGTGATGCAAAAGGAAAATTAGAGAAAAGGGGAAGAACAGGAAATGTAGCTTCTTGGTAAGTCATCAAATTCTTACTATTTTCCTTGACTTTGTTTATTAATTTAAATGAATGTTTTGACTCGGTTTGGAGCTGATAACTCTCCTAATAAATGCAGTGTAAGTATGAGAATAAGAGAGAATCAAAGAAGAGCAGAAACATTGATGGGCTGGGAACATGAAAAATTAATCTTCAGCCAGTGGTTTGCTTATGTCTGTGGTTGTAAATTTTAATTGCATTAATGTAGGCATCAAGCCAGGGAAGTAGCATTATGATCATATGGTGGAAGCTAGTTACACATTGCTTCACCATTGTTTTCTATCCTATAGCATACTATAGATGTATGTTTCTGTTTCGTATGTGTAAAACTTGGCAAAATAACCTGTGTGACTACAAATATAATAAATGAAAAAATTATAGACATTGTTTGAATCCTTGAATAATGTGCATGAGACAAAGTATATCTTATAACAAATAGGGATCATGAATCTGGTAATTTCATTCAATTAACTGAAGGAAATTTCACACTCAAGGAAGTGCAATGTATACAATGTATACGCACAAGATAAAAAACAGTGATTAGACACCAAAGCAAGCTTCCCATACACAACTCTGCATGGATCCTTGCCTTCAAGCATGTTGATTGTGTTATCTCCAAATAATTCATTCCTATATAATTGATGGGAGTAGTTATCTACAATAAGAAGTCATCAATGAGGACAATCATTCACATGTGAGAAAAATGTGGGCAAAATGGCAATCTATAAGCTAAAAGGAATTCCCCCACCCTCACTTCCAACCTACAAAATCATGTATAGAGGAGCAAAGAAGAATTTGTTAAAAAAAAACATAAACGCAAACACATAACATTTCCTTAGATATTCTTGTTGTCTCATTCCTTCGATGGTCCAAAATATTAGATTATCCCTTGTATTCCAATTATGTCTTAAACTTTAAAGTGCAGGTTCAAGACATATCAACACAATATGTTGTATTATCGTATAAACTATCATATTATCATATTGGTAGTCTAACCCAATATACAAGGGTCCATATACTTGGTTATGCTCACATGTATATACTGAGCTTGTTGCCTTATTGATCTTCTCGATTCTCACTTTAAGTAAAATAAAAGTTAATAAAGGAACACTTACTAAAAATGTAAATGCTACAATTAAATAGCAATTATTAAAAAGTGCATGCAAGTTGTATGTGGTTTGGTTCCTAAATAAGGGATATCAAGCCTATCTCAATTTAATTTCAGACTCCTACGATCTTGGGTACAACATTACTGGTCTTGATGTGACCAATCTAGTGTATCACATATTACTAAGTACCAAGTTTACTATGTGACAAGAATTATTTTTAAAAATTGAATTTAACTATAATCACAAAAAATACTTTTAAAAATATATTCCAATTTTATCAATGCAACATTCAACTATGGTTGTCAAACTAACAAGGCAACTTGTTCGATTCTACATTCTAAATTAGCTTTGACGAGTCCACTTTGGTGTAAGATCAGTTCTTTTAGTAAACTTAGCTAAGCTCTCAAGTTTACTTGCATTTACCAAGCTTATCTCTTTTATTGAGCCAATAACATATATACAATACTCTAACATCACTTGCTAACAATTCTTATAGTTTATAACCCTTAGGCTCTTGTTACATTCTTTGTTCTCTCGTTCTTCACTCTCTCCACATTAATATTATCATTAGTCCATTTAATATTCTCATAACAACTAGGAAAATATGTTTCTCAATCTTTATTTATTAGTAGAGCATATTCTTACTAATGAATGATTTCATTTCTAGTGAATTAGGATGTTAGTCTTGTTTCATATTGATGCACCGTATTTACATAATATTTTTACTATAATTTTTATACATAATTTCTCTTGTTTTGGGCATATTTTCACTAAATTAGGCTTTAAACCACTTTGTTCAGAATCTTCACCTTTCTTTGGTTTTTACATATTTTAGGAAAAAAACGACTAAATTTCAATAGATTTTGGATGATTTGAGTGTATGAATGAACTCCAGATATTAAGAGGAAGTCACCTGACAAATTTCAAGCAAATCAGAGTTTAAAGTAAAATTACAGCACTACCGTGCGAATTATCATGGCCATGATTTTAATGGCATAAATTGGAGTGTACAAAAAGAATCACAGCACTACCATGATTATTTTTCCGACCATGATTTCTTAAATTTTTTGCACAGCGAAGATTACAGCACTGTCGTGCGAATTATCACGGCCATAATTATCTCACCGTAATTTTTATCACGGCCGTGATTTAAGTAAAAAAAACACACAGAATAAATCACGGCACTACCGTGCAAATTATCATGGCCGTAATTCTATTCGCAGGTTTCTAGTTTGACTCAGATTTTTCCTCGATTTGATTCTATTTCACTCCGAATTTTGGGGAAAACCTATTGGAAGGATTGAGAAGTATATAAGGAAGCTTTGGAGTGATTTTTACTGGAACTTTTACTTTTTTTTGGCCAAGATTCATCACGAATTTTGATCAGCTACAGAGGGAAGCGCCGTCAAAGAAGAGTTTCTCGCCGGAAAACAACGAGCTCATCTCCGGCAACTAAATTTTTAGGGAAGGTGCGCTTAGTGGAAGAGAGGATACACAGAAAGTTTTAGATCAAAAGGAGTTCGATTGGAAGAGAAATCAGTGCATCAACGAGCCCAGGATTGTTCTTCATCGCAAATCATGGCTGTGAAAATTAGATTCACCCGTGAAAATAGTAAAATTAATTTTTACTTTTTTCGAACTTTGATTTTTCTTAGATGAATAATTATTGTATTTCTTCCATTATGATAGCATAAAACCTCTTTGGGACAGAGGGAGCAATCCCCCTTGAATTTTGTAATGACTAGATAACTTTTAATTTATAAGTTGTTCTTGAAGTGTTAATTTTACTTTTGTGATTATTGTCTTTAAAGTTTCTAGATTTGAATATTAGCATATCACAGAGTTTGTAATATGTACCGAGAGATGATTTACAAACTCAGAATTCTTAAATTGTGGTTTTAGGAACTTAGGCTATGAGAATAGATTTGTTCTAAAATCCTAATTTTTGAAGCATATTTATATGTTAATTTTTTTGACCTAGGTATTTTATTGTTACAAGCATGATAATATGGACCAAGAGGTGATTTTGATTGTTGGAAACCCATTAGTAAAACCTGTAAAATTAAGATACGAGAGTATTTAATTTTACTTGAGATTTCTACTTGGGAACCAAATTTACGAAAGTAGATTTGATAACTTAGTCTTATTTACTTTTATTTAACATTGAGCAGTAAGTCACGAGAGTGAAGGCTGTTCTGTGCAAATTGTTCATCCAAGAGGAGGCAATTTCTTTTTAAGTAAATTTTATCTTTATCATGATAAGAATAACTGACAAACACTTATTTATGTCTAGTCATAGAAATTAAGGAGGATGAACCTTAGTTCCAACTTTCTCTCTTTGAAATTTCACAATAAGTTTTCAATTATTTACTTTTGTCTTATTACATCATATACCGTCTACTTAGCTAGTGAGAACTCTACTATTTGGTACTTAGCACGTAGGTCCCTGTGGGATTCGATATTTTATTACTTCGACATATCCGTGCACTTGCGGACACATCACATATATACTTTAAGAATTATTATTTGCTAATATTTGGATTACATCAAGGTTGTTAGGATCGAGATCCTACCTCAGAATGATGGAGGCTTTGTAGGATCTGAACGTAGGTTCGTAAGATCCTATCAAAATACCTAAAATATATATTTTAAAAAATTAATAAGTAATAAAAAAAATTAATATATATCTATCTAGTATCATGTATTAAGGTTAAAATATATATAGCCAACATTTTATGCTATTATTCAGATGTATTAGTTATATAGTATAAAACTGTGAAATTGAATATTTGTGATGTGATGATAATAGAGAGAAGTTAATAGAAGATGAATACAACAAAAGTGTATAATGAAACTAGAAATAATAAAGGCATGCAGTGAAATGAAGATAATAAGACAAAAATATTAAAAATGATGAAGATAAAAGTATACATGCTAATGACAATAAAAATGACAATAACAAAAGATTACAAAGTTGATTTTGATAAATAATTGAAGTAGACAAATATAGTTATAGACTTAAGTTGAAAAATGTTTATCAATGAAAGAGCAAATGATATAATTAAGACTAGAAATTGCATCACATATCAATTTAAGGCTTTTGGCATAATATATTATTAATTTTTAGTAAAATAGTAATTAAATATGTACTCCCTCTACCTATTAACTTAGGATCAAGTAGGAATGTAATATGACTCAGATTGTAGGATCGTAAGATTTTATCACATTTCAGATCCTATGTTCATTACAGAATGGTTTACCTAATTTGGGTTATATATCCTAAGACCTGGAACACATTTTTAACAACCTTGGTTTACTTCAAGGTCTTTAATCTCGATTTATATAAGTGTATCAGTCCAATCTCAAACAAAAATATACTGACACAAATATATTGACACTATGTCACTGACGACACAAATATATCCTCCAAACCCTGACAACTGGGCATACCGACTCAAAAATATCAATTACAATCACCCTGACACATAATATACCAGCATAGATTATATCTCAAACCAATAAGTACTAGGAGTATTAGTGCCTAAAACCATGTTTTACATAGTATTTTAATAATAACAAATAATAAAATCACAAATGCAATTGTATTTCCTTTTGAATTTATATGTGATATGGGTTACTTTTTGTGCTCAGACGTGATATTTGTATGAAATATTACATTTTAGAAAATAGTAAGGTATTCTGATCATACGTTCTAAACTTACATGAACCCTCTACCATTCCTAGGTAGAAAATTATGTTTGACAAATGTTGAAGGTTTTTCCTAATGCATCAAAACTTGTTATTCCTAATGGCATCAAAACTTGTCATATGTGGTTCATTTGAATGCAGAGCCCACATAACTAATAGAAATGGACTTATTTGGCATTCTTTGATATAATAGCAATGTTTAATGCATCGTTGGATCTCATATGGAGTGTGATCTTTGCTTTGCTTCTAGATACAACATTGACAATTTCTTGGTTCCCATAAAAATATCTAGTGGACTCGATTAATTTCTGTAATGAACAAATTGATTTGATATTTTATTCTCCTTGCATAAAATGTTTTGAATCAATTTGATGAGTACTCATCATGTTGATACCATATAAATGCATTAATCTTATGATATTGAGTCATGTACTTGCAAATTCCATTGTAATCTTTTTGTTATAATATACTTTTCTACCCAAGCTCAACCTAAGCCGTTGGTTTGCAGTATATTTTTACCCTTATTCATTCCTAACTCGAAAGTCATCATTGGCAAGGTTTCTTTCATTTTTAGTGCTTATTAACAATGTATTGGCTTGAATGCAGTGAATCATCTTGGAATGAAGCCCTTTCTCTTTCATGGAACCTTGTGCAATTTTGTCAATTAGCATACTGTGTCAATATTTCTCTCATGGAACATGCACATGGTTCTTTGAGAAATTCAATGGTAGGCACCCCTAATAAGGAGGTCTACACATAATAAGAATTAGATTGGTTATAGTTAATAAGACTAGTTGATATTTCTTTATATGGATCAACTTCTCTTTCGTGCTTATACTTAGATTACTTTTGTTTCTCATGCTATAATTCCTTTGGTCCTTTGTATATTGTTCTTTGTGTTACTGGCTAGCTAGCTACTAACATTCTAATTATGTTCTTTGTGTGACCTGGCTTTGGCAATCCAACACCTATTAAGAAAATTTACTTCATTTCTTTTTCAGATAAACCAAGCAAGGACTTCATTTGATACATGTTTAACTATTAAGTTAATGCAAGTATATCCCTGTTTTATGCCTATTTTAGATTGTCAAACGAGTCTAATTTGGTGAAAATAAATCACATAACATGTGATCTTATAAAGGAAATAAATAGAATATTTGGATATCCTATTTGGCAATGCATTGCTATTTCTAAGTAATATAATTCAGCCGACTGGTGAAGTCTAAGGCAGCACCTGAAAGTCCAAAAAATAGCTATATATGAAGCTTGACTGTTCAACATATGAGACCAACCCAAGTAAGATTACTGTCTAACGTTTGGTACACTAGGCAGTGCATCGTCTTTTATTACACCATACTGGTTGCGTTGTAGAGAATGCTATTGTTACCAATTTCATTTTAAAATTTTAAGATCACCCGTGTATGTTTTCTTCCACTTTCAATTTTAAAATTATTTTCAGGCTTTTCCAATTTCATATTTGAAGAGAGAACCAATTTAATGCCTGAAAGCAGGATTCTTAGTGACAATATTTTCATTATATAGATAATGCAGCTGTTTCTCTTGTACCTATGAGTATGAAATTAATGGATTGGTTGTCTTTTCTTGTCTACATTTTTTTTTTGTTACCATTTCATTATAAATTTAATCAAATATAAGATTGCTATTGAACTCCCTATAAAATACTGCAGCATATCGGCATTTGTTTATTTTATATTCGCAAATTGTTTTCCATCCACAGTTGGCATGCAGAGATTACCCTCATCCACGCCATTTATGTGTTAAATTTCCTTTCAGCAAGACGGCTCATGTAAAATACTGTCATAAGGTACGTTTTTCTTGTTTCCTTCAAACTGATTTCATTAGTTTTGCTCGCTGCAATTGATTATGGATGAACTGCTGCAGTGCCATTGCTATGTTTGTGACTCTCCTGCACCTTGCACTTATTGGAGGTCTGGTCCTTGGAGTGGCAATCACTGTGATGCTACTGACAAAGAGGAAAAGTGGAGTTCTCACAGAAAATTTTTTATGGCATTGAAGAAAAAAATACAGGGGCCAGAGAAGGATGATGGCACCCAATCAAATGATTAACTAATGAGCAGTTGGCCATTTCATTGTCCTCCAAGAAGACAGAGTTTCTACTTTGCTGAGATCCCTGTTACATTTATCCCCCAGCCAAATCCACAGCCTCGAGAAAAACGACCCAAATTTCAACCTCGGACTAATATTTCTGGAGCAGGACGTTCAAAAATGTTCAGCTGGTATGATAACTCATAATCTGCTTTCCCCTCGTCCTTCGGCAAAAAAGCGACTCTAAAGAGAAGTTCAACTCAGCAAGAGCAGACAATTCACTGGAAATGTTCTGTTTTGATTTAGTAATAGAAGTGCTGGTTTTCAAGCAAAGTTAAAATTATTATATCTCACTTTGACTATTGTGATTTGAAAATTCCAAAGGAGAAAAAGACAAGACTGAACTTCCTCAGAATTTGAATTGCGTTCTTCCCATCTATCAGTTCAGTTAGATGCTATTCATTTGCTTCTAATTATTCTATATCAAGGCTTGGAACTACATCTGTTCTTTTAGATTTTCGTGGAGAAATATGGTTTGATGGGGAGCTTTGTGCTTACTTCTTTTTAGTTCAAGTGCAATGTGATGTTTAGAGTTCTCCATTTGCTTACTCAATTGCGCTCCTGTTTCTCCTTGGAGTTTTGTAATGGTTAACTCATCTCTCTTTTCATGTTTGTGTGAATAGCAATTGAGTCCTGTAGCAGTGGTGATTATCCAGTTTTGTTTGTCTCAAATCATGGGTAGGCATCACGTTGTGCTTGAATTATGGAAGGAGGAGGAGGTATGTACCGATACACCACTCATCGCTTCATCTTTACTCAGCTACTTCATCTTCTTGCTAAGTTATTACACAGTAGATAGTAGTAATCATCTCTTTCTCATGAGTAAAGTATTGCCATTTGTCGTCTTCTTCTTCCCAAGTAGGTACGCTGGCTAAATTACAACAGGGGATAATAGTCATCATCTCCTTCTTATGGGTGGAGCAACGGTATGTTGTAAGTTAAGCTCACAACTCGTGAACATAATTGAGTGTCCCTTTTTATTCTAGTGTGATCAGTATGCTATGATTGTTGTGATGCCAGATTTGCAGTGGACCGGGCTTGAGGTGAGTGGATTGAGCGATGGCACAAATCCATGACGAGGTTCAACCTGCAAGCCGCATCTAGATCAAGAATCGGGTCAACACCCTATTGACCAAGCCACGTGATCTCGTCTGCTGTGAGATCGCATCCGAGGCTTCAGCGCGGACGAGCGGCGTCTTCAGCCGTCGGAAGAAGCGGACGCGGCTCATCGAGGCGGAACGCTTCCTTCGGCTTTGGCGGATGAGTGCAGCATGAAGCTTCGTCAGCAGTGGTGAAGTCGGAGAGCAGGATTGACGCAGACGCAAACGGCGAGGGCTCCGTCTTCAAAGGATTTCACAGACGTGCTTCAACGAGGAAGGCGGGCGGCGGCTTATCTGGCACAGGGCAGACGCGAGCTCTTTAGCAATAAGCTTGGTCTTTAGCGGAGCTTCTGTAGACGACACGGACAGAGACCGAGTCCAGTGGTAGAATCGACAGCGGCGCCTCTCCCTATATAACATTTGACGAGCGGACGAAGGAGGAGGGAGGTGATCCGAGGCGAGATCCAGAGAACGGGTGAGGAAGAGATTGAGAGAGAGCTTGCAGGCACTGCAAGCGAGCGAGATCAGGAGAGAGAGAGTTCTGTAGTCGCCTAGTCGGCGACTAGAGTCACCGCCGACGTGAGAGAGAGAGAGAGAGAGAGGCGAGGAGGGTTTTGTAGCTCGTATTTTTGAGAATAGAGTGAAGTTTTTCCTTTCTACTCTTCTTCTTCTCCGGCGTGTTCTTCCTTTCTTCCATGGTGAGAGCTTTCTCCTTCCGTTCACCAGCGTCGACGACGATCCGAGACGCTTCCGATGGTTGCGACGAAGGCTAGGGGAAAGGCGACGAGGCCTCTCCCTGCTGCACGCCCGTGAGCTCCGCCCCCTTTACCCCTTCGGCGACGGCAACGAACGCAGGTGGTGTTCACTGTGCCTGCTTGCATGGAGACGACAAACGCGAAGGCGTTCGCTTCGAGGTTGATTTTGCGACGAAATTGGTTTCGGCTGCAAATTTTTGGATTTGGGCACGGCAATTTGAGGAGGAGGGCTGACGTCGAGGTGTGAAGGGAAAAAGGGCATGACAATTGCTAACGAGGAGGAAGATTGTTCATATCAAATTTACCACTGCTATTATTTTTTGCTATATATATTATTTGAGTAATTTCAGTAATTTTGATAAGTTACTGAAAAAAAATTACCATACTTTTATTGAAAACTAAATGCCCAAAATCTATTACTGAATTTTTTGCTAGGATCAAATTTATCATTTTTAGTGAAATTGATAGCACGAAGGGATTATACTGTGTGTGATGCTCCCGGGATTTAGCACAAATCCCAACGCACACCGAGATGGAGCGATGGCGGGACCCCTCGTTGTTGGAGTATGCCCTTAAGGCTAATGTTTGAGGCCTTTGGGATTGTAATAGTATCATGTAATAAACTCTTATGTTTATAAAAGGCATGGTTATTATTCAGCTTGTTACCTTGTCTGCTGTAATAAGTGTACTTCTGAATAATGTCTCAAAGCTGTTCAGCTAGGCTGACAGGCTATAAGTCCTTAGTCGAGATATCTTGGAGAACATGAGACAGCCTTGATATGATAGAGACTAATATGAGTGCTAATCTTATAGGATGCTTCGAGCATGGAATAAGATGTAGACTCATGGGTACATTGGATGTACTGGACAGACCCTACTGGGATATTCCATTGCTTGTCACAATGTGAATGATCCTTGTAAGCAACAAGTGGCACATGTCCTCTGACTTGAGATCACTTGTGTTTCTAAATGAGGATTGTCATTGTCTTGAGCTAGTTCAATATCATTTGAGATATAATGATTATAGACTATCTTGGATGGTGAGCTTGAATCAGGTTAGGGCACTTGTGATAGATAAAGGATTGCCGTCTCCTTGTTTAAGGAGTGTGATGTTCTATAGGGCCACACTATATGAGATGATTGAGGAAGTGTATGGCCATACCCAGATGACTATGTTCATCTGATCTAATCATGCTCATCGTATTGGAGTTACAAGCTTGACATGCTTGTCCAATAAGAACATCCAGTGGCAAAGGACACATGTATGCCTTGTGAATTGAGTCACACTTGTGCTGTGTTTTGGGTGCAGTCTTGGAAGACTCTTTCCTTTATATCGGGAGACAGTGATGTGTTGCTAGATACCCCTCACTGATCGTGATAACGTAAGTTATCGTTACCGACATTTAAAGGAAACCCTCAGGGTCGCACAATTTGGTGATATGGCTTCCTTAAGTCAGATCGTGTGGACTGAATTGTTTTGGTTCAGTTTAAAGAGATTTAATCTCTGATTGTAAGTGAGATCTGGTCTGATCATGTTTGATTGATTAGAGCTTTAGATCGGTAAGCTTCGATCGAGAGAGATGATGCTAGATCGGTGCGATCAGAAGCGTCAGATGATGAAGGGTCAGATCTAGGACCTTGTGGTCTAATTTGGTCTAGACTTAATTCTGGGCTGATTTGGTTTCGAAATTGAACCAATGAAATTGAACCGGCTCATGGGTTGAGCGCTTGGTTCAAGAGGGAGAAGAGGTTGCGTTTGGTTCATGGAAACATGAACCATGAACGCCAACTCTTAATCGTTGCCATTTATGGAAAGTTCCATAAGCTAAACGCATATGCGTTCATGGCTTGATTACTCTCTAATGCTTTCGGTTTTGCTCTTTGGGCGTGGAGAAAACGGCTTGCTCTTGGAGAAGGCGTTGTTCTTGCGAAAAGAAGGAAGAGCTCTCGAAAAGAAGGCAGCCCTTTTCATCTAATCTCCTACACACGGTTGAAAGAGCTTGCCAATCTTGCTAGCACAAGACTTGCGCAAGGAGGAAGCTTTCATCCCTTGTGTGTGATTTCTTTGGAGAAGATCCCTTCGGTCTTTCTTCTTCCAAGCCGCACCATCTACATGGCTATGGTATGATCTTGTTCTTATCAATCTTTGATAGTTGAACAATTGGCATGCAAACGATTTTAAAACCCTTGCTTCCGCTTGCATCATTTTTCATTAGCGCCATGCTTAGGGTTTTTGCCCCCTTTATCTTTGGGGTTCCTTCAATTGGTATCAGAGCTTGGCTCTTTGCATGCTATTTTGTTTGCTAATGTGATCCATACTTGTTGCGCCTACTTTGTTTACATGTTGGATGCGCTTACCTTGGTTTGGTTTCATGAAAGTTGCGCTTGTATCATGGCTTCATGAAGGTTGCGCATGTATCATTTGATGACATGTAGTTTGCGCTCCCCCTTGAAGGGGACTCCCTGAAGTTTGCGCTCCCCCTTGAAGGGGACCCCCTTAGATCTAAGGGTTATCAAGCATGTTGTTTGTTTGTTTGCGCATGTACTAGATGTTTTTAAAAACAAACTTACATCTTGCGCGCATGATTAGATCTAAGGTGTCCCTACAATAAACCCTTAGATGGGTTGATGGGGTTGAAGTCACCACTAGGTTAGATCCAAGTCTGATCAGACCATCTGACAGCTCAGATGGGTTGACCCAATAGCACCTATGCGCAAGCACAAGGTGGCTATAGGTTGACTGCATCTAGGGCGTGTAGCGAGGTCTGGTTGAGACAACTACTGAGCACACTTGAGTTAGGCCCGGGGTCACACCCGCTTGCCAAAACTCATGGGGTGGTTCAGCCCTTGGGGCATGCATGGTTGACCATTAGGTCAACTCGGGTCAGTTAGGACTCGGTGCATGCAAGGGCAAAGGATCTAGCTAGATGGATGAGTGGATCCCCATCAATGGACCATTGTAAGGTTATAGGGATCATAAGGAAATTAAAATTGATGCCATGGGGTTTTTCAAAACTTTTAATTTCAAGATGATTGGATCACATGTTGATTGAACCATTTGCTTGTTTATTTAGTCTTATGTGGGTTGCCCTATTGTGTGCTGTGCTGGGGCCTGCGTGCCTGGATTTAAAATTGTAAATTAATTTGTGATCTGCGAATCACATTGTACTTAATTTATAATATGTAGTTGACCTGCGAGTCAACCTTGTCTAGATAGATCAAATGTATTTGATTAGACAAGAGCAAAGGCACACATCCCAAAGGGGCATTCAGCTGGTAACGCACCTGAGGTGCTCTTGGCACTAGGGCCCTAGGTTGGACCAGATGAGATGCCAAGGAGCTCAAGTGAAGACTTAAGTAAATTAAGGTCTTACTAGGGTTCATGGGCTTTTACCACATAAGATCATGCTTTCTTCTTATTGCTTATAATTAGAATTGCATGTTTAAGTTTATCTTCTGCTATCACCATAGGACTTGCATGATAGTTAAGAAGATAAAAGACCGATAAAATCCAACGCTAATATATCAAGCTCGTAAGCCTTCTGACGCGAAACCTCACCTTTCTGATTATCGTTGGAGCCGTGTTGAACCCACTCAGTGGGCACGTCCATCTATCTTCAGACGGTGCTGGATTTCACCTGCGTGTTACAGAGTTGGGATTTATCCCCTCTCGTTGCTCAGCATAGCACGTGGTGGTCCAGGGAGTAGGTCAGGTCAGCTTGACCATGTTGGCTACATATGTGGCGCATATGGTAGCACATGGAGGCAGCCATCTCTGGGATCAGAGACTGTGTTGTACCAACTCAGTTGGCACAGTCTGCTGGATTGCCAAGATGAAGGGGAATCGCACGGGTTGGCGATTGGCTGGGACAGCCTACCAGAAATTAGTGCTTGTTATCTCTGTGCATCTTATCTCGCCTGAGCGGGACGCGGAGACCAAGTATGAAATCTGGATCCCATCTCACTAAAAGAGTATTACTCTTTCGGACTGTTTACTGGATTTTTCAGTCAGACAAAATAGTGAGAAAAGAATCTTTCTTAAGTCCTGGATTGATTCTAAACATTGATACTGACCTTGCTGTTCTTGCTTGTTGTAGATTCCTGCAGCAACGAACACCATGAGCTTCAATGTGCGATCCCTACTGGAAAGGGAGAAGTTTGCTGGGCCGAACTTCTCTGACTGGTTCGGACACCTTAAGATTGTTCTTAAGGCAGAGAGGAAACTGTATGTCCTCGAGACGGCGATACCGCCGCAGCCCGCTCCGAACGCCGCAAGGGCGGTTCGGGAAGCCTACGAAAAGCACGTCAATGATAGCATTGATGTCGCTTGCCTGATGCTAGCGTCTATGACGCCACCGCTGCAGCGTCAGCATGAGGATATGTCAGCTATAGAGATTATAGCGAACCTCAAAATGCTGTATGCTGCACAGGCGAGGACTGAGCGCTATAATCTGACGAAGCTCTTCTTTCAGAGCAAACTGGCTGAGGGGAGCCCAGTGGGAGCTCACGTGCTCAAGATGATTGGGCACAAGGAGGCTCTAGATAAACTGGGGCATACCATCAACCAGGAGCTTGCTGTAGACATAATTCTACAGTCTCTTCCGCCTTCTTTCGATGCGTTCATCATTAACTATAATATGAACAAAATCGATTGTACGCCGGCAGAGCTGTTGAATATGCTCTTGACAACTGAGGAAACTCTGAAGGGTAAGCCTTCAACCTCTGTCTTAATGGTTCCTTCTAGGAACAAGAAGAAGGGGAAGAAGGGCAAGGCCCCTGTCAAGAATTACAGCAAGGCCCTGAAACAGAAGGTGAAGCGGTCGAAGGACAACAGGTGTTTCCACTGTGGCCAGCTGGGTCACTGGAAAAAGGACTGTAAAGCGCTCCAAGGAGATAAGAGGGGAAGCATCGCTTCTGGCTCAGGTATATATGTGACTGAGGTCATGTTATCTTCTTCTACTATATCATGGGTGTTGGACACCGCATGTGGAGTTCACATTTGTTCAAATGTGCAGGAACTCAAGAGAAGAAGGCAGGTGGGACAGCATGAGGTAGACCTACGAGTTGGAAACGGGGCACGGGTTGCTGCTGTTGCTGTAGGAGACTATTTCATTACTTTACCATCTGGCATTGTATTAGAATTAAACAATTGTTACTTTGTACCCAGTATTACCAAGAATATTATCTCTATTCCTGCTCTTGTCAGGAAAGGATTTGCCTTTGAATGCAAGATTTCAAAGTGTGTTTTGACTTATGATAATATTGTGTATGCGACTGGTTCAATTAACAATGGGTTATACATGTTGGACATGGAAAATTCTATACAAAACATTGATAATAAGAAAGCCAAGTATGCTGATGACAGCACCTTGTTATGGCATAGTCGTTTAGGCCATATAAACGAGAAGCGCATTAAGCGGTTGCATAATCATGGACTGCTGGGATCTTTCTCCTATGAGGAGATTGATACATGCAAAGCTTGTTTGATGGGTAAAATGACGAAGTCACCTTTTCTTCACAAAGGTCAAAGGGCTTCAGGTTTACTGGACCTTATACACAGTGATGTGTGTGGGCCTTTTAGTAAACAAGCCAGAGGTGGCTATCAGTACTTCATTACCTTTACTGATGATTTCAGTAGGTATGGGTATGTCTATTTAATGAGACATAAAAATGAATCTTTTGACAAGTTCAAAGAGTTCAAAAATGAAGTACAAAATCAGTTAGGCCGAAATATCAAGACACTTCGTTCTGATCGAGGTGGTGAATACCTGAGTCATGCGTTTACTGACTATCTGAAAGAGTGTGGGATTATCTCACAGCTCACTCCGCCAGGAACACCGCAGTGGAATGGTGTGTCCGAGAGGAGAAATAGAACGTTACTTGATATGGTTCGTTCTATGATGAGTCAGGCTACTCTTCCATACTCCTTTTGGGGTTTTGCACTGGAAACAGCTGCAAAGGTACTAAACCGAGTGCCATCCAAGGCAGTTTCAAAGACGCCACATGAGTTATGGTATGGGAAACAGCCTAGCTTGACATTTATCAAGATCTGGGGTTGCGAGGCTTATGTCAAAAAGCTCGCCTCTGGGAAACTAGAGAGCAGATCTGACAAATGCATCTTTGTCGGTTACCCTAAGGAAACTAAGGGTTATTATTTCTTCGATCCCAAGGAGAACAAGGTTTTTGTTGCTCGGACGGCCATATTTCTTGAGAAGGAATTTCTTCTGCAAGAGGCCAGTGGGAGAGAAATAAAGCTGGATGAGAATCCAGAAGAAGGACAAAGTAGTCAAGCACAGTTGGATGAGCCTGAGCCGGTAGATCAGGTTATTGAACAACCTGAGGCTCAAATATCACGGGAACCGCGAAGATCGGGTAGGATCCGTCGACAGCCTGAGCGCTATGACGGAGTCTACATCATTGATAATGATGAACCCCTAACTTATGCGGATGCGGTCAGTGGACCGGAGTCAGCTAGATGGCTTGAAGCTATGCGAGCCGAGATGGACTCCATGTCAGATAACCAAGTCTGGGATTTGGTTGATCCGCCTCCGGGAGTAATCCCTATAGGCTGTAAATGGATCTTCAAGAAGAAGATTGACATGGATGGTAACGTGGTTACCTATAAAGGCAGGCTAGTTGCGAAAGGTTTCAAACAAATCTACGGGTTAGATTATGATGAAACTTTCTCACCAGTAGCCATGTTTAAGTCTATTCGGATTCTTTTCGCGATAGCTGCATATTACGATTATGAGATCTGGCAGATGGATGTGAAGACAGCTTTCCTCAATGGAAATCTGGATGAGGATGTGTATATGACACAACCGGAAGGTTTCACTAGTCCATCAGATCGTCATAAAATATGCAAGTTAAAGAAGTCCATTTATGGACTGAAACAAGCATCAAGAAGCTGGAACATTCGTTTTGATGAATCAATCTCTGAGTTTGGTTTCATCAAGAACGAAGATGACCCGTGTGTATATAAGAGGTTTAGTGGGAGCGTGATTACATTCCTAATCCTCTACGTCGATGATATCTTGATCATTGGAAACGATATTCCTGAACTGCATGCTGTTAAGGCATGGTTAGGAAAATGTTTCCAGATGAAAGATCTAGGAGAAGCAGCCTATGTATTAGGTGTGAAGATCTACCGGGATAGATCTAAGAGGCTTCTCGGGCTGTGCCAGAGTACCTACATCGATAAGGTCCTGGAGAGATTCCATTTAGAGAATTCTAAACGTGGATATCTTCCAGTCAGACATGGTCTGAATCTTTCGAAGAGTCAGTGTCCACAAACACAGACTGAGAAAGATGAAATGGACAATACGCCTTATGCTTCGGCTATTGGGTCCATAATGTATGCGATGTTGTGTACTCGCCCAGACGTCGCTTACGGGTTAAGCGTGACCAGTCGATTCCAAAGTAATCCAGGTTTGGCGCACTGGATTGCGGTCAAGAACATTTTAAAATATCTGCGGAGGACCAAAGATATGTTCTTGATATATGGTGGTCAGGAAGAACTCAGTATAGAGGGATATACTGACGCTTCGTTCCAGTCAGACCAGGATGATTTCCGATCGCAATCAGGCTATGTTTTTAGCTTGAATGGTGGAGCAGTGGTGTGGAAAAGCTTCAAACAGTCTACTGTTGCTGATTCCACAACAGAAGCCGAGTATGTTGCAGCCTCGGAAGCATCCAAGGAGGCAGTGTGGATTCGTAAGTTCGTGAGAGAACTTGGTGTCGTTCCTTCGAGTGCAGATCCTTTGGTTATCTTCTGTGATAACACTGGAGCTATAGCACAAGCAAAGGAACCTCGGTCGCACCAGAAGTCCAAGCACATACAGAGACGGTTTCACTTGATCCGGGAGATCATTGATCGTGGCGAGATCAAGATTTGCAAGGTTCATACAGATGACAATCTGGCAGACCCGCTTACCAAGCCTCTGGCGCAGCAGAAGCATGAGAAGCACTGTAATAATATGGGTTTGAGATTTCTCAACCATTAGATTAAGTGCAAGTGGGAGATTGTTGGAGTATGCCCTTAAGGCTAATGTTTGAGGCCTTTGGGATTGTAATAGTATCATGTAATAAACTCTTATGTTTATAAAAGGCATGGTTATTATTCAGCTTGTTACCTTGTCTGCTGTAATAAGTGTACTTCTGAATAATGTCTCAAAGCTGTTCAGCTAGGCTGACAGGCTATAAGTCCTTAGTCGAGATATCTTGGAGAACATGAGACAGCCTTGATATGATAGAGACTAATATGAGTGCTAATCTTATAGGATGCTTCGAGCATGGAATAAGATGTAGACTCATGGGTACATTGGATGTACTGGACAGACCCTACTGGGATATTCCATTGCTTGTCACAATGTGAATGATCCTTGTAAGCAACAAGTGGCACATGTCCTCTGACTTGAGATCACTTGTGTTTCTAAATGAGGATTGTCATTGTCTTGAGCTAGTTCAATATCATTTGAGATATAATGATTATAGACTATCTTGGATGGTGAGCTTGAATCAGGTTAGGGCACTTGTGATAGATAAAGGATTGCCGTCTCCTTGTTTAAGGAGTGTGATGTTCTATAGGGCCACACTATATGAGATGATTGAGGAAGTGTATGGCCATACCCAGATGACTATGTTCATCTGATCTAATCATGCTCATCGTATTGGAGTTACAAGCTTGACATGCTTGTCCAATAAGAACATCCAGTGGCAAAGGACACATGTATGCCTTGTGAATTGAGTCACACTTGTGCTGTGTTTTGGGTGCAGTCTTGGAAGACTCTTTCCTTTATATCGGGAGACAGTGATGTGTTGCTAGATACCCCTCACTGATCGTGATAACGTAAGTTATCGTTACCGACATTTAAAGGAAACCCTCAGGGTCGCACAATTTGGTGATATGGCTTCCTTAAGTCAGATCGTGTGGACTGAATTGTTTTGGTTCAGTTTAAAGAGATTTAATCTCTGATTGTAAGTGAGATCTGGTCTGATCATGTTTGATTGATTAGAGCTTTAGATCGGTAAGCTTCGATCGAGAGAGATGATGCTAGATCGGTGCGATCAGAAGCGTCAGATGATGAAGGGTCAGATCTAGGACCTTGTGGTCTAATTTGGTCTAGACTTAATTCTGGGCTGATTTGGTTTCGAAATTGAACCAATGAAATTGAACCGGCTCATGGGTTGAGCGCTTGGTTCAAGAGGGAGAAGAGGTTGCGTTTGGTTCATGGAAACATGAACCATGAACGCCAACTCTTAATCGTTGCCATTTATGGAAAGTTCCATAAGCTAAACGCATATGCGTTCATGGCTTGATTACTCTCTAATGCTTTCGGTTTTGCTCTTTGGGCGTGGAGAAAACGGCTTGCTCTTGGAGAAGGCGTTGTTCTTGCGAAAAGAAGGAAGAGCTCTCGAAAAGAAGGCAGCCCTTTTCATCTAATCTCCTACACACGGTTGAAAGAGCTTGCCAATCTTGCTAGCACAAGACTTGCGCAAGGAGGAAGCTTTCATCCCTTGTGTGTGATTTCTTTGGAGAAGATCCCTTCGGTCTTTCTTCTTCCAAGCCGCACCATCTACATGGCTATGGTATGATCTTGTTCTTATCAATCTTTGATAGTTGAACAATTGGCATGCAAACGATTTTAAAACCCTTGCTTCCGCTTGCATCATTTTTCATTAGCGCCATGCTTAGGGTTTTTGCCCCCTTTATCTTTGGGGTTCCTTCACTCGTCATCAGCCGTGTTGGACGACTCGGGTGTGCGATCGTGTCACTGAGGCTGACACAAGTCCATAGGGCGAGGGTCGAGTCAAACCACGGAGTGTGGGTTCACACGTGGATGTGGGCTTCTGACTCGACCCATGGACCCCAGACCCCCTCGCACGAGCTTGCGAGCGTGCGCATCGAGGAGGGTCAACCGCGGGGCGATTCTGAGGTCAAATCGACCCCGAACCGGACCTGAACCACCTTCCAGGCTGAACCGAACCGGTTCAGCCGGTTCAGACCGGGCTACAGTGCCCGCGTACGCGGAAAGGGGAAAATTTCCCCTGTTCCTCGTCTTCGCTGGAAGCGGCGCCGTCCGCCGTTGATTCCGGCCAGCTGGAGGCGGCTCGCCGGATTTGGAAGGTGGCTGACGACGCGGGCTGGCGTGGCGGCGAGGCGGGCGGTGGATTGAAGGCTGGGACTCTACGTGGACGAGCCTAGGGCGGATTTTCCATCCGCCCCGGTGGAAGCGAGATCTCCGGCCAATCACCGCCGGAGATCGCGGCTGCGTGGCGACGAGGATGGAAATCCCATCCTCGTCGAGGGGAGGTTGCAATCGAGCATTCGGATAGCTCGAGCAAGGTCTGGCGACGACGAACGATCGGCGAGATCTAGATCTGGGAACAGAGCATCTTGTTTGGTGTCGGCGACGAGGCTCCGGCCGTGGACTCGTCGGCGTTCCCTCTCAGATCGATTCACCGGTGCCCTGAGGTAACGAGGAGACCATCTCCTCCGGCGCCGGCAGCCAGACGCGGGAGTGCGATCGGATTTTCCGATCGCCGGTTCCACGCAAGCCAAGCTTCCATTGGGTTCAAATTCACGTCGACGGCGACTCCTCCGGCGACAATACTCCGGCAGAGACTTCGCCTGACGTCGGCGACCAGATCCCGACCCTCCGGCGTGACTCCGGTGGCCGGACGGTGACGGACGGGAGAGGGGAATCTTTCCCCTGTTTCAGCCAACGCTCGGCGTTGGTTCGGACGCGAGCGGGAGAGGGAGAAGGGAGGAGAGAGACGGTTTGTCGCGCGTGTTCGCGCGCGCGTCTCGCTTCGTCTCCGACCGGACTTTCCGACGCAGCTTCTCGGAGGATCTCGGTGGGCTCGGCTCGTGGAGTGGTGGCACGCTACAAGGGTAAACCCTCCCCGGATCTATCGTGTGTAGTGGTAGTAGGACGGGTTTCTCGTGTGTAGTGGATAGAGGCTTTACCGCCGTCCGGACTTCGTGTGGCTTTTCGTCCGGACGGTTCTTTTGCGTTATCTGCGCCCGCATATGTGTAGTGCGGGTTGTGCTTATTTGTAGGTACTGCTTGCTTGCTTGCAAAGTCCAGGACGTGTGTGCCGGCACCCTTGAAGGTGTTCGCCACCGTCCCCTTGTGATTGATTGAGGCCGCGCCGGTGCCTATCTCGGCTGTGTAGAGAAAGGAGCGCGGGCTGAGGAAAATTCTGTGAGTGCAAAGTGTTTTGGAGAGTCTCCATCACTTTGACACAGTTGAGAGATTTGTATTCGTGTCCGAGGGGCGGTATTCATACCGAACCCTTCGCGCACGTGGTGTGAGGGCTTGTAAGAGTGCTGGGCCAGCTTCCGCAACGCGATCCTAACCGGTCGCGGGCCACTCTAGTGTAGGGCTGAGATCTCCGCGAGGGGATCTGCCGGTTGTGGTTAAGTTTATTATTAAAAAAATAAAATTGCCCATAACAAACCGGTATCAGAGCTTAAGTTTGTGTAAGTCTATTGTCAGGGATATCGACGTCGGTGTACGCTGTTTGGAGGGTGCGTACGTCGGTGCCTAGCGCCGGGGCGTAGTCTCTCAGCCTCTTCACTGATCGCTCAGTTCCGACACAGACCGAGCACTACTTAGCTCTTTTCAGTGCACCCAGAGGTCAGACCATCAGATCTCATTCCACCAGCAGAACTTCAGAGTTACTTCTCACGATCACAATGGTTACAGCTGCAGAGCGCATCTCCCACTTGGAGACTGCGATAGGGAACTTCGATGGAGACGCTACGATCATGGAGCGTCTCGAGGCACTTCGGTCGGCGGTCGAGTCCGTTGGGACCCGCCTGGATTCTGAGTTGGCACGTCTCTCCAGTGCCCTTGGTGGACTTGCATTGGAGGTGGCTGGTTTGAAGGGGCAGGCTTTTGCCCGTGCTTCTACTTCAGCCACAGGCGCTGGGAGTTCCCAGCCGCAGACCACTAGAGTGCGTGTTCCCGAGCCCTCTACTTTCAGTGGGGTACGCAGTGCAAAGGAACTTGAGAATTTCCTTTGGGATATGGAGCAGTATTTCAGGACTGCTCAGGTGCCTGATTATGAGAGAGCGCAGCTGTGTTCGGCATATCTGACGAGTGACGCCAAGCTCTGGTGGCGTACCTTAGTGACCCCTCCGGGAGAAGAGGTGCCACGTGACATCTCATGGGATGAGTTGAAAGCTGAACTGAAGAATCAGTTCCTGCCGACACACACTTCTAAGACTGCTAGAGACTCTCTGCATAAGATCAGACACACGGGGACAGTTCGTGAGTATGTTCGAGCTTACTCTGCCGCCATGCTCGAAATACCACGAATGGAAGAAGAGGATCGCTTGTACTTCTTCTTAGAGAGGATGCAGACATGGGCACAGTTGGAAGTTAGGAGACATAGCCCATTAACTCTCAAAGAGGCTATGGCCGTAGCTGATTCCTTAGTGGATTTGAGGGATAGAAAGCAATCTGCTCCTATCTCCTCTGGTCCATCTAAGTCACGTTCCCCTCAGAGGAATAAGGGGAAGCGTCCAGCTCCAGGACCCAAGGGTGGGTATAAGAAGAAGCAAGGAAAAGGAGGAGCTACCTCTTCAGGAACCGGTCAGAAGAAAGCCATACCAGCCGGTTCTCCTCCTAGGGGCGCTCCCAAGCAGCAGCTGAAGTGTTTTCTTTGCCGAGGTCCTCATCGCATGCGTGATTGTCCTCGAGGAGATACACTTGCAGCTATTGTTCAGCGGGAGGCTGCCCAATCTGAAGATCCTCTGATCACTGTGAATCCTTTGGTGATCAATGCCATTGCTACTTCCACCACAATGAAGACCAAGTTGATGTACGTGGAGATGAGGGTGAACTCACATAGAGTTCATGCCATGATCGATAGTGGTGCATCTCATGTTTTTGTGGCTCATGGCATGGCGACGCGGCTAGGGCTGAGCATGTCCCCTGCTCAGGACCGCTTCAAGACGATCAACGCTGAGGAGCGGCAGATCGCAGGAATATCCTATGATGTTCCTCTTGTCTTCGGGGAGTGGAAGGGTAAGAACCATGTACGCGTGGTTCAGATGGACGATTATGATGTCATCGTCGGCTTGGAGTTGATACAGAAGATGAAGGCTGCTATAGTCCCTCATCTAAAGGGTGTCCAGGTGATGGATGAGAGATACCCTTGTTTTGTTCGTTGCCTACAGTTGGCTGGGTCGGATAAGTCAGTACGACCAGGGAAGGCTCAGAGTACATGCATATCAGCGACTACTCTTGAGACAGGCTTACGTCGGGGCGAGCGGACCTTTCTGGCTACGTGGGTGACGGCCCCTGTAGAAGGTCCAGACAACGTACCAGCGGAAGTGAAGAATTTACTTGAGGAGTTCCAGGATCTTCTTCCGCCTGAGCTACCTAAGGAGCTTCCTCCCAAACGTGCGATTGATCACCGCATTGAGTTGGTTCCTGGGGCAGCTCCTTCTTTCCGACCCCCATACCGCATGCCTCCTGCAGAGCTCGTAGAGCTGAGGAAGCAGTTGGATGAACTCTTGGCAGCTGGGTTCATCCAACCCTCCAAGTCTCCATTTGGTGCTCCTGTGCTGTTTCAAAAGAAAAAGGACGGTAGTCTTCGCTTCTGTGTTGACTACCGTGCCTTAAATAAGATCACCATCAGGAACAGATACCCAATTCCACATATCCAGGACCTCATTGACAGACTGGCGGGCGCTACTGTCTTCACCAAGCTTGATTTGAGATCAGGCTATTGGCAGGTCCGCATAGCTGAGGGAGATGAGGCGAAGAGAGCCTGTGTCACCCGGTACGGCGCCTTCGAGTTCTTGGTTATGCCATTCGGCTTAACCAATGCGCCGGCTACCTTCTCCCACCTGATGAACAATGTTCTGACACAGTTGCTAGACGATTTTGTAGTCGTCTACCTTGATGATATCGTGGTGTACTCGGCCACGATGGAGGAGCATTTACAGCATCTGAGATTGGTGTTTCAGAGACTGAGGGAACACCAGCTGTATGTGAAGAGGGAGAAATGCTCCTTTGCTGCTTCTGAGATCCAGTTTCTGGGCCATGTGGTAGGCCATGGCACTGTCTAGATGGATCCTGAGAAGGTGCGTGCCATCGTCGAGTGGACCGCACCTACTTCCCCTACTGAGCTCCGATCTTTCCTGGGAGTGGCGAATTTCTACAGGAAATTTATCCAGGATTACTCCAAGATCGCAGCTCCACTTTCTGACCTCCTGAGGAAGGAGACTCCGTGGCTATGGCAAGAACGGCATCAGACTGCGTTTGCAGAGTTGAAACGCAGGATCGCCAGTGAGCCGGTTCTTCGTATGCCGGACTTCAGTCGGCCCTTTGAGGTCCATACCGATGCCTCTGACAGAGCGATCGGCGGAGTGCTCTTACAGGAGGGGCACCCAGTGGCATTTGAGAGCCGGAAGTTAAGTCCGGTGGAGCAGCGTTACTCAGCTCACGAGAAGGAGATGGTCGCCGTGATCCACTGCCTTCGAGTTTGGCGCATCTATCTTCTCGGTAGCGCTTTCGTAGTGAAGACGGATAATGTCGCCAACACATACTTCGCTACGCAGAAAAAGCTCTCACCTAAACAAGCGAGATGGCAGGAGTTCCTCATTGAATTTGACTTCACCTGGGAGCACAGACCGGGGCGCTCCAATGTGGTTCCAGATGCTCTCAGCAGGATGTGCACTGTGGTGCTTGCTTCGATATCGAGGATGGAGGGTGATCTCCTCGATCGCATTCGGCAAGCTGCTGCTCTCGACGCCAAATACCAGCAGCTGATCGCCGACGTGCGAGAAGGCAAGGTTCGTCGTTACTATCTTCAGGGCGACGACCTTCTGATGGCCGAGGGCGGTCGGCCACTTGTTCCGGCGACTAGCGGACTTCGACGCGAGTTATTGCGAGAGCTTCACGACACGGCATGGAGTGGACATCCGGGACAGCGCAGGATGCTGATTCTTTTATCCCGATCTTGTTATTGGCCCTCCATGCGAGCTGATGTCGATCATTATGTCCGCACCTGCTTGATCTGCCAGCAGGATAAAGTCGATAGGAGGCGCGAAGCTGGATTGTTACAGCCTCTTCCCATTCCGGAACGACCATGGACTTTAGTTTCCATGGATTTTATTACTGGGTTACCGAAGGTCGAAGGGAAGGCTTCTATCTTTGTTGTGGTGGACAGGTTCTCTAAGTACTCTGTGTTCATCGCAGCACCTGAGCCTTGTTCAGCCAAGGAGACGGCTGACCTATTCTTCAAGCATGTGGTGAAGCTTTTTGGGCTTCCTTTGGACATTGTTTCTGACAGAGATGCCAGGTTCACTGGTAACTTCTGGACGTCCTTGTTCAAGACTCTTGGTTCCGAGCTAAAGTTTTCTACAGCGAACCATCCTCAGACCGATGGCCAGACGGAGAGGATAAATGCACTACTTGAAGAATACCTTCGTCACTTCGTGTCGGCAAGCCAGCGCAACTAGGTGTCTCTCCTCGACACGGCGCAGTTTGCCTACAACTTGCAGCAGTCTTCAGCGACCGGCAAGACACCATTTGAGTTGGTGTTAAGACGACAGCCTCTCACCCCCGCTGATGTTGTGCAGCACACCGATGGTGAGTGCCCAGCAGCCTATCGGGTTGCGAGAGATCATGCCGAGGTGCTCCAGGAGGCTCGTGATAGCTTAGAGCACGCTGCAAGAAGGATGCAGCATTATGCCAATCAGAGTAGACGCGATGAACAGTTCAAAGTTGGGGATCTTGTGCTTTTAAAGTTAACACCTCAGATGTGGAGAAAGATCTCAGCCAAGACTGCGCATCGCAGTCTTATTCAAAGATATGAGGGACCCTTCGAGGTCTTAAGACGGGTTGGTGCTGTAGCCTACAGGCTGAAGCTTCCCGACAGATTAAAGCTTCATCCGACCTTTCATGTGAGCTTTCTGAAAAAGTTTCACACCGACGAGACCGACCCCAGTCGCTCTCAGGGGCGTCGGGCTCCTCCTAGTGTTCGGGCAGAGTTCGATAAAAAGATTGAAAAGATTTTGAATCACAAAACACTTGGACAGTATAGGAGGGACAGGCGGATGGAATTTCTTGTGCAGTGGGAAGGAACACCCATAGAAGAAGCTAAATGGGAGAAAGCTTCTGATTTGTGGCAGTTTGAGGAGGAGTTGAAAATCTACATGGACAGCCTGTCGTCGAGGGCGACGACGAACTTGGGTGGGGGAGTATGTGATGCTCCCGGGATTTAGCACAAATCCCAACGCACACCGAGATGGAGCGATGGCGGGACCCCTCGTCATCAGCCGTGTTGGACGACTCGGGTGTGCGATCGTGTCACTGAGGCTGACACAAGTCCATAGGGCGAGGGTCGAGTCAAACCACGGAGTGTGGGTTCACACGTGGATGTGGGCTTCTGACTCGACCCATGGACCCCAGACCCCCTCGCACGAGCTTGCGAGCGTGCGCATCGAGGAGGGTCAACCGCGGGGCGATTCTGAGGTCAAATCGACCCCGAACCGGACCTGAACCACCTTCCAGGCTGAACCGAACCGGTTCAGCCGGTTCAGACCGGGCTACAGTGCCCGCGTACGCGGAAAGGGGAAAATTTCCCCTGTTCCTCGTCTTCGCTGGAAGCGGCGCCGTCCGCCGTTGATTCCGGCCAGCTGGAGGCGGCTCGCCGGATTTGGAAGGTGGCTGACGACGCGGGCTGGCGTGGCGGCGAGGCGAGCGGTGGATTGAAGGCTGGGACTCTACGTGGACGAGCCTAGGGCGGATTTTCCATCCGCCCCGGTGGAAGCGAGATCTCCGGCCAATCACCGCCGGAGATCGCGGCTGCGTGGCGACGAGGATGGAAATCCCATCCTCGTCGAGGGGAGGTTGCAATCGAGCATTCGGATAGCTCGAGCAAGGTCTGGCGACGACGAACGATCGGCGAGATCTAGATCTGGGAATAGAGCATCTTGTTTGGCGTCGGCGACGAGGCTCCGGCCGTGGACTCGTCGGCGTTCCCTCTCAGATCGATTCACCGGTGCCCTGAGGTAACGAGGAGACCATCTCCTCCGGCGCCGGCAGCCAGACGCGGGAGTGCGATCGGATTTTCCGATCGCCGGTTCCACGCAAGCCAAGCTTCCATTGGGTTCAAATTCACGTCGACGGCGACTCCTCCGGCGACAATACTCCGGCAGAGACTTCGCCTGACGTCGGCGACCAGATCCCGACCCTCCGGCGTGACTCCGGTGGCCGGACGGTGACGGACGGGAGAGGGGAATCTTTCCCCTGTTTCAGCCAACGCTCGGCGTTGGTTCGGACGCGAGCGGGAGAGGGAGAAGGGAGGAGAGAGACGGTTTGTCGCGCGTGTTCGCGCGCGCGTCTCGCTTCGTCTCCGACCGGACTTTCCGACGCAGCTTCTCGGAGGATCTCGGTGGGCTCGGCTCGTGGAGTGGTGGCACGCTACAAGGGTAAACCCTCCCCGGATCTATCGTGTGTAGTGGTAGTAGGACGGGTTTCTCGTGTGTAGTGGATAGAGGCTTTACCGCCGTCCGGACTTCGTGTGGCTTTTCGTCCGGACGGTTCTTTTGCGTTATCTGCGCCCGCATATGTGTAGTGCGGGTTGTGCTTATTTGTAGGTACTGCTTGCTTGCTTGCAAAGTCTAGGACGTGTGTGCCGGCACCCTTGAAGGTGTTCGCCACCGTCCCCTTGTGATTGATTGAGGCCGCGCTGGTGCCTATCTCGGCTGTGTAGAGAAAGGAGCGCGGGCTGAGGAAAATTCTGTGAGTGCAAAGTGTTTTGGAGAGTCTCCATCACTTTGACACAGTTGAGAGATTTGTATTCGTGTCCGAGGGGCGGTATTCATACCGAACCCTTCGCGCACGTGGTGTGAGGGCTTGTAAGAGTGCTGGGCCAGCTTCCGCAACGCGATCCTAACCGGTCGCGGGCCACTCTAGTGTAGGGCTGAGATCTCCGCGAGGGGATCTGCCGGTTGTGGTTAAGTTTATTATTAAAAAAATAAAATTGCCCATAACACTGTGTATGATCCGATCTAACTTTTGAAAAACTAAAGAATACTTAAAATAGAAATTTTTAAAATTTAAAAAGAAAAAAATAATCAGAAAAAATATAAAAAATTATAAAAATTAAAATCGTGTCATACTTAGTCCAGATGTCATGCCATGTTGTGCTAGTCCAACCCACGTGCTTAGGACCTCAGCCCAACACCATCTGCTATACAAGCTTTGTGCCGGTCATGCCAAGCCAGTGTGGCCACGGTCCGGTCACCTCTCATCGGACTCAACTATGAACCTGATAGGGTTCGATAATTGCGGTCTGGAAGAGGACCAGCCGAACTTTTCGTCATCGGAAACAAGAGATCGATAAGAGTTCCTCTTTTTTATATTTCTGCCGCTTTTGGTCCCGTCCATGACTCATGGAGACCAGCGTCGCTCGCTCTCCGTCGCCAGTCGCCGCTCACTCTGTGCTACTCGCCAAGTTAAGCATCGGGAGGGGCGACGAACCCCGACGCCTCCACCGGCCATTCCTCTCTCCAAGTCCTCGTGATGCTGTTCGTGTACAGTCACTCTTCTTTCCCTTTTCGGTTTCGAGGATTTCAATGCGTGATTTGATTTCGAAATTGGATACCTAGCTGTGCTTCGTGCTGTCTCGGAGAAATTTTTTTGTTCACTATTCTCTTTTTCTTTTTGTAAGAGCGCGAAAATCATAGGTAATCAGATTTGCTATTATATTAGCTTTGGCTAAAGTGACAAATCTAAATCAGATCAGAATAAGCTGGTAAATTTTGTTCACAAGATCTCTTTTCTGCAATAAGTAATTCTGCTTATGCAATTCAAAGGCCGCATAGCCTACGTAATGATTGGTAACTGCCTTACATCTGTTAATTGTTTCTTTAGCAGGTAATGTGGAAACTTCAAACATGTAGTCTAGGTGCGTGCCATATTACCAGTCCGCTGCGATGCCTAGCTTTTAGCTCAAAGAGAAGAACAAAATGGTGTAAGCTTGTTAGGGGTGCTGATGAATCTATGTTCTTTAGCTCCCTTCTTCACACATCTCTGGGGCTTGATAGAATATCCTTTTGGCGTGCCTCACCACCACTCCGCTTTGGCAATATTATGGAATTTTATGCCAAGATCCAGAAGTTTATCAGCTGGCGAGAAGAGTTCAGGCACCATGTATATGTATTCTTCAATCGCGTCATTGTTTGTGCAATTCTTGTCATATCAATGTCTGTATGTATCAATAGAACACCAGCATGTGAGTATTTTTGTTGACTCTCACATTTTAATCCTTTTGTTGCATAGCAGCATAAAATTGTTGATATCCTTGTACATTACTTTGATGCAGCGGCACTTACTGAGGAAAATCTTCTTTTCCTGGAAGCTTGGAGGACAGTGGATCGTGCATATGTTGACAAGACCTTCAATGGGCAAAGTTGGTTTCGTTACCGGGAAAATGCGCTTCGAAATGAACCAATGAATACAAGAGAGGAAACATGTACTGACTCATTAATGATACTCCAATCAAGCTTTCTAACTTTTTTTTGGCCATGTTAGTTGCTACTCTACTGGGAAAATAATACGCCATCTCAAGTTGGGCAAATTAATGAGATCATTTGAAACATCCATAATACAAAATCTTGGATGGCAATCCATCCTCCAGAAAATACGAGTGTTCTCTCTTCAGACAAAATTGGGAACCCGATGGGGTGTCCTAATTCCATGGAAAAAGTTATTAATAATCTGGACTTCAACAAAGCTTTGTAAATAGAAAATTTACATCTCTAATGACCTACTCAATATTAACGGGTGGTTCATTTTCACACTTTCACTAATAGATCTACCAGAAACAGAAGAGTTCATTTTCATTATGCAGCTTGGTAGAAAAAAGATCTATCAGTATGCTTTGGTGCTTCTCAAATTATATAATGAGAATTGACTCCACTTATTTTAACTACAACATGCTTATCAGATGGAATATGTGGTTGTCTTGAGAAAGTAAACAAAAATAGTGTGAAGTGACACTTCTAAGTATATTATGATGACAAGGTAAATCCCGCCATAACTGCAGTTTTAGCTCTGTTTGTTTTTAGATAAATGCATATCAGCACTTCATCTTTTTGTTCCTTCCAAGCGTATAACAATACATGTTGCTTATAACCTTGGCATGAGTAATTTTTTAGTTGAGTTGTAAGAGACTTTTCTCCCTATTTCAGATAATGCAATTAGGAAAATGCTTTCAACTCTTGATGATCCTTTCACCCGCTTCTTGGAGCCTGAGAAGTTCAAGAGCTTGCGGGTATGAAGCCTTGTGCATCTTGAAGAAGTATACCTGCAATCGAAGTTTTAACTTGTAGTTTTATCATAGTACTACATGATAATTTAGGTTACATGTTTTGTATGTTACTTATGTGCCACACAAATTTGAAGGCAGTCTGGAACACAAGGTGCTCTTACAGGTGTAGGACTGTCCATCGGCTATCCTTTAGCACTTGATGGAACGCCTTCTGGGTTTGTTGTTGTCTCTTCAGCTCCAGGAGGTCCTGCCGACAAAGCTGGCATTGTATCTGGTAATGTCATCTTGGCAATTGATGATACTAATACAGAAGACATGGATATATATGATGCTGCTGAGCGCTTGCAGTAAGAATCTTACCATCCTCATTACGTGTCATGTTGCCGCTATCTAGTAGATGCTATTATTTTGAAAAGTATATTCTGGGCGACCAGGAAAGCAAGCTACTCAGAAGAATTTCTGTTGGAAGGGAAAACACTTTTGGAGCTATATTAATCAAAATAACTACATAAAGATTGCACAAGGATTGCGCTTTATCTTTATGTCTAATGTTTACTAAATAAACAGGATTCAAAATCCTTTTCGTATTTGCATTTTTTATACCATTTTGTTCACATAAGGATGGCAATAAAACCCAAATGTGATTCAATTTTGATGCGAAAAATCCAACTTGACCTGAGTGTTGGGTTAGGTGTGGGTAAAACCCAACTATTATAAGTCAGGATCAGGTATGGGATTTTTAAAACCTACACTTAACTTGAATCTGAACCATAGCCATAGCTAGTCTTCGTCAGTTCCTTATTTCAAATGAACAGCATGTCAGCTCCTTCAACTTTGTGGTGGAAATACTTCCTGATTTATATTTGACTGCCTATGTTGACACACATATAAAAAGTGCAAGAGCCTGTTACCTGTGGTGGTTAATGTTCGTTGCCTTAACGTTGCATGCACATGGATTGTTATCTTGACTCAAATCTGGGTCATTTAGGTCACAAGTAAAATACGGAAAAAAGATATGGTCATTTAGGTCACAAGTAAAATACGGAAAAAAGATATCTGACTTGTATGTCTTCTTCCATATCTTTGTGGTACTTCAGTCATTCCATTGTTCTTAACCTTTTTGCATTTTCAAATTCAAGGGTCTGATCTATGTTTTGGCTGTTTCATGCAGGATAATATCATATTTATAACAAACTGAATTTCGTCACTCTAGTTTATAACCCAAATACGCATTCCAGTTCAGTGATCAGCTGTAGTTGTTTCTTTTATTTGTTTGATTTACAATTGCACAAATGTTATTCAGGGGAGCCGAAGGAACCCCTGTGAAATTAGTGATTCGCAGTGGAACAGAGATTAAGGATGTGGTACTGAGGTATATATAGTATGATTCCTTTGTTACTACCTTTTTTCTACTGTCAATCTTCATCAGTTTTAATATGCTCATGTTTTTGGTGCATAGTTAATTCATGTATATTTGACTGCATTTGGATCTTCCAGAAGTTCCTTATCTGCCATTTGGCTGATATTTTGGAATTATGCCTAGGCGTGAAAGAGTTACATTGAACCCAGTCAAGTCAAGGCTCTGCGAGATAACAAGTTCAGGGGTGGAGAAGTCCATGATTGGATATATTAAATTGACAACTTTTAATCAAAATGCTTCAGGTTTGAGACTAATTTCTTGTTAATTTTGTCATCCCAATGAACGAATAATTTTGCATCCGCGAAAGTATGCAAATCACTGTATGCTTGAAGAAATTTACGTGTTCTCCCGTATTTGCCTTACTAATATAGTGTCTTGTTGAGATTATTGTAGTAGGAAAACATTGTTTGCTGTAGTAAGGTTAGGTATGACTGCTGTTTAAATAATTTTTTCTTGCTTTGATGAATGATCACAAAAATATGCCTCATGAGTAGTCAATTATTTCGTCTCTCCACCTCAAGTAGTCTTTTAAGATATGATGGACCTTCACTTTAATTCTTCAGATTTACAGTGGGATTCACTTATCTCTTTAAAATTCCAGCCCTGGGGCTGTGATGATACATTGGCGTTCAAAGAAAAAAAAAAGAGTGGAAAACCTTTGGTTTATCTCATAGATCATACATTCGGAAGCCTTTTATACAGTTATATGGCTTGGGCCCATCAATTATCAACTCTTGTATTTCATTCATGGAATAAAAAACCTATTTATACATGTATCCGAGGACATGTGATATGTGACAATCCAACTTTGTAGTGGCACAATACAAGATTGATAGGGGTGAGCAACAAGTCAGTAATAACCGAATCTATTGACAAAATTGGTAAATTCAATTAAGTAAATTTGATATTGATATCAGTACCGCTATTTTTTTTTATTATTATGTTATCGATATTGGTATCTATACTCTTTTTTTTGGTTTGGTATATTACTAAATTTACTAATATAAGTTCGAAATCGGTAAATTTGGTTTGGTAAATTATTGATATAAGCGCTAAATCAATAAATTTGGTTATGTAATAAATTGAAGTGAGCAATCTTAACCTATTTATATAGGTAAAATAATTTAAATTGGTAAATTAGTAATTTACCAAAATTATCATTAATTAAATTATTAAATTCAGTTTGGTGAATATTGGTTTTTTTATTGGTTTAGCATCGATAATAAAAATTTTGGTAAATATTATTTAGTAAATTCGACAATCAATTTTAAAGATTTGTACCATATATATAATTATATATTTTAATAGTACCAACTGGTATCATTGGTATTGTATCTTCGACCATTTAGTATTGTGGATCAGTATTTAAAACTATTATCATTAACTTTGAATTAACGTGGTTAGAGAAAACACTATTCTAAATTAGGAGAATCACTTAAAACATATAAGAATTTAAAAGAATAGTATCAAAACTTAAATTTTGTTTTTCCCATTTCGAGACTAGACTAAATAGTAGTTCATAGCATCATGCCCCTCAGCTGTCACTTCGTTTATTTAAAAATTGAAACTAATGAAATATACTCCACTTCTCAAAAATAAACATTTATTATGTCTACTAAAGATTTAATTGTCGGTCTTCTTGTTTTCTTTTGTAGACTCTATCAATGTAGTCAAAGGTTGATAAATCCTTAATATTATTGCAGCTTAAATGATGCATCAATGTCTTTTATCCACATGATACATTTTTAGCCTCAACCTATTACATTATTTAACTATTTTTTTTGTTTGATACATGTATCTATGCATTAGTATTGTTTAATTGTCTTTGTTATTTTACTCACAGGAGCCGTTAAGAATGCCATAGAAACTTTAAGGAGCAATGGCGTTAAAGCCTTTGTGTTGGACCTCAGAAACAATAGGTAATCTATTGTAGGAACTATCGTTCTTCTTCTAGATTATATTATCTTTTTTGATAGGTTCATCTCTGGTACAGTGGTGGCCTTTTCCCAGAAGGAATTGAAATTGCAAAAATTTGGTAAGCTCCTTCAGTTGGGATATTCCTTTGTAAATTTGCTTTTAGGCGCTTTTCAATTGTCACACCTGTAAATGTATAGTATCTCATCCTGCAACAAATATACCATGTATATAAATGATTTGACCTATGAAATTAAGCGTCATTTGAACCTGTCCCTGCATAGCCAAGATGTACCTCTCCAACGGATTACTAATATAGCCAGTATACTAAGTACCATCAGAGCAGTTGAGACAATAATTGTTGGCACCCTAGGTTTCATGGTTTGAGCATGAACTAAGATGTATCTGGATCAGCGTTTGAAGAACCGTTCCGTATGTCCGGTATGGTACCGGTCCGAGCAGTTGCCGGCACCAGAATCGCGAGTGGAACATGGCACAGGGCAGAGACGTGGAGGGCGGGCTGGGAGACAGCTGGCGGCTTCGGCGGGCGCGAGGCGGCGGAAGCTTCCGCCAGCGCCTCTGCCGCCTACCGCCTGCCGCCTTCGTTGATTCTGCCTACCGCTCATCGATTTCGTCCGGTACCGGTACTCTACCGCTGGTACATACCGGTCCGACTGGCCGCCGGAGCAAGCCACCGGACCGGCTTTGCAAACCATGATCTGGATACCAAGATCCGAAAAACTTAATTTGAGCTATTGGGAAGTAGTTTTTTTTTATAGATTATACTTAATATTTGAGTAATTGTTTCTTGCTTGATATTCTATGTGCCTTTCTTTTATTGTTTTTCAGTGGCTTTTGCAGAGTGGAGAAGACACTTCCAACAAAGTGCCCCAAATATCATCCTAGCTGAAATAATGAAAACACTCATGTTTTCTAAAGATATGGAAGTTATCTCACATGAGAAGAAAACTGACACAAAAGTTATGAAAATATCACTATCCATATTAAAACTTATCAGTAGTGATATTATTATATCCTCTTATGACTACTATATTCACTCTCGTTTTTTTTTATTGTAATCATTGTTTCTATCTATCTATTTCCGTCATTGATTTCTAAGAGCATTATGCAACATCTCAACCGTTGTTTCTTCTATTTCAACTTACCCTTGTGCCACCTTTGACAATTTTGTTGATAACAATGATCCACAAAATTTCTCTCACTGAAGAAAAGGGGCAATATGCCAAGAAAAAAAAAAGAAAAAGTAAAGGGGCAACCCCACCCTCATTATATTAGAAAAAAAAGAAGAAAAAGAAAAAGAAAAGGGGCAATACGGCTGAGCACTTTGCTTCCTGTCTCTATTTGAGTTCCTTGTTTGAGCAACTGAAATCTGGGTTGCCAGGAACTCATTCTGCATTAATGGATTTTACAATCCTATGACTAGATTAGCTCAAATAATTTTGAATGTGCAAGGAAACTTGATGGGTATAGAAATGATAAGATCGCTAATTTTAGTTATAGGATATGTGGGATAGACAATTTGTTTGATCGAACAGAATATGTGACTAACCATTTATCTTCTAAGTCATTAACTAGCTAATCATTTACTTGAGCTCCTAAGTTGTTTAAATAGTTAGGCCAATACAAGATCTTTCATTTCCTCATCCTTTTTTTGAGGCCTTTTTTGGCCAACAATACTTTTAGATTCATGTATGTTTTGCACATGCATGAACAAGAAGCACTCTTATTGCCCCATGTAGACTGCACATATACTCTTCTCTTGCATATTCATGGACAAGTGACGCATTACTAGTACGTTGTTAGGGAAAATGTCTCTTTGTGTGTATCTTCTCTCTTTTACGTACACAAATATACAAGACCTTCTTATATGCAATCAACAGTTATGCAGTTATGGATAGCATAGATTACTTGTTTTGTTTTCATATTTAACGGGTAATCTTATGGAATATTCCCCGTACATTTGGTGGCGTAGTGTCTAGTGTGTCCTTGCAGATTTATTTTTTTCTTGAGTTGTAATTAAAATTATCTTTTGAAAATGTATATCTCAACATGCTGTGCTTGAAGTGTCGGAAGTTAATAAATTTCAAGCTCGTGTCCTGCTTCAATTAGTAGTGGAGAGATTATATCTTCCTCCAATCTTTCTCTATATGAACTTTTGTATTATTAAAGTAGATACGAGACTGTAAGTTGCAAGATATTACTTCTTTCTTTGGAGTAAAGCACATTTACCATCTTATATTCCTATGGTTATTCTACTAAAACGTGTTGCTGATAGGTTGGACAAAGGTGTTATAGTGTACATTTGTGATAATCGTGGAGTTCGAGATATTTATGAGGCAGATGGAAGCAACACTGTGGTAGCATCTGAACCTTTAGCCGTGTTGGTACGACGATATCTCTTTGTGAAACTATAGTTTATTTTATTTTCATATTCCTTTGAGATTTTTATAGCTTTTATACATATATTACTGCATAGGTCAGGGTTGCGCAATTTGATGTATACATTAAGAAATGGTTCATCCATTTCTGTAGTTTGAAGAGGTGGATCCAGGAATTTTAGGAGGCATGCTAGTGACTATCACCAAGGTTTACTAGTCCAAACTGGTTTTTCACTAGATAGGTATGTACTGGTACCGGCATATGGTGCCAACAGGACCGGTTGATATATAATACTGGTCTGTACTGGTAAATCGGTTTTTCACTTGATAGGTACGGACTCGTATCGACATACGGCACCAATAGTACCTGTTGGTTTATATATATACTTACGCTGGTACCAATTGTGTACCGAACTACCGATACCAGTCTATGGTTAGATTGTAATAGGATCACAGCAAGTGCACGGTTTTTATCGAAGTAATAAAGTTATCGTTCCAAGGGAACAAAGTGTCAAATATCGACTTTTTGCATCATTGATAGCTAGACAGCTTAAAATAGGAATTGAAAACCTAAACTAAATTTGCAAAATCGAATCAAGAAATCAGCGACTAAATGAAAAAAAAACAATTTAGAATTGATGAGGACATCAGGTTTCACCACGTTGAAGGATTTAATGTAAAACATTGAACAATTGAATAGAGAATAGTAAACTGCTCAAGGCGATCAATCCTTTTGTACAGATTACCTTATCTCGAAGCGTAATCCGGTGCCTACCTAAGCTAATCTCCTACTCGCGTGGCTTATTAGCTTAGGAAAGACCCAATGGGCTCTATGATAAATCATTAATAATCGAGTAACTTTAAACAACTCTCGTGGATCAAGTCACAAGTTTAAAATTGTCACAAGTTTAAAATGGGAAAGTCGAGTATTACGATTCACCTCTCGATTTTTCTCGTAACACTTAACACAAAATATTTGACCAAAACATAAATACGCAATAAGCATACCTAAATTAAATAAGTAAATTTACTAAAAATATCACTGAGATTTAAATCAACATTTTACGGTGAGAATTCGTTCAACAGGTTATGCTCGAGTCCCGAAACAGAGTTTTACGCTAGAATAAACATTGTTTAACAATCAAAACCCTAGAATATATATTCGAAAGATGGGGAAATTATAATTCTTGGTTAGGAGACGCCAGATCTTCGATCTTCTCTCGATAGCCCTGAAGAAAATTGATCAAACAAGCCGTCAAATGCAGAAATTGCCCACCCTTCGCCCTAGTCGCCTCTCTCTAAGAATCGAACTTTGTAGCCGCCCAAAATCCTAACTTTTATACCTTAATCGAATCGTCAGGTGGTTAGGAAGGTCCCATGGCAATTTTTCCTAATTTTCAGGCTCGAGGACCATCGGATTTGGCTAGAAATCGCTGGATGGTCGAGATCTGCGGATGCAGTCACGGCTGTAACGATGACCATCACGGGCTAGCCGGGACGAGTTTGTCAATCTGCAAAAAGGTCTTCACAGCCATGGTCACCATCATGGGCTGGCCGTGAAAAGCGCGTAAAAATTCCTGTGCGAAATGCCCATGCACGGCTCTTCAAAAAATGTGCTTAAGTCCTTCACGGCCGTGATGGTTACCATCACGGGCTCGCCGTGAAGAGCTCGGAAATATTTCTCGGCGACGGCCCCTGCGTCCAAGCCGTGACCGCTACATCAAAATATGATAAAAGACGATCACAGCCTGTGACAAGCTGTGATTACTTCGCACACTGGAAGGTCGAGACGATTACGGCCGTTATGGCTATCACGGCTATCTCTGGAGAAAATTTCAAAAAATCTCAAATTTGATCTGTGACCTCGTTATACTGTGATGAATCTTCCCATAACATTAAATCTTTAAAATCTTTATGAAAATATAGGAAAATGACTTGCATTTCACAAACAATCAAATATAGTGAAGATTATATACTTTTAGAGAAAAGATTCTAAACTAAAACATAAAACAAGACTTAAGCCTGCGTAATGTGTTAAAATGAAACTATAAATCATGTGAAAATAAGATACATCAGATTGGTATGTATTGGTACAGAACGATACTTTAAGCCTTAGGCTATCAGGTAGTGATTGCCAAATTTAGCATGGGAAGTAATATCAAGGGTCAGTGGTTTAATTTTGATTAGACATCACAATTCCCTTGATAGAATTGTTTTGGATGCATACATAGTGGAGTGAACGCGACTATAGTTCATATCCTTGTGAGCAGTGAACTATAAAAGGCCGAAGGCGGTTCCAACGGACGAATACGGTTTCTGTAGGATAAGAGCTATAAAAGGCCGGCTTGATATTTCTCTCGACAAATTTTAGAGCAACTTGCATATGTGACTATCTTATAGCATCGATTGGTGAACTTGCATCGAGTTAGTTATATTTAACAATGCGTTGTGCACTCGGTCCTTTTCCTTTCAATTGTATTTTCAGTGATCATAGCTACGTTGAAACTGTGCTCACTTTTTCTACTCGCCTGATAGGATATTACAAAATTGCAAAAAACTCTCTTCATAACGAATCTTCTTCTTAATTTACTAGGTAAACAAAGGAACTGCAAGCGCAAGTGAAATATTAGCTGGAGCACTGAAGGACAATAAGCGAGCAGTATTATTTGGGGAGCCTACTTATGGAAAAGGGTAACTCGTCTGAATTCAGTGGAAGAATTAGTGTGAACTTTTGACTTAATTAATGTTCATAAACAGGAAAATACAATCAGTCTTTGAGCTCTCCGATGGCTCCGGATTAGCTATTACAGTAGCTCGATATGAAACCCCTGCTCACAATAATATAGACAAGGTTTGCTATCGGATATAACGTCAATCTCTGCCCAATTACTCATCTTTTCTGCGTGTCTCCTCCATCTTCTTTTTCCTAGTGTTGAAAAGTTTTAAATTGACTTCACTTTGTATTTCTTTTTTTAAAATTAGCTCTTTCTGGTTTGGAAAGTTGCTTTTCTAATTATTTATTGCAAACGCAAATTTGTTCAAGTGCTACTTCAATTTTCTGATTGCGAATGTTCAAGTGTTACTAATGGAATACACCGGCCTTGGTAGCCCTAAATTTGCTATAAGAAACAACAAAAATTGTCTTCTCCAATCGCGTTTCTACTGCATCATCACTTCTTGTATTTACTGATTTGAATCTGCAAGCTTCTTTTGTATATTATGCAGCACTGAAACCTCTTTGGCTTATATGATTGTGCATTGATGTGCTGATAACAGAACTTTAACAGGTTGGCATAATTCCAGATCATCCTCTTCCAATGCCATTTCCAGCGGACGAAGACGGTTTCTGTAGTTGTCTCAAGGATCCTTCCGCTCCCTGCAGCCTCAGTACCGTCGAACTCTTCTCCAGTTGACCAAACTGAGCTGCTTTCTCTACCTATTCTTTTTTACATATTCCATTTGTTGTATCATACCATGATTGGCATTTGACTCATAAAATTTGTTTATTTTTTCCTCTTATTATTTGGATTTGATTTAAACTTGTCATTATCTTCAAACTATAGTCAATTGAGATGATTTAAGTCAAATTTTAGTAGTTATATAAAGTTTTTCTAAAATTTTAGTGATCAAAATTCATATTAAACTATTTGTTCTTGTACTCCTATTTTAATTCATCATGTGATTGAACCATTATCAAATGTGGATTTTTCAGAAGGAGAGAAGAAGAGATGAGAGGTAGAAAGGCTTGTTTTGGGGGATATTGGTAAGGAAATGCTTATCCTAAATTAGGGATGACAATTGAACTTGGTTTAAGTATTTGACCCGAGTCAAGTATAAGTTATATAATAAGACATTTGACTTGGGTTTGGAATGGATACTCGAATAAAAAATTGGGTATTATTCTTGTGCCAAACAATATTAATATAATAGTTTAGATATCCGGCTGATGGGTTACAAATAAGTTGTGTTAATATAATGACTCATTTAAGTTTAATTTGATCTCAATCCATTTATGAACTAATTGGACTTTATTTGAGTAGTCTCAAGTATGTTTGCCTAATGGATTTGATGTATTGTGTGAATCAAGTTATGGAACTGATTTTGGCCCTTTTGGTAAGGATGGATTGTATGTTGACTATGTATTTCCTCCTTTTGCATGACAACACACTTTACCTAATGTTTAAGATAATTATTTACCAAGTTACTCTCCTTCATGTATTTATTGATTTAGTATTTATATCGATAAATTTCAGTAATTTTATTAAATTGAATTTATTGATTTAGTACTTACATTAATAAATTTGATAATTTATGGAATTAAAAAATTTATTCATACCAATACTGATATTAATATCAATAACCGAATAATAAAAAATAGTTACCGTACACCAAACTTACAGAAACGAATTTGGCTATTACATGGTACTCACCGCTACTGTTGACTCAATCTAGACTTCAATTCGACGTATGAGTCAAACAAACATACGGTTCTTGCTTCTTGCTCTCTGATATATTGGGACGACTTGCCTCTTTCATTAGGAGATTTTGATGGCAGCGGGTAAAGTAACTATTATTTTTTTTACCCATATTCGAATCTGAATAAATTCTTAACTATTTGACTTAATTAACTATTTTACCTTTTTTTTTCTAAACTCTTACGTCAACTTGATCCTATTAAACTTTTAACTACTCATTCAATCCAGAACCCTAAATCCTAAACTCTAGGATTACATAATTTTTTTTTATACATTGTAGTGTATTATAGTTTTTAGTTTCTAGATGTTTCTTAGTTTGCAAATTATCTTGTTATTATTATATTAAATCTCTTTCTAGAGATTAAGTGAGTTTTCATTGTTGAGGATATATTTATGAGCTAATTTTCATTCCTCTCAATATTTAGGCTATGTTTAGTAGGAAAAAAAAGTTGAAAAGAAAAGCAAAGTAAAAAAGAATAGAAAATAAAGAAAAAAGAAAATAATTAAAATTTTCCTCTTTGTGTTTATTTATAGGGAAGTTAGAAAAATTGATAAACACTATTCATCTTTTTATTTTTATGTCAACGACGACAATAAAAGGCGATGGTGAAATGGCAGTGACGAGAGGTGAGAGGCAACGGTGAAGAGGCGGCAATGGTGACAACGATGATAGCAACAACAACGATGATGACAATGATAGCGACGATAGTGACAATGAAAAAGATTGCAAGAGAAGCATGAGAAGAAGAGCTGATATACAAAAAGAGAAGATTATAAATAGGCATTAAAAGGGTAAATTTAATTTTTACTCGATTTTGGCGGAAAGCAAATAGAACTATTTTCTCTTCATTTTTTTTATTTTTTTTTTATTTTTCGTCTATTTGACTAAATATGATTTTATAATTTTTCTTCCAACTTTTTATCTATTTTCTATTTCTTTCCTTCCTACTAAGCAAGTTGTTAGTCATAGATAAGTTTTTGGTCAAGTTATGAGTACACTCGGTCTTTATAAATTTATCTAATTTGAATGTAATGACTTTTTCTTATATATAAACTAGTCTTCTATCTGTTCTTGCTAACGAGCAAAAATAATTTAATATTTATGACTTGAAATTATCTTAAAAAACCATTTTTAAAAGGAAGAAAACTTTTATTATCTAAAAAATAAAATTTTGAGAATTATTTTAATTATTGTTGGAGGCCAACATCTCTCCGTTCTGCTTCCTGCCCGTTAATGATTCATGGAGGCCAACATCTCTCCGTCGCCACCCAACGCTCGCTCTCTGCTACTGGCTAGGATAAGCGTCGGGTGGGGCGGCAAACCCCGACTGTTCCTCTCTCCAAGTCCTCGTGATGCTGCACGCGTACACTGACTCTCCCTTCCCCTTTTGGTTTCGAGGATTTCAATGCGTGATTCACTGATATCGTTTCGACCCTCCCCATTTGGTTTCGAGGATTTCAATGCGCGATTTGATTTCTAAATTGGATGCCTCCGCCGTGCTTAACTCTGTCTTGGAGAATATTTTTTTTTTTGTTCACAAATCTCTTTCTTGCAAGAGAGCCAAAATCATAGATAACCAGATTTGCTATTATTATTAGCTTTGGTTGAAGTGACAAATCTAAAGAGGATGAGAATAAGATGCTAAAAATTGTTCACAAAATCTCTTTTCTGCGATGAGTAATTCTGCTTATGCAATTCAATGGCCACATATCCTACATAACGCATTGGTAGCTGCCTTACATCTCTTAACTGTTTCTTTAGCAGGTAATGTGGAAACTTCAAACATGTAGTCTAGGTGTATGCCATTTTACCAGCCCACTGCGTTGCCTAGGCTTAAGCTCAAAGAGAAGAACAAAATGGTGTAAGCTTGTTAGGGGTGCTGATGAATCTATGAACTTTAGCTCCCGTCTGCACACATCTCAGGGGCTTGACAGAATATCCTTTTGGCGTGCCTCACGCCCTCACCACCAATCTGCTTTGGCACTATTATGAAATTTTATGCCAAGATCCAGAAGTTCATCAGCTGGCGTGAAGAGTTCAGGCACCATACATATGTATTCTTCAATTCCGTCATTGTTAGTACAATTCTTGTCATATCAATGTCCGTATGTATCAATAGAACACCAGCATGTGAGTATTTTGGTTTACTTACCACATTTTAGTCCCTTTATTACATTGCAGCTTAATATTGTTAATATACATTACTTTGATGCAACGGCACTTACTGAGGAAAATCTTCTGTTCCTGGAAGCTTGGAGGACAGTCGATCGTGCATATGTTGACAAGAGCTTCGCAAAGTTGGTTTCGGTACTGGGAAAATGCACTTAGAGGTGAACCAATGAATACAAGAGAGGAAACATGTACTGACTCATTGATTCTCCAATCAAGCTTTCTAGATTTTTTGGCCATGTCAGTTGCTACTCTATCTGGAAAATAATAGGTCATCTTAAGCTGCATAAAATTAACGAGTTCATTTGGAACATGGTTTTCCCCAAAAGGAAAATGTATGACTAACCTATACGGTTACACTGACAGTCATAATACCAAATCTTTGATAGCGATCCATCCTCCAGAAAATGCAAGTGTCCTCTCTTCAGACAAATTTGGTAACCCAACGGGATATCCTATTTCCTTGGCAAAAGTTAATAGTAAACTGGACTTCAACAATGCTTTGTAATAAGAAAATTTACATCTACTGATCACCTACTCAATATTAATGGGTGGTGCTGTTTCACACTTTCACTTAATAGATCTACCAGAAACAGGAGTAAATTTGATTATGCAGCTTGATTGAAAAAGATCTATCAGTATGCGTTGGTGCTTCTCAAATTATATTATGAGAATTGACCACTAGAATAAAACATGCTTGTCAGATGGAATATGTTGTCTTGAGAAAGTTAACAAAAATAGAACTGTGTGAAGTGACACTACTAAGTATATTATGCCAAGATAAATCCCACCATAGTTGCAGTTTTAGTTCTGTTTGTTTTTAAATGAAAGCAGGGCATCACTTCATCTTGTTGTTGCTTCCAAGCGTATTGTTACATTTGCTTACAACCTTGGCATGAGTTATTTTTTAGTTGTGTCGTTTGAGCCTTTTCTCTCTATTTCAGACAATTAGGAAAATGCTTTCAACATTGAATGACCCTTTCACCCGCTTCTTGGATCCCGAGAAGTTCAAGAGCTTGCGGGTATGAAGCCTTGTGCATCTTGAGAAGTATACCTGCAATCAAAGTTTCATCATGGTACTATGTGATAATTTAGGTTACATGTTTTATATGTTATTTACGTGCCACACAAATTTGAAGGCAGTCTGGAACACAAGGTGCTCTTATAGGTGTAGGACTGTCGATCGGCTATCCTTTAGCACTTGATGGAACACCTTTTGGTCTTGTTGTTGTCTCTTCAGCTCCAGGAGGTCCTGCTGACAAAGCCGGCATTCTATCTGGTGATGTCATCTTAGCAATTGATGATGTTAGTACAGAAGACATGGATATATATGATGCTGCTGAGCGCCTGCAGTAAGAATCATACCGTCGTCGTCACTTCTCATGTTGTCACTAACTAGTAGAAGCTACCACATTGAAAAGTAGATTTTGGGTGACCATGTAAGCAATCCACTTAGAAGAATTTCAGTTGAAAAGGAAACTTTGTTGGAGCTATATTAGTCAAAATAACTACAAAAAGATTGCACCAGGATTGCTGTTTGGATATTTTTTTTTAATTCTGTTGAGTTTCAAAGGAACAATGCCATCATGTCAGCTCCTTACACATTGTGGTGGAAATACCTCCTGATTTTATTAGATTTATCTTACTGCCTAGTTGAGACATTCATACAAAGTGCACGAACCTCCCACAAGTGGTGGTTAATGTATGTTACCTTACCATTGCATGCACATGGGCATTATCTTGACGCAAATCTGAGACATTTAGGTCACAAGTAATAGTACAGAAATAAAGGAAATCTAAGTTGTTCAATTCATATATGTTTTCATCCATATATATTTGATACTTCAGGCATTACATTATGCTTAACTTTTTTGCAGTTTCAAGTTCAAGATTCTGTTATATGTATTGGCTGGTTCATCTCATGAATCTTTTTCATATCTTTTCATGCAAGATAATGTCGTATTTTTAACCAACTGGATTTTGTCACTAAGCTTAAACCAAAATATGCATTCCAGTTCAGTGATTAGCTGTCAGTTGTTGCTTTTATTCGTTTTCGATTTACAATTGCACAAATGTTATTCAGGGGAGCCGAAGGAACCTCTGTGAAATTAGTGATTCGCAGTGGAACGGAGATTAAGGATGTAATTCTGAGGTATATGTTGTATGATTCCTTGTTACTACCTATTTACTACTATTAACGTTCATCAGCTTTAATATGCTCATGTTTTTGGTCCATAGTTAATTCATACATATTTGACTTCACTGGGGTCTTCCAGTAGTTCCTTGTCTGCCATTTGGCTGAATATTTTGGAATTATGACTAGGCGTGAAAAAGTTACATTGAACCCAGTCAAGTCAAGACTGTGCGAGATAGCAAGATCAGGAGTGGAGAAAGTCCATGATTGGATATATTAAACTGACGACTTTTAATCAAAATGCTTCAGGTTTGTGACTTTTTTTTTTGTTAATTTCGTCATCCCAATGAACTAATAATTCTGTATCTTCAAAAGTCTGCAAATCACTTTGGGTGCGTGAAGAAATTCATTAGTGTTTTCTTCTGCATTTGCCTTAACAATATAGTGTGTTGTTGAGCTGATTGTAGTAAGAAAAATATTTTGTGCTGTACTAGGTTAGGAAAGACTGTTGTTTAAATAATTAATTGTTGCTTTGATGAATGATCACAACAAATATGCTTCACCAGTAGTGAAATTTCAATTATTTCATTTGTCCACATTGGTAGTCTTTTAAAATATGACAAACTATCACTTTAGTTCTTCAAATTTGCAATACGATTCACTTTTTCTTTAAATTGCTATCCCAGAGGCTGTGGTGATATGTTGGTGTGAAAAGAAAAAAAAAAGAGTGAAAACCTTTGGTTTACCTTGTAGATCACCTATGAGCAAGCTTTCCATATCTGCTGTATTGCTTAATTGAAATTTCATTACCTTGAAAATATCTTGATTAAGGAAAAACAACACCCTCAAATTAGCATAATCACTTTAAAACACTTGAATATAAAGGAATAGCATCAAAACTGAAATTTTTTTCCTTTTTTGTTAGTGGACTAATAGTCTATGTTCCCTGCATTATATCCCTCAGTTTGTCACTTCTTTTATTTATAAAGCAAAATTAATGAAACTATGCTCAACTTTCTTGAAGACAAACATATATTATGCCCTCTAAAACTTACACAAAACTTTGTAGACACTGTCAATGCAATCAAAGGTTAGCGAATCCTTAGTACTATTGTAGCCTAAATGATGCATCAATGTTTTATCAGCATGACACCTTTTTTAGCCTCAATCTCATACGTGATTTAATTTTTTATTTTGTACATTTATCTATGCATTAAAATTGTTTAATTATACCTTTGTTATTTTACTTACAGGAACAATTAAAAATGCCTTAGAGACTTTAAGGAGCAATGGCTTGCAATCCTTTGTGTTGGATCTCAGAAACAATAGGGAGTGTATTGTAGGAATTATGGTTCCACTTCTAGATTATGTTATCTTTTTTGATAGGTTTATCGCTGCTACGGTAGTGGCCTTTTCCCAAAAGGAATTGAGATTGCAAAAATTTGGTAAGCTTCTTCAGTTGGGATATTCCTTTGTAAAATTGCTTTTAATCACTTTTTAATTTTCTGAATATACATCGTATCTCATCCTGCAGCAAATATAACATCGTATCTCATCCTGCACTATAATATCTGCACTCTTACTATAGCACTTGCTGTTAAGGGTGTTTGGTAGATCTAACTATGTTGTTACTGTAGTAAATATTATTAAAATTATCATTTTTAAATAATTAAATTTATAAAATTATTATAAAATATAGTTTTAAATTTTAAAATAAATGATACCATGCCAAATTTAAATTAACATAAATGGCATACATAAAATATTTAAAGTTTGTTTACAAAAGTACCGCTTAAAATAGTTGCTACATTAATTGCATGACCCCAATAAACTTAGAGCGATCTGATTATGAAGTCTATCATTTTGCACTGCACTTCTTGTTCTCTCCGCCACAGGTTCAATTGTTTCATACTCTAAATATATATCTTCTAGTATTGAATCTGGATTACTATCGACCTTTCAAAATATTTCATCTGACATAGAATTTCATCTGATGTAGTTATATAATGTCATAGTTGCAACGACTATTTTGACTTGTGTTTTAAATTCGTATAATGACATGTCACGTAAGATATCCCTTTTTTTTTCAAATTCCAAACCATCTTTCAATACAACATTTTAATGATGAGTGAGCTTTGTTGAAAATTTCTTTTAATCCTTGTGGTGGTTGTCCTCATTGATAATCAAAGACATGATATCTCACTCCCCTTTATAGTCCAAGATATCCAGACAACATCTATCAAGTAGTATTTGCCTGTACAAATGAAGAATATTATTGTTTCATTATTTGATGTAAGAATAAAATTATGTACTATAAAATATAAATACATATCAGGGGTGGTTTTGGAAAGTTTAGTTTTGGAGTCTTTATTGCATGCAGTAGCACCGGATTATCATAAGCAGTACCCTCAAAATCAGCTAAGATATATGTAAATTATAGATAAAGCCATATACCACCAAAATATTTTGTTAGTCGTCTTTTTTGTCCAATATATACTACTTGGTCATGAATTGGTACAATAGTATCTATATGAGTACCATCAATTTCACCAATGCAATCTTACAAAATGACACAAAAATTAAATAAGATAAATAATATTTAAACTTATGAAATTTAATTTGAAAGTTTACCTTAAAATGGGGCATATACAGCTAACCATTTATAATTTGGGATGGAATTTCCCGAAACTCATGATCAACCCAGTTGATCAATTCTCTTACTAGCTTGCATACAGATTCCAATACTTTATGAAATATTCTATTAATTGTCTCGCCCGAATGTTGAAAACATTCTTATGTCATTCTATTTGAAGCGCCTGATACTAGTGTATAGATAAAAATTCCTACTTTCTCTAATATAGACATACGAGTAGATGCTCGCAATCCATATAAATTTTCTAAAATAGAACATAGATTTAGAAAATCATGTGCTTCCATTCTAATCATTCTTCTATAACGTTCTGGATGGCCTCATAATATCTCTCCGATCCCTGTTGCACCAGTGTCATCAGAGTTCATACAAGGTTGTTTTTGCATATACATATATAGAACTTTCAAGTAACAATTGTGATCTTTATTTTTGTCTGCATCTTCATTATCATTTTCATCATCATTATCATTATCATTTTCATCTTCATCTTCATTATCATTTTCTTCTTCAAAGTAATCATAGTTATCATCATCCATACCTAAATATGTAAACATGCATTAGAAAAGAAAACCTAATAAACTAATCAACTAAGCATGCTTTAGAAAAAAAAAAATTCCCTTGAATGGTTTCGTGTACCAATGTAGTTAAAAAATACAATTCACAAACATTCAAAACTAAATTTCATATGGAATTAAAAAACATTCACAATTTATTCAATCAAAACCATTGGAAATATAAAGTTAGAAAATATTCACAATTCATTCATTCATTCATTCACAAATAAAAACTTTTACATTCAATAGTAGTATATCAAAATAATTCACAAACATGAGATAGTTAAAATTACAATATTAAACCAGTAACTGAATGTTTGCCAACTTTAGCATGTTGGTATTTTAACCATCGAACTTTTTCTTTAGGACTTTTTAAATTCATCCATATGAATCTTTTCGTCTTTTGCTCAAACAATTCACAAGCTATATAGTATAGCTCACTATCAATTGGTATTTCATCAATTAAATTTAGATCTTTTATGTACTCATCAATACTTAGCTTTGAAGGGTCGCTTTTGTAAGAAACAAAATTGTCTGCACTCTCCACTGTTGCTGCCAATCTGGATATGTTTTCTCTAAATTTTGTTGCCACATTACCATCCTTACTTTTTCTTTTAACCGTCATTTTGGATCGTCGCGACGAGGATGCAACATGAGGAGATTTTGTATCGTCTGCCATTGGCTCTCCGAATGCATCCATTGGGTCATCTAGTATAACTGGGGTATAACAATAATCTCCAGTTGCAACAGTCTGCCCAAACATAATATCATTCTTTTTCTCAATGTCTGGGTGAATTCCTTTCCTTTTGAACTTGGCAAATTCCTTGGTAACATATATTTGAAATAACTTTATATTAATAAAATTAATTTTTTCAAGAGTTATACAACTTACAAAATAAATATACATATAAAAAACTTACCAAGGAAGGTGAATTCCTTTCCTTTTGAACTTGGTAAATTCCTTGGTAACATCATTTGAAATAGCTTTATATTAATAAAATTAATTTTTTCAAGAGTTATACAACTTACAAAATAAATATACATATAAAAAACTTACCAAGGAATTCCCTCACATTGAGAGAAAGAGTGATATTATGCTTGGGCAGACTATTGCAACTGGGGATTATTGTTATACCCCAGTTATACTAGATGACCCAATGGATGTATTTGGTGAGCCAATGGCAAATGATACAGAATCTCCTCACATTGCATCCTCGTCACGAGCATCCAAAATGACTGTTAAAAGAAAAGGTAAGGATGATAATGCAACAATAAAATTTAGAGAAGACATATCTAAATTGGTGGCAATAGTGGATGTAGGCAATTTTGATTCTAACAAAAGTGAACCTTCAAAACTAAGTATTGATGAGTGCATGAAAAATCTAAATTCAATTGATGCAATATCAATTGATAGTGAGTTATACTATATAGCTTGTGAATTGTTTGAGTAAAAGATGAAAAGATTCATCTGAATGAATTAAAAAGGTCCTGAAGCAAAAGTTCGACGACTGAAATACTAACATGTCAAACTTGGCAAACATTGAGTTACTAGTTTAATATTGTAATTTTAACTATGTATGATATATTTATTTGTTGTCTGATGCAGCAACTATTTTATTTGTAATCTTAACTATCTCATGTTTGTGAATTGTGTTGACATACTATTGTTGAATGTGAAAGTTTTTATTTGTGAATGAATTATGAATGTTTTCTAACTTTATATTTCCAATGGTTATGATTGAATGAATTGTGAATGTTTTTTAACTCCATATGTAATTTGGTTTTGAATGCTTGTGAATTGTATTTTTTAACTACATTGGTGCAACAAACCATTCAAGGGAATTAAATGTTTCTTTTCTAATGCATGCTTAGTTGATTAGTTTATTAGGTTTTCTTTTCTAATGCATATTTACATATTTAGGTATGGATGATGATTAACTATGATTACTTTAAAGAAGAACATGATAATGAAGATGAAGGTGAAAATGATAATGAAGACAAAAATAAAGATCGCAATTGTTACTTGAAAGTTCTTACCTGTATTGTTGCAGCCGCAGGAGATTATTATTATACGTATATATAGAAACAACCTTGTATGAACTCTGATAACACTGGGGCTACATGGATAGGAGAGATATTACGAGGCCATCCAGAACGTTGTAGGAGAATGATTAGAATGGAAGCACATGATTTTCTAAATCTATGTTCTATTTTAGAAAACTTATATGCATTGCGAGCATCTACTCGTATGTCTATATTAGAGAAAGTAGGAATTTTTAACTAAACACTAGCATCAGACACTTCAAATAGAATGACACAAGAACGTTTTCAACATTCGGGCGAGACAATTAGTAGAATATTTTATAAAGTATTGGAATTTGTGTGCAAGCTAGCAAGAAAATTGATCAACTGGGTTGATCATGAGTTTCGAAAAATTTCATCCCAAATTGTAAATGATCAGCTGTATATGCCCATTTCAAAGCAAACTTTCAAATTAAATTTTATACAAGTTTAAATATTATTTATCATATTTAATTTTCGTGTCATTTTATAGGATTGCATTAGTGCAATTGATGGTACTCATATAGATACTGTTGTACCAATTCATGACCAAGTAGTATACATTGGACGAAAAGGACGACCGATACAAAATGTTTTGGCGGTATGCAGCTTTGATCTACAATTTACATATGTCTTAGCTAATTTTGAGGGTATTGTTTATGATAATCCGGTGCTAATGCATGCAATAAGGACTCCAAAACTAAACTTTCCAAAACCACCCCCGGTATGTATTTATATTTTATAGTACATAATTTTATTCATACATCAAATAATGAAACAATGATATTCTTTATTTGTACTGGCAAATACTACTTGGTAGATGTTGTCTAGATATCTTGGACCATACAGGGGAGTGAGATATCATCTCCCTAATTATCAATGAGGACAACCACCACAAGGATTAAAAGAAGTTTTCAATAAAACTCACTCATCATTAAGAAGTTGCATTGAAAGATGTTTTGAAATTTGGAAAACAAGATGGGATATCTTACGTGACATACCATCATACGAATTTAAAACATAAGTCAAAATAGTCGTTGCAACTATGGCATTGCATAACTATATCAGACGAAATTTTATGTCAAATAAGATATTTCGAGAGGTCATAGTAATCCAGATTCAATCCTAGAAGATATATATTCAGAGTATGAAGCAGTTGAACCTGTGGCAAAGAGTATAAGAGGTGTAGTGCAAAATGATAGACTTCATAATCAGATCGCTCTAAGTTTATTGGAGTCACGTAATTAATGTAGCAACTATTTTAAGTGGTACTTTTGTAAACAAACTTTAAACATTTTATGTATGCTATTTATGTTAATTTAAATTTGATATGGTATCATTTATTTTAAAATTTAAAACTAAAATATATTAATCAATTAATATATTTTATAATAATTATATAAATTTAATTATAAAAAAATAATTTTAATAATATTTACTATAGTAATAGCATGATCCACCGAATACCCTTAACAGCAGATGCTATAGTGACAGTGCAACTATTACAGTGCAGTTGTGGCAGTACAATAAAACCAAATTGGGCCATAATCCTGTGAGACTATGAATGTCATCTAAACAGTTGAGACAAGAATTATCAGCACTGAAGGTTTGTATAGTTTAAGCATGAACTAAGATTTGAAACCTTGATTTGTTCTACTTGAATATATTCTCTCTAAATAACATACTTACCATTTGAGTAATCATTTTTTGTTTGGTATGCTACATGCCTTTCTTTTTTCTTTTGTTGTTTTCCAATGGCTCTTGCAGCTTAGCAAAGACACTAAGCAAAGTGCCCTAAATATCATCGTAGCCCAGTAATAAGACATGAAAAGCCTGAGCAATGCACTAAAACTATAAAATTTAAATATCATCCTAGCCTAGTAATAAGACATGAAAGGCCTGAGTAATGCTAAAACTAAAGAATTAATTCATGCTTCCTATGTTGGCATGAAATAATGAAAAACTCTTTTATGTTTTGGAAGATATGGAAGTTAGCTCAACTGTAAAGAAGATCATGACACAAATGTTATGAAAACATCACCAACCATATTAAATCTTACCATTATGATATCATTGTATCTTCTTATAGCTACTACTATATTCACTTTCTTTTTTTCCGTAATCATAGTTTTCATTTATCTATTTCCGACGTGGATATAAGTAGGGGTGGCAATTTCGCCTGACAGGTTCAGGTACTCGACCCGACCCGACCCGTTTATAACATATTCGGGTACTCGATTAGCTAAATAGATCGGGTTCAGGTTTAAGGATGTGGGTACTCATTAGCCGATACCTGATTTCAATAAAAAAAATATAAATATAAATTTTTATTATTAGAATATAAATAAGAATAGAATAACTATTATATAAATATATTTATTTTAATTTTAATATTTAAAATATATTTTATATAATAAAATAATAAATAATTTATTTTTTTTATTTAATCGGGTACCCGTAGGTACCCATTTAAATACCCGACCTAGGTTTGGGTTGGGTTCGATTCGGATAGTGGGTTGGGATCAGGTTTAAGATAAACCCATGGTTACCCGACCCGTTGCCCGGATATAAGCAAACCTCTCACAAAGAGCATCATGCAACATCTCAATCTTGTTTCTTCTATTTCAACTTACCCTTGTGCCATCGATGCCAACTCTACTATCTATGGTACCCACAAAATTTCTCTCACAATGAAGAAACTAAGCACCAATCACCTTGTCTCTATTTCAACTAAGCCAAGAACTCATTTTGGATTATAGACCTTATAATACTATGAATAGATTAGCTCATACAATTTTGAATATGCATGGAAATTTAATAGGTGCCAGAAACTTAATAGATGTCAATGACAGGATCTCTAACTCTAGTTGTAGAATATATGGGATTTATGATTTGTTCTGATTAGCAAAATATGTGATTAAATGTTGACCCATTTATTTTCAACTTGTTAACCATTTACATGAGCTACTAAGTTGTTTAAATGATTAGCGCAATACAAGATTTTTTTTTCATTCACTTATCCTTTTGTTGCCTCAGTTGTCCAATACTTTTAACATTATTGCCAACCTATCTTTGGCTTTCTTAGTACCCTCACTATCAACCTCAAAGTTCCATCTCCTCGTACTGTCACTAGATTCACCGTACTGTAAGCACATTGCTAGTTTCGTCTCCTTTTGTTGCCTCATCTATTTGATGTTTAACAATTTGTTGAATCCTACTTTGATCTTATAATTATTGTGCTGGTACTCAATTGTTTGTTTAATTAGTATTTATTTTTTAAAAATATCTATAAATAATAAACACTAAATAGTCAGCATATACACATCAGTTAGATTCACTAAAGTTTAATATTACTATATCTATCCTCAATTTTTCATTTTGCTTTTAGTATATGAATATATACTTATTAAAGTATATTTTTAACTATTTAATATGATCCATTGATCCTACATTTTGATTTGTGATTCTATTTCATGAATTGTCTTCTTTTTCCCAAATTCCTCTCGAACATTTCTTCTTTATCTTTCAAGGCTTCGCCCCTCATTTTTCTTCTTGTTATCCACTTTGCCAGCATAATAGAAGCATAGCGGTACTATAACCCATAGAGTTCTCTAACTTCGACAATTTTACCTTTTGCCAAAAGATCCCCTTGTTATGTTGACTAACTTTTCATCTTTTGCCATTCTCTTTTATAAGTACTTGATGTGACAAGCAACACTTTAACTATTTGTGTCTTGGTAGGAAAAATATCTCTTCAAATAGAAGCATTACTATAACCCATAGGGTTCTCTAACTCCGACAGTTTTACCTTTTGCCAAAAGATCCCCTTGTTATGTTGACTAACTTTTCATCTCCTGCCATTCCCTTTTATAAATACTTGATGTTCCAAGCAATACTTGACTACTTGTGTGTTGCTAGGAAAAATATCTCTTCAAGTGTAGATTTACATATAATGCACAAAAGCACTCTTATTGTACCATGTAGATTTTCATATATCCTTTTCTTGCATATGCATGTATAAGAGACACTTAACTTCTTGTGTGTTGCTAGGAAAAATCTCTCTTCAAGTGTATCTTCTCTCTTTTACATGCACAAACAAACAAGACTTTTTTTTACATGTAATCAACATGTTGTCTCATTTGCATCCTATCTTAAACTTAATGTTGCATCAACTATACCACCTTTTGCCAAAAGATCCCCTTATTGAATATTATATTTGCTCTCATAATTACCGGTCTTACCTCGTCCCGGTTTTGGAACAAGGTCGGTACCAACTGACGAGAGAAGAGGTGGATTGCTCACGTGACATCACGTAGCAAAAGCTCGTTAGCTCACAGTGGAAGCTTGACAACTCACGGCAGAAGTTTGGGAAGCTCACAAAAGCTTAGCAGAAGACTCTCGGAAGGGCTTAGGGTTGGCTCATGGACAAAAGCTCGCAAAAGCTTGCGGAAGGTTCACAGAAGCTGCCAACCGAATGGTTCCATTCGGTACAAATGTCCAAACTAGTTTGAGCTTGGACTAGAACATCGATCTGTAGCGGTTTTGTGAACCTTGCTCAAGTTATATCATAATCGTGTTACTATTTACCCATTTCTATTATTGTTATAATAAACTCCAATTAAGAGACATTATGTTTCATGCCAATTTGTCATAAAGTATTCTCATTTCTACTATCTGAACTGACTGAATGCTGAAAGAATGAAAAACAAATTCCAGATCTTCTAATTTTTAGTATTGCTAAAGTTATTACACAATGAAGAATTTCCAAATTCCATTAAGATGGGTCTACAATTCGATTGAAACTAGAAGGTGGTTTCTTATATAGAGCATTGATAAAAATTTGTAATTCATAACTCATTGATTTCTTTGAATTCGGTAACAAACCTAAGCCACAAAGAATCAAGGATCATAGGGATAATTTGCATGTCTTTGGACAAATAGGATGTTGTGTTCATGCCATGGATTTGAACCTATTTTAGAGTTATAATGTTTCCGATCGACTAATTTAAGTGAACCAATTGAAAGACAGAGGGAGATCGAAGTTTAATCCTAATACCCTCCCTTTGATACTAAATACAAAGATTGTTGGTTGACGTGTTTAGCTGCATAACCTATGTATGCCACAAGTTGTGCCATAAGTTGTATATAGAAGCTTTATATTCAGATAGCATAGTGATAATTTCATAGTCTGAGACATACTAGTCTAGGCTCGGACCAATACTATACTAGTCCGTACTAGACATAACCGAGCAAGCAATGTTGGAGAAGAAGTTGTTTGCAATGGAAGTAGGGGAGGATGTGGAGGAATTTAGGCTTTAGACTAAGTGGAAGAGATGCTTGTCGTGGCGAACATGGTGAGCCGTGGACACTGTGGAAGAGAAGCTCGTTCGCAGCTTCTGCGTGTGGCGGAAGAGAGCTAGAAGCATGTTCGCAACTTCTGCGCGTGGCGGAAGAGAGCAAGAAGCACGTTTGCAACTTCTTCTCTTGTTCCTCACACTTGCGTACCAAGAAGAGGAGAAGTTGCAAGCTTCTGCTGTGAGCAACTACTTCTTCTTCCGCTTTGTCCTCGTACTAGTCCTGACCATACTGCTGAGTACAAGTTTGTTTTTAAAATGCTAGATCATAGTACTTATATAAGTGAAAATACTTTTGTTTATAAAGCTTATAGGTGTCAAGATAACTGTCCTTAAGAGGAGCTTTTGTTTGGGTAAGTGTTTGAGGTCTTGTATTTAGTTGAATTTATCCAAGATAGCTTCGAGCTTATCTAAACCTTACCTATGTGTTCTTTGCCTCTCTTGCCTTTGTTCTTTGTCCCTTGGAGTTTATTTATATTGTTGGCATGCAATGCACGCCTATTACCAACATTGTAAGTGTTACTAATTGTAGTGACAAGATTGGATGTTGTAATAATGAGTGATAAGTGATTTGACCAAGCAATGAAATGTCTTTTGTTGTTACTACAATATGAGGGTGACAACGTCTCTTTGTTATGACTCATGCTAGAAGCATGTAGGTAGATAGTGTGTCATAGGGCTTGATTAATTAGGAAGTGTCCGAGTGATGTGAAGTGGAGCTACGATGCTTGCTCACTTAGAAAGCACCCAAGTTAATTGAATTAAATTTTTAGTGCTTGGAGGTAAGATTTTCTACCTTAGTTCATACCAAGATTCTGATCTAATTTTGGAATGTTACATATGACATCGGCTGTGCTAGAAACCTATATTGTATATGATTATATAGCCAATGTTGGATTGGTATATATTATATCAATCGACACCGATATATACATACAATGCAAGTTTGATACTGACTTTGTTTCATATATTGATACAATATTAGACCGGTGTGTACTAACTGTGTGATACAAATTGGTACCTTAATGGTATAGATCTTGTAGTGTGTACCGGGTAAAATATTAGACTGGTATACCATGTACTGCCCAGGAGAGTATAGACAGTTTTAAATCTATGCAATGGTCTAAAGTCATAACTGAGGATCAAAATCTCCTTATATGATTCAAACAGAAGCAAACAATAACAGTTATGGATTTATGGTTAGAATAAATCACTTATTTTATTTTCATGTTTAATGAAATCTTATGGAATATTCTAGCACATTTGGTGGAATACTGTGTCCTTGCAGATCTATTTTTTTACGTGACCTGTAATTAGAATTTACCCTTTAGAAAATGTATATCTCAACATGCTATGCTTTTAAGTGCTGGAAGTTAATTAGTCGCAAGCTTTTGCCCTGCTTCAACTAGTATTGGAGGCTGTATCTTCCTTCGATCTTTCTCTATGTGAATATTTAGTATTTTAAAATAGATACGAGATTGCAATTTAGCAAGATATTACCTGCTTACGTGGAATAAAGCGCATGTAACCATCTTGTATTTCAATAGTTATTCTACTAAAACTTGTTGCTTATAGGTTGGACAAAGGTGTTATAGTGTACATATGTGATAATCGTGGAGTTCGAGACATTTATGAGGCAGATGGAAACAATACTGTGGCAGCATCGGAACCTTTAGCTCTGCTGGTATGATGTTATCTCTTTGTAATCTTTTTGTTTGTGATACTCCTTTAAGGTCTTCATAGCTTTTGTACTATCTATTACTGCATAGGAAAGAGTTTGTGTAATTCATTAGGATGTATACATCAAGAAATGAGAATCATTTAGGTAGGTTGCAGAAAAGTTTACAAAACTAGTCTAAGGTGAGACTAGTACATACTAGTCTATACCGGATAGAACTAGAGTGTATGGAGCGAAGCTTCCGCAGCTGCCATCACGAATGGAAGCATCATTTGTAGCTTTTGCCAGAAGTGGAAGCTTCGTTCAAAGCTTTTTTGCTTTGCGGATGCTTATCCATAGCTTCTGATGCAAGCAAAGCTTCGTCCACCACGTACAAAATGTGAGCAGCTTCTGCTGGACATCAAGTTTCGCCTACAATTAGATTAACTATTGGTTGAGAAACGAAAGTTGTCGTGAACTAGTTTGTCCCTGGTCTATGTGCATACCGGTCGCACCACCTAATATGGACTGATTTCTAAATCCTTGGGTTGAAGTGGTGGAACTAGGAATCTTACGAGACAACTACTGGTTGAGAAGCGAAAGTTATCACATATTGGTTTTGTTAAAATTAATGCTATGTAATATGTTATGTATTTGGGCTTTGTTGTGTGTGGGCCATATAGTTTAAGTTGGGCCCACACAATACAATTAGGGATTTTACTCATGTAATAGGAAATTCTGGAATAGAACAGAATGTATGCGAGAGCTCTCGGCGGAACTTGTAGCAGCCGCTTGTTCCTATTTCCTTCCTAGTTTCTTCCTTTATTCTTCCACATGAATATGAATGATTTATGAGAAGTTTATTCTAGCCAACAAATGGTGTCAGAGCTAGTTTGGTGAGATTTCAAGAGGGATACTTCAAGAGGGATTTCAAAAGAAGAAGAAGAGGAGAGCACTATGGCTATCCAAGGAGGAGCATGGGTGCCCCAAAGTTCTCATCTCATCTTTGAAGGTAAGAACTATGATTATTGGAGTATTAAAATGAAGACTCTTTTGATCTCACAAGATCTTTGGGAGATAATGGAAGAAGAGTTTGAAGAAAAAGAGGGGAAAGACAAAGACAAAGGAAAGATGGAGGCTTCATCTCAACAAGAAGAGAAAGAGAATAGGAAGAAGAATACAAAGGCTCTTTTCCTCATCTAACAAAGCATCTCCGACAAATTATTTCCAAGAATCATTGGAGCTAGAAGTGCTAAAGAAGCATGGGAGATTTTGCAAAAGGGTTTTCAAGGCACCGAAAAGGCTAGAACGGTAAAGCTCTTGACTCTCAAAAGAGATTTTCAAAATTTACAAATGAAAGAAAATGAGTCTTTGAAGGATTATTTTCCTAAAGTTATTGAAGTGGTAAATCACATGAGAAGTTTAGGTGACAATGTGGATGATAAAGTAGTATGTGAGAAGATACTTATTAGTCTTTCTTCCAAGTATAACAACATAGTTGCTATCATTGAAGAAACTAAAGATCTCTCTAGTTTAAGTGTTCATGATTTGATGGGTTCTCTTGAAATGCATGAGCAAAGAATGTGTAGGCATGTTGAGCAATCACTTGAAAGTGCATTTCAATCCAAGGCTATTGTCAAAGAGTCATTCAACCAACATGGAGTAAAAAGAGAAGCAATACATGGTGGTGTACATGGTAGAGGTAGAGGAAGACAAGGAAGAGGTGGAGGTAGAAGCAACTTTCAAGATGAGAAAGTGGAAACATGCAACTATTGTAAGATGCCCGGCCATATTGAAAGATTTTGTAGAAACAAAGGAAAGCCACAATGTCATCATTGCAAGAAGTATGGACATCTAGAGAAGTATTGTAGATTCAAGAACAATGAGCAAGCCAACTACACCGAAGAGAAGTGTCGAGAAGGAAGTACTTTTTATGCATGTCAAACGGCAGCTGAACAAAAAGAAGGTGTATGGTACATTGATAGTGGTTGTAGCAACCACATGACCGGAAATGAATCAATCTTTTGCAAGCTTGACACAGCGGTTACAACTCAAATCACAATGGGAAATGGTGCAATAGTCAAATCCAAGGGAAGAGGTACAATTGTCGTTGCTTCAAAGAAAGGAAGAATGTTGATACATGATGTGTTACTAGTTCCGGAATTGGCTCAAAACTTACTAAGTGTTGGTCAACTAGTTGAGCATGGACATGCGGTTCACTTTGAAGGCTCAATATATAAAATATATGACAAGGTTGAGAATAAGAGAGGCTTGATGACGGTTGTGAAAATGGAGAAGAATAGAAACTTTCCTCTCATTCTCAAACCGGCAAGAAATATAGCTTTGAAGGCTAGTGTACAAGACCTATCATGGTTATGACATAAAGGACTTGGACATGTGAACTTTGAAAGTTTGAAGATGTTGAGCAAGAAGAATATGGTATATGGCTTACCAACCATTGAAGGCAATGATGATATATGTGAAGCATGTGTATTTGGCAAAATACATAGAGAATCATTTCCAAAGGTGAATGCATGGAGAGCAAAGGCACCATTGGAGCTAGTCCACACCAACATATGTGGTTGGTCCAATGAAGGCAACCTCTCATGGTGAAAATAGGTACTTTATTACCTTTATTGATGATTATTCAAGAATGTGTTGGGTTTATTTCTTGAGACAAAAATCGGATGCTTTTACCATTTTCAAAAAATTTCAAAGCATGGTTGAAAGACAATGTGGCAAGTTAATTAAAAAGTTGAGAAGTGATAGAAGTGGTGAATACAACTCTAAGGAGTTTGATAAATTTTGTGAAGACATTGACATTGAAAGACAACTAACGGTTAGTTACACACCGGAACAAAATGGTGTTGCCGAAAGAAAGAATAGGACAATTGTAGAGATGGCAAGAACTATGATGAATGACAAAGGTTTACCATTCACCTTTTGGGCCGAGGCAACCTACACGGCGGTTTATTTGCTAAATAGATGTCCAACCAAGGCGGTTGAGAATAAGACACCATTTGAAGCATGGTCCGGAGGAAGAAAACCATCGGTGAATCACTTGTGCATATTTGGGTCTATTTGCTATGCTCATGTTCCAAAAGAAATGAGACACAAGCTTGAAGAGAAAGGTGAGAAATGTATCTTTGTAGGCTATAGCACCGAATCAAAAGACTATAGATTATTTAGCTTGAAGAGAAACAAAGTGATTGAAAGCCGGGATGTGATCTTCAATGAAAAAGACAAGCTTGATTGGAAGGGAAAAGGTGTAGAAAATGCTTTCTTACCAACTCAAGAGGAGGCTCAAGATACACCATTGAATGAAGATACAAATGAGCATGAAGAAGAAGAATACCATGAACAATCTCCCTCAACACATGTCGGATCTTCCTCATCCTCTCCAAGTTCTTCAACACCGGTAAGAATGAGACGGTTAAGTGACATTTATGCTACTTGTAACTTTTGTGTTGTAGAACCGGAAAGCTTTGAACAAGCGGTTAAGGAAGAAGTTTGGAGAAATTCAATGGAGGAGGAGATAAAGATGATTGAGAAAAATGAAACTTGGGAATTGATTAATAAACCAAAAGGAAAAGATACAATTGGGCTCAAGTGGATTTACAAGACAAAGACAAATCCCGATGGTTCTATACAAAAATTCAAGGCAAGATTGGTGGCAAAAGGATACTCACAAAAACTGGAAATTGACTACCAAGAGACATTTGCACCGGTAGCAAGACATAAGACAATTAGATTGTTAATTGCATTAGCCGCACACAAAGGTTGGAAATTACATCAACTTGATGTAAAATCGGCTTTCTTGAATGGAGTGTTGGAAGAAGAGGTGTATGTTGAACAACCAAAAGGCTTTGAAGTTGAAGGCAAAGAAGAAAGAGTGTACAAGTTAAAGAAAGCATTGTATGGGTTGAAACAAGCACCAAGAGCATGGTATGGGCAAATTGATGCTTATTTCACCAACAAAGAATTCAAAAGAAGCCCAAGTGAGCCAACACTCTACATCAAGCATGGTATGCTTATAGTTTCCTTTTATGTTGATGATTTGATATTTACGGGTGATGATGAAAAAAATGATGCATGAGTTCAAAAATGAAATGATGAGTAAATATTAGATGAATGATTTGGATCTATTTCATTATTTCTTGGGTATTGAAATTGATCAAAGACAAGATGATGTATTTATCTCTCAAGAGAAGTATGCTCAAACTATTCTTTCCAAGTTTAAGATGGAAAATTACAATCCGGTATCAACACCTTTGTTAGTCAATGAGAAATTGGTAAAAGATGATGGTAGTGGAAAAGTGGATGAAGCACACTATAGAAGCTTGGTTGGAAGTTTGTTGTATCTCACTACTACAAGACCCGATATTATGTATGCTTCAGGTTTATTGTCAAGGTTTATGCATCAACCAACAAAAATGCATTTTGGAGTTGCCAAGAGAGTGTTGCGATACATCCAAGGTACTACAGATTTTGGGCTATTGTATGAGAAGAATAAGAAAGAAAAGATTGAGTTGATTGGTTTTTGTGATAGTGATTGGGCCGGTAGTATGAATGATTTGAAGAGTACTTCCGGGTATGCATTTGCAATTGGTTCTAGTGTATTCTCTTGGGCATCAAAGAAGCAAGATAGAGTGGCACATTCCTCTACTGAAGCCGAATATGTAGCAGCAAGTGAAGCTATAAAGTAACTTGTGCGGTTGAGAAGAATTCTAGAAGACATGGGTGAGAAACAAGAGAAGGCCACAACTCTCTTATGTGACAACAAATCCGCTATTGCTATATCAAAGAATTCGGTTTTTCATAGTCGAACAAAGCACATCAACCTCAAGCATCATTACATTAGAGAAGCGGTTGAAGATGGAGAAATTTTTGTGAAGTGCATCAACACTAATGATCAAGTTGCGGATATTTTTACTAAAGCACTTTCTTGTATGAAATTTAATTATCTTAGAGATTTGTTAGGAATGAAGAACAATAGCATTAAGGAGGAGTGTTAAAATTAATGCTATGTAATATCTTATGTATTTGGGCTTTGTTGTGTGTGGGCCATATAGTTTAAGTTGGGCCCACACAATACAATTAGGGATTTTACTCATGTAATAGGAAATTCTGGAATAGAACAGAATGTATGCGAGAGCTCTCGGCGGAACTTGTAGCAGCCGCCTGTTCCTATTTCCTTCCTAGTTTCTTCCTTTATTCTTCCACATGAATATGAATGATTTATGAGAGGTTTATTCTAGCCAACAGGTTTGTCCCTGGTTTATAAACATATCTGATGTACCACCTGGTATGGACCGGTTTCTAAATCCTTAGGTTAAAGTGGTGGAACTAGGAATCTTATGAGGTATGGTAGTGGCTATCACTGTCCAAGCTAGTCATGTGATGGGCTAACACATTTTGAAAATAACTTTTTTGTATTTTATAATAGAAAACCAGGATTAACATTAAACACAAAGCAAGAAAATAATTTTACTTCTATGAAATTGAAAGTTGCATGTAATTACCTACTCAACATGGACCCCTTGAGAATAGAAGGGGTCACATTTCCATTCTTCACTAGTCCATTAGTTGATATCAGCATTGTAGAGGTTGGTTTTTACAAGCACTCACAAGACTAAGTTTCATACACTAATGAATTTAAAAGTTATTATAAAGATAGAGTTAGAGGGGAGGTTAAGCCTCTAAATTCCTTTACTAACATAGCACTTAAATTAACTAAAGAAAAGGGGGAGAGGAGAAAGATTGTGCTACTCCAGTTGACTCCCATATGGAAAGTGAGAGAAATAATAATATTGTATATAAGGCTCAGTGAGCTTGTTAGGGCTTAACATTTTAAATTGGGTCACATTTCTATTTGACTTACCATGTTAATATGTTAGTTTGCTTATTAAGTGAGTTATTAGAGTAAACTTTGCTATGTCCGCAACTTAAAAAAAATCAAATCAAATTATTGTACGCACGTGAGTTATTAGAGTAACTTTGCTTATTAAGTGAGTTATTATAGTAAACTTTCCCTGTCTCGCCCTGCTCCCATGATTTCACAGTGCCTCATTCTCTTTCTTTTTTTTCTCCTCAGCATTTCTTTCCTCCTCACGAAAATGCCTCATGCCTCAGCCCTCGTCGCTATTTCCGCCTCTCTCTCGCTTGATGAACACCAGTGTCCGGTGAGCTTCACCACGTGGAATGAGCTGCTACAGACCTTGACGAGCTCTGACCTCCCTCTTCCCTCCTATGTGTTCTCCGGCCGGTGAGACATGGCTGTACGAGAATTGACAAAACCCTAACTCCAATGACGTTGTTCTCTTCCTTGGCAGCTTCGACACTTGCCATTGAGCTCTGGTGAGGTTGGCAACAAAGTCCCAACTAGTTCCTGTCGATTTCGGCTAGTTCCGAGGTGGTTTCGACAGATTCCGACGATGTTCCGGTAGTTGCCCAATGATGTGTTCGCAAGTGCACGGATACGTTGAAGTAATAAAAAGATATCGAACCCACAGAGACCTACGTGTTAAGTACCAAATAATTGAATTCTTACTAGCTAAGCGATCGATGTATGAAGGGTATAAAGCAAAAACGAGATAACGAAATAACGAATTCTGTCGGCGGAAATCGGAGAGAGAAAATTGGGACTAAGGTTTGTTTCATCACTTTTTAATTCTCATGACTAGATATAATAAAGTTTTTATCAGTTATTCGAATCACGATAAAGATAAAATTTACTTAAAAGAAATTGTCTCCTCTCAGACGTCCAATTTACACTGAACGAGTCTTCACTTTTGTGACTTACTACTCAACTTTTAATAAAAGTAAACCAAACTAAAAGATTAAATCTACTTTCATAAACTTAAATCTTAAAGTCAAAATCTCAAGTAAAATTAAATGCTTTTGTACTTTAATTTTACAGGTTTTACCTAAGGGGCTCTAATAATCAGAATCACCTCTTGGTCCATATTATCATGTCTGAAACAATAGAATCAATACTCACATGTAAAATAAGCATCATAAATTAGGGTTCTAGGACTTAGTTACTCTCATAGTCTAGGTTTCTAGATCTAATCTAAGGTTCCAAGTTAATAAATCACCTCTCAGTCCATATTACAAATACTAAAACATGCAAATAATAATTTCAAAACAAGTAAATCACAAAGTCAAAATTATCGTTTAAAGAATAAATATGTTAAAATCATCCAGTCATTACAGAATTAAAAATAAACTACTCCCTAAGTCCCAAAGAAAGTTTTACACTATCATGGAGTCAAAAACACAATAAAAATTCATTTAAGGATAATCAGAATTCAAAATAGGAAAAATAAAAAATTTACTGATTTTACAAGGGCGTGACCTATAGTGTTTTGCTACAGTAACTCACGATTTTTCCTCCTTGGCTAAAAATTGTTTCGTCGATTTCTCTCTCGTTTGAGCTCCTTTCTATCTGAAATTTTTGGTGTATCTTTTCCTCCCTTAGGCGAAGCTTTCCTGAAAATTTCGCTGCCAAAGGTGGCCTCTACGCCTATCGGCGAGAGGCCGAGCCCTAGCGGTGCCTTTCTCGATTTCTCTCTTGATTCTTGATGAAAGTGGACGATCATGGGCCTGAAATCTTCTCCTCAATTTATAGAAGGTTTTTATATTTTTAGATTTTGAAATCGTGCCCTGGATCTTCTCAATTTAGCTTCGAAAAATTTAGAAATAGGGGTGGCGGCGGAAGACTCTTGCTCAGCGGCTTAATTCCTCCAAATTAATATTTTCACACCCCCATGAAAATTTTATTTCATTTTTCACAAGGGTGTAAAAACTGAAAAATTTTCAAAATTGACCCCTAAGCTTGAAATTTCGTGCTAATTCCGTTTCTGGCCTCCAATTTCTTCAAATCTATTGAAAATAAGCTTTTTTTACATGAAAATGATGAAAAGCAAAAAGAGGTGTAGATTCCAAAATAATCAACTAATGAAGTTTAAAAATAAGCAAAAGCTCATAAATATGACTCAAAAAGATTATATATTCAATATAAAATTTATCATGAATTTTTGAGGCATCACCCAACAAACTGCATAAACGACTGAAGAGCGATTTCGATATCGTTATTGCTCTGGTGAGCTCCGTGGCGCCACTGTTGATAGGGTTGCCGCAAGTGTACGGTTCTATTGCGTAATAAAAAATATTAATCCCACAAGGACTAGAAGTACTAACTAATCAGTCTATCAATAGCTAGGTGATTAAATAATGATGGGAGTCGCTAATATCCTAATGCAATAAAGTAAATCAAAGCAAGTTAAGAGCAAATGAGGGTGTGAAAATCTCGAGAGAATATCGGGATTTTAGGTTTCACCATACTGAAGAATAATAGAAAGATAATACTAAGTGTTTAAATTTGTTTAATCTAAGTTCCTTAAGGTAATTCTTTCTAGGGTACAGATTGTTCCCTCTCAGACCACGATCCGGTATCTAACTTAACCCAAGTCTCCTACTCTCGTGGCTTACTAGGTTAAGCAGATCCATTGGGTTTTGTGAAGAATTAATGACTCATCGAGTAATTTCGATCTATTTTCGTGGTCGAAATTCATCTCAGTCTTTTCCACAATGTCTAAAACATATATATGCATGAGCAATACATAAACATGAAATCAAGCAACTTATAATTGAATAAGAACAAAGAAAAAAATCAAGCAATGTATTAATTAAGGATTATCATTCAACATCCTTACAGCGGGCTACGCCCAACCCCGAAAATAAGTTACGCTACAACTTTCATCGTAGAATACATAAGATTTCGCAAGAGAAATTCAACCAAACTAGAAGGAAGGCTAGATCTATATTATGAAAGGATAGAGCACGATCTTCAGTTTCGAATCAGCGTCGAAACTGGAAAGAAATCGCACTAGAACAGCCTTTCGTCACCAAAATCGTCGCCAAACCCTAGTTTTCGCCGTTCTGCTTCGTTCTCCTCAATCGCTTCACGAAATCACGTGATTCTTGTCTCAAAATGTCCGTGGGTAAGTTAGAAAGGACTCTACAAAATTTTCCCAAATTTCGCTCCAAAAATAACAAGAAACGGGTGAAAATCAAACGAGTGTCGAACAGGCGGAAGCTTTCACGGCCGTGCCCGTGAAGACCCTGGTGAACTTTGTTTTCTCGGATAATAACTCTTCACGGCCATGAATGTGTTTACATCTCGTCAAGTTCTGAAAAGTTTGGCCGAGACCTTCACGGCCATGCATGGATGCACGGGCATGCCTGTGAAGATTTCAGTGCAGTCTGGAAAAACAGAATTATACATGGCCATGCATGGATGCACGGCCATGTTCGTGAAGAGTGTAAAAAGCTCCGTTTGATCTGAAATTTGACATATAATTTCGTCTCATCATGAGGAGTCGTCCCATATCCTTACATGTAGCTTCCAAATTCCACCAATTTTGGCGTGAAATCCCTGCATTTCAATAAAACCAAAGAAAAGTGAAGATTCTAAAAAATATGAAACATTTAAATAAATAAATGAGACAAAGTATACATTTTACTCCAAAATAATAATAAAATTAAACCATAATATATCATATTTAATTGGACGGTGCGACCCATAACAGTACATCAGAATAGTACTTTGTCTCTGGTGCCAGGGAGCCCTTTTGAACTAGTAGTCATAGACGAATAATGCTTAAATAAGTTGCTAAATGTAGAGAATTGAACGGTATGAACATTACTACTTAACCATGAAAGTGAACTAGGAAAAGAAGAAAAATAAATTAAAATGAATAAATAAATATAAGTGTAACTACATAGACGAGATTGGACAACTAACAAATATTAAACTTTATCTCAGTGTAGGGACCATAGTCTCGGACGAACGAGATTCATTTGGACATGGAATCGGGATAAATCAGACCTACAGTGGTCAGGTAGGGATCTTTTCCTGTACTTCGATCAAGGTGCCTACTGCTTGATTAGGGACGCCTTACTAATTTATTCTATTACTATCTTTCCATTTGAATGTTATTTCCGTTGTTGCATTGGTATGAATGATTATGTGTGTTTACTGCATAATATGTTCTCATCCCGGATTATTGGGATTTTATGATAGTTTATAGTGTATGCGTGCTCTCTAGCACATTGTATTAACTGTTAGGGTCGGTACTGGTGGAGTAGAATGTTAGTTGGCCGTGTTTTGGGGCCAAATGTATAGTTCTATGGAGTCAACCTCATAAACTATGTTGTTGTGTGATTGGGTACTGGACGTAGTACTTGTGGGCTGTTGACGAACAGTCATTCCCAGTGTGTTGAGCTGACACTGGGGGCTACTCAAGTATGATATGTATCCTTCGAGACAGGTTGGTCTCAGCTTAGTGCTTTCATTTGTGTGCTGATATATATGATATATATGCATGATTAAAAAGTACATGTGGTGCTTTATATTAGATAGTGTTGGATATTTGACACGTTTTTCGTTGTAAATATTGTATCATGTACTTATTTTCCTACTTAGCCCTTCTGCCTAACAACCCTTGCTTACGTGATTTGTTTCATGTCCTGATGCGGGTCCGTTGCGGGCGAATCAGATGTAGATAAATAGTTGTAGATGACTCCTCGGTATTGCTATTTATACTGTATCATTGTATATGGATGTTTTGGCCATGTGACCGATGTATTGTCCCGTCGGTATTGATGGATGTTATATATATGTGCATATTGAGATTTTACTATTGATTTTATGTTATAAGTTGAGGGGCTAGGCTGGATTAGCAGACCCAATTGTCATATGCCACAAGTGGGCTACCGGCCAGGGCCCAATACCTGTCAAGGCATGACAATTTAGTCCCAAATATGGTGAAAGCCTAATAACAAAAGGTTGTCGAGGATGATGAAGTCATTATTGGGCTGATCTTACATGTTATTGATTAAGGAATAGTTCTTGGATATGTGTTTAGCCTTGGTCTTGATGAGGATTTCTAATCTTATGTGAGGGAAATTATGATATCCTAGTTTAGTTCCATATAGAAAGTGAAAAAAATGATGATATTGTATATATGGCTTAGTGAGCTTGTTATTATCAACTTGGGCTTAGACATTTTAAATTGGGTCATATTATTATTCGGCTCACCAATTTTATAAGTCAACTTACTCATTAAGTGAATTGTAACAAAGATGTTTGCAGTGATCCTTGAATCATTGCCTCCTTAGAACGTCGCAAGGGGTGAAGATGGAAGGGAAGAGTATTGATTGAAGATGTATATGCTTAAGTTGTGTCTCTTTGAAGGGAGATTGAAGAAGATCCTTGTACCACCAAAAGAGGATAAGAAAAGGGAAGAGATTTGTGTGGAGAAGAGATGGAGAGGAGAAGCAAAGAGAGAGATTGAAGAAGATCCTTGTACCACTTAAAGAGGATAAGAGAAGGGAAGAGATTTGTGTGGAGAAGTGATGAAGAGAGAAGGGGAGAAGGGGAGAGAACTCAAGACACCATAATAGGCTAAGAAACTAATACATTCAATATGTACTAATGATGCATAGATGGCTACAAAACAATTGTAGGCAAGCAGCTAGAGGGGTAGGGATGACATTTCCCTCTTGTACAATTTTGGAGAATAAAATTCAAAAATTAATTGGCTTGGGCGACATGGTGTGAATGGCTTCAAAATTTGAATTCTTTCCTTCATTTGTCTTGACTTATCTTCCTTGGCTTGGAGGAGCGTGCCTGAATTTTGATTTCTTTCTTCAATTGTTTGGACGACTTGAGGTTGGCAAATGGGGCTTCTTTTTTGGGTCTCCTTATGTCACGCCCCGGCGGAAGCCGGCTATTTCTAGCTCAGGGTTCCCCAGGGAGTAACAATATTGATAGGAACTAGAGAACTACAATAATCCAATATCATTTATTTAATAAACAATCCAATCTTAACATCTACAGTTTTATAACACGATATCTAAATACAACTATCCAAATTATCAACTGAATAAAATACAAAAGGCAACTATCTCAACTCGGGCTGGTATCTGCTATCTACTCTATCCCTCCCAAAAGCTAACTCTGTACTTGGAAGAGAAACAAAGGGAGTTAGCAAAAATGCTAAGTAGGAATCAACAAACATGGTGAGGGAATCAAATAACAGGATAATACAATAACTGAAACAACGATATACAATTAATATAAGAATGTCGTGCAAATCATCAAGCTGGCCAACATATCTCACTTAAGAGCCGCACTCATTTTCAGAGTGTTTCCACTGTTGCTCATGCAATGGAACGACTGTCCTAAACAGCCCGGAGTGTTGCGTCCAACATTGACATCCGTAGTATTGTCCTCAAGACAACTGGCGGTGCCATACCGGCATCTCAGATAGTCCGATGCGCGTCGGAACTATAACTCAGATAAACAGGCCACTGGAGAATAAATCATCCAAGTCAGCGGTCAAAATATATCACGACTTTATCATCTCAGATTTACAACGGTTTCACATACTCATGTGTCAATATCTCAGATACACAATTGTTCAACCAGACTCATAAGCTAATATATATCAGATATCTCAAAACAGGTTTGTTAACCATTTATACAGAAATAGAATATGACCAAATAAATAAGATATTTGAGGTCAACAGGAATTCAGAAACAAATCAAGCAGATGAAGCAATTAGATACCAGTGTCAGTCAATTCTATGCATCATATATCTAATCAAAGGAATAAGTGACAAATCTTATAAGTTCTTGACACTGTGACAAAAGGAGTAGGGTAAGATTCCTACCTGAAGTGCCGATATCCTCAATTCCTCTAAAATCATATTTATCTCTCCTTTTTAACTGAACAATTTAAATAAACCTCTGTTATTATTTATCATATGTATCAATCTATAACAATGCCCTTCACCCTTAATTTCCTACTTAAATTAATTTTATTCAAAATTGATAATCATATAATTCTCCCCAAAATAAAACAATAGAAATTAGGTTTTTTTTTTATTTATTCCCTAAAACGAATTTAATATAAATAATTAAATAAATCAAAATCACTAAACTTACCTTTCTCTGCCGAAGCTTGACACAGACGGAAGGAACGAACGAATTCGTTCGTTCGGTTCGGCGACTCCGAGGGAAAGATCACCGGCGCTCGCCGGAGGAGACCAGCCGCCGGAAAGGAGATCAGGCTGCCGGCATTGGAAGAGGAGATAGCCGCCGGCGCTGGACCAGCTGGAAGAAGCAGCCGCCGCATGCATTGCTGGACAGAATCCGCCACCGACAAAGGGAGGTTGAAGCCGCCGCTCGCCGGGAAGAGCAGCCACTAAAAGGAGAGGAAGCCACCGGCGCTGAGGAAGGAAGGTGGTCTTTTGCCGTAGAAATCGCCGCCCGTCACATAAACCTTCGCACGCGACAGTCGGATGACGCCGCCGTCGCAGCACGCGTCGCTAGGGCTGGAAACTCGCCAGACGAATGCTGCTCCACCACCGGACGTCAAGGAGGCCACCGGCGCTTGCTTCCGCTGCTACTGGATTATGCGTGCGTCGCTGACGGGAAAGACACGAAGGGGAAGCAACGCGAGACAACGAGGGAGAAGGAAACAAAACAGGGGAACCACGTGAGAGAGATTAGGGATTAAGGATTTAATTGAATAGATTAAGGGGAGGTTTAGGGGCTTATTTAAAGGGAATTAAGAGGGAAAATAGGGCAAAATAAATTAGGATTTATGGAGAGATTTTAGGGTTACTTAGACTAGGATTCTAAAATTTAAAATTTAAAATTCCAAAAAAAATACCCCTAATATTATATATATATATATATAAATTATACTCAGTCATAAAAATTTTCAGGTTATAACACCTTAAATTGTGGATCTTGATTGTGTTTGAATATGAATTTCTTCCTTTATTCTTTAGCCGGCTAAGGTAGGAGCCAAGCTTCTCATTTAATGCCTTCCTTGAATGGTAGATCTAAATTGGAGCTACTCTTTGAATTTTGAATTATTGTCTTGTGTTGAAGAATGGTTTATGCAAGTCTTGAATTCCTCGAATGGTGGAGGATTTCTTGACCGATTGCTAAGTGTTGGGCGGCCAAACTTCTTTAGAAAGAGAGTTGAAGTGTCTTCACTTTGAATTAGTTTGAAGTTCTCCTTCCGTTTTGGACCTAGCTTGTTTAGCCACTTGAGGAACTTGTCATAAATACATTGTAATGCACAAAATTGAATACTATGCACTAATCCTATCACAATTCATGAAATTATATTTTCATTCTTTTGGGTGGATGCATGCATGAATTACATCCCACCATAAATTCTAACCTATAATGATGCATGAAAAATTGCAAAGTGGGGTCTTGAAAGGTACCTCTTAAACTGGGTGGACTTAGACTCCATTTGTGATTACCCATCACAATTCTTAAGGATGTAGAGAGCGCACCAATAGCTCATATCCTTGTGATCAGTGATATATCTTTCTTATCTTTTCTATCTCCAAATGTTAAAAAACCAGGGGCATATGTGATTGGCTTATAGCATCCATAGATAAAGTTGCATCGATGTAGTTATACTTTTCGATGTTTTGTACTCGGTGCTTTTGCTTTCCATTGGAATTTTCAGCGATCATAGCTGCGTTGATGTTGTAGTCAGTTTTTCTTCTCGTTCTAAAAGGATATTAAACATTTACAAAGAACCTATCTCAATACGGATGGATTTTTAAAATCAAGTTTTACAACAGAAGACAATGCCACAGGTAGCCTAAATTTGCATTAAGAAACCACAAGAATTATGCACCACTGCAACCTCGTTGGCTTATGACCGTGCATTGATGTGCTAATAACATAACTTCAACAGGTCGGCGTACTTCCAGATCATCCTCTTCCAATGCCATTTCAATGGACAAAGACGGTTTCTGTAGCTGTCACAAGGATCCTTCCGCTCCCTGCAACCTTAGTACCATCCAACACTTCTCCAGTTGACCAAGCTGAGCTGCTGCTTTCTCAAACTATTCTTTTTTACATATTCTATTCATTGCATAACACTGTGATTGGCATTTGACTCTTGTAATTTCACAAATTTTATATTTCCTCCATATAAACTCGTCATTATCTTCAAACTATAGTCAATTGAGATGATTTAAGTCAAAACTTAGGAGTCATTTAATTTTTTTATTCTAAAATTGTAGGGATGAAAAATTCATATTGAATTATTTTTTGTTTTATTACTATTTTAATTCATCATGTGATTAAATGCTTGTGCCAAACAGTATTGATATCGTAGTCTAGGTGTCACACCTTGGCTTAAGGTAGTCCGACGGACCTCTAGACCGGCGTGAAACCCTAATCCTTCGGGTGCAAAATCACCCCCAAATCGAAAGAATTGAACGGAAATCCTAACCCTAATTGCTGTCCAAGAATTATCCCTAAATCGGAAAGTCAGAAAACCTTAATTTTAAAATTATCTCCTCTGGTCAACTCTGATTTTGATCAGTCAACCAGTCATCGCTGAAATTTCACCGTGCCACTCGCCGAAATCCCGCCTTCGCTGATGTCACGCCTCGTTAGCTGTTGAATCGATTTTGATCTCGAAATCGTCCGCTGACTGTCGACCCGCTTCGAAACTCGCGCCTGCGTTTCATTTCACCGCGTCGTCATCTGTAAGTAGACGAACGCCGCTGTTCGCGTTGTTTGGCAGCATCGCCCCTCGATGTCGGAGAAGGGAAAGATATCGCCGCCTTTCCTCAGCCTATGCCCTAGCCTTCTCGCCGTCGACCCAGAAGCTATCGTCGTCGCCGGAGACAACGTAGAGCGACGCCGGAACCCAGAACTCAGGGGAAGGACGTTTGGAAGAAGAGATTGTGATTTATTACTAGAAAACTACAGAAAACTTCTCCCCTCTTGTCGTCGGCCCCTGGTCATCAACCCCTCTTCCCCTCCCTCGCCGACGGTGCACTCGCCGTTGGTTATAGTTCACTCATGTTTTCCCACCATCTTCACTCGTCGGCGTCTCCCTATACGCCGGAAAGCTCGCTCTGCTTGCACCCTAAGATCACTCTCGCTCTCCTATCAACCATCGCTCCTCTCTATCGGCTTTGTAGAGGAGATCCGCCGCCTCTTCTTCTCCTGATTTAGGGCGTCTTCCGCGTCCGAGAACTCCGCCCAGCCGCATCCGAGTCCTCCGGCGAAGACCCCGTCGCCCTGCCATTGCCCTACTTTCCACGTCGCCCACTGGTGCCGCAGTCCACGTCCAAGAAAGCTGCGTCCAAGCCTTGCGTTAACGTCGCATGCGAACGGCTCGGGGAAGAAGACGTGTGCGTTGCGCTCGCGCATTCGGGGTCAATGCCTTGATTTTGACTAGTTTTTCCCCAATTAGGGCTTCCGTGTATGGGTTGTGGACGTGGGCTTGGGCTTGATTTGGCTCAATGATCCACGGGCCTGACAATTCTCCCCCACTCAACTTGGACATTGCCCTCGATGTCTGTCATAGGTGGATCCCGCGCAACCATTGCCCCGATAAAACCGATCCGACATTGCTGCGCCCCCGTGATAGTGTTCGGAGCTGTCTGGATCGCACCAACTCTCACCTCCTAGGTGTTGATTTCAGCTTCCTCAGCTAGTTCCTGCGCCACTATAGCCATGATCTTCTGTCTTGTGGGACAATCTTTCATCCAGTGAGGACTGTCGCATAAGAAACAACCTTGTGGCTTCGATTCTGCATGCGTCCTTCTCGTAGGACGATGTGACTCTCGTTGTCCCGGTGAACCTCTGTCCTGCCGGGGAAAGGGTCTACTCTCTGGAACTCTAGCCCTCGGTGGGGAGCCGCACTTCGGTGATGACCGTGATTTCCTTGGTGGTGCTGATCTGGAATTATGATTATCCACCAGGGACTCCGCAACCGCCCTCCAATATGGTGGTGAGTGTCGCTGGACCTTCGTCTCTGCCCCTAGTTGAAGGTTCCAGAGGAAGAAGGACCTCTTATCCGCCTCCGCCATGTCTAGTAGCTCCAACATTAGTGCAGAGAATGCCCTGATATACTCCTAGATCGACCTAGTGTGCCTCAGCCGATCCACTTTGCCACGCGCCTGATCCGCCCAGTTTCCAGGAAGAAACTGCTGCCGTAGTTCCTCACGGAAGGTCTCCCAAGGCTAACTAGAAGCCCCCGACGTCGAGCTAACTTTGGTCCTCCACCAAAGCTTCGCGTTGGCTGTGAGATATGCGATGCATACCCGCATCCGATCTTCTTCTGGAACACAGCTCGCAGAGACTAACTACTCCATGTCCCATATGAAGTTCTCCACTTCTCTGGACGATCGGGCCCCCCTGAACGTCGCTGGCTCGGGTATTCGTATCTTTGGCTTAGGAGCCTCCTGCTCTGCTGTTGTTGTCGATCGTGATACTTGCGTTAGGGCCAAATGCAATACAATGATCTCTGCCTACATCTCCTCTCGCATGCGTGCTATCTGCTCTGGCAAGTCAATCAGACTCTCCAGAGTCTGCTGCAAGGTAGTAATCTACAACCTCTGTTGCTCCACTGTCCTCTGAAGATACTCAACTTGGGAAATCACCGCGTTGTCCACATCTCTAGTCAGGCCGAGCACTTTCTCGATCTGTGCGATGCGATCTCCCTGGTTCACCATCTCGTCAGGTTTAGTCGTCACCTTAACTTTACCACCCTGAGGCCAAACGTCCTTTGATGAACCCCTAGCTGTGTGTGTGATCTTCTGGAACTTTCGACCGATCTTCACCTTCGTGGGTGAAGCAGCCGTGTTATCTCCTTCAAGATCTGTGGGTTATGGGCCCACAGTCTGGCTCTGATACCAATTGTCACGCCCTGGCCTAAGGTAGTCCGACAGACCTCTAGACCGGCGTGAAACCCTAATCCTCCGGGTGCAAAATCACCCCCAAATCGAAGGAATTGAATGGAAACCCTAACCCTAATTGTCGTCCAAGAATTATCCCCAAATCGGAAAGTTGGAAAATCCTAATTTTAAAATTACCTCCTCTGGTCAACTCTGATTTTGATCGGTCAACTAGTCAACGCTAAAATTTCACCGCGCCGCTCGCCGAAATCCCGCCTCCGCTAATGTCACGCCTCGTCAACTGCTGAATCGATTTCACCGGATCAATTTCAATCTCGAAATCGTCCGCTGACTGTCAACCCGCTTCGAAACACACCCCTGTGTTTCGTTTCACCGCGTCGTCGTCTTCAAGCAGACGAACGCCGCTGTTCACGTCGTCTGCGCAGCGCCGCCCCTCGACGCCGAAGAAGGGAAAGATATCACCGCCTTTCCTCAGCCTACACCCTAGCCTTCTCGCCGTTGAACCAGAAGCTATCGTCGTCGCCGGAGATGATGTAGAACGACGCCGGAACCCAGAACTCAAGGGGAGGACGTTAGGAAGAAGAGACTGTGTTTTATTACCATAAAACTACAGAAAACTTCTCCCCTCTCGTCGTCGGCCCCCTGGCCGTCGACCCTTCTTCCCTTCCCTCGCCGACGGCGCACTCGCCGTCGGTTACAGTTCACTCAAGTTTTCCCACGATCTTCACTCGTCGGCGTCTCCCTAGACGCCGGAAAGCTCGCTCCGCTTACACCCTAAGATCACTCCCGCTCTCCTATCGACCGTCACTCCTCTCTATCAACTTTGTAGAGGAGATCCGCCGCCTCTTCTTCTCCTGATTTAGGGCATCCGCCGCGTCCGAGAACTCTGCCCAGCCGCGTCTGAGTCCTCCGGCAAAGACCCCGTCGCCCTGCCGTTGCCCTGCTTTCCGCGTCACCCGTTGGTGCCACAGTCCACGTCCAAGAAAGCTGCGTCCGAGCCTTGCATTAACGTCGCATGCGAATGGCTCAGGGAAGAAGACGCGTGCGCTGCGCACGCACATTCATGGTCAACGCCCCAATTTTGACCTATTTTTCCCCAATTAGGGCTTCCGTGTATGGGTTGTGGATGTGGGTTTGGACCTAATTTGGCCCAATGATCCACGGGCTTGACACTAAGTATGCGGTGGTATTGAGGTTGATGGATTATAAATAAGGTTTTTTTTTTTTTTTACTATGATGGCTTATTGAAGGTAAATCAAATTTCAATCCACTTAATATTCAGGGCACAACAAGGTGGAATTCTTTTCTAAATTAGTCAACTTAATACATTTTGTACAATCAATTATATAATATATAATAATTTTTATTTATTATATAAGAAATATAACATATAATGTGTATCGTAATGTATTAAATAGGTTAAATAAACTGATTTGACCATGTTATTTGATTAGGCCTCAATTATGTTCACCAGTGGATTTGATTTATTGTTTGGATCAAGTTTACGGAACTGATTTTGGCACTTTTTGTTAAAGATGAATTTGTATGTTGTTTATGTATCGATAATACTTTTTTAATCTAATGTTCAAGGTGCCATTTGGCGTTGCCGTGTGGCTTGCTACGCGGGTTTGACATTGCTGCGTGGCTTGCTACATGGGCAGAGACTAGAGAAGTGGTAACTGTGCATGTATTTGGATGACTCACTACGCAGTCGAATAGTGCCACTGCCGACACTATATTAATTACCTTTGCTTTTACTAGGTTACTGAACCGTGAGCCATTTTTCTAGAATCGGAGAAAATAAGAATTGGTCTTGAATCGGTGGAACCGGTTAATTGATTACTCGATTAATTGAATTTTTAGTATGATTAATAGTTAGTTTTTGATTAATCATATATATATATATATTTAAAATTATAATTTAATTTAAGATAAATAAATATAAATTTTTTTGATTAATTGTAGGTTTTCGATGATTAAATGGTTCGATCGATTATATAAATATAATTATTTTTTATATATAATATTTATTTTTATAAATAAATAAATATTTCATATAAAAATATATTATATATCGGTTTGGTTGGTTAACTGAAGGTTCGACCAAGTCTTGAACTGTAACCGAACCGATAACTAATTAATTGATAGAAAAATCAACTGCTTATGAATTACTTAGTTTAGTTAACCGTAAAACTAGCTTAGTTCGCTTTTATTAATCGTGACATTTTTTTTCGCAACCCTAGCTTTTATAGTTGTATGGTGATTATAGTATTGAAACATGTTTTTGTGTGTTTACAAGCGCATTTTTGTGCTCTCACATATGGCTATCAAAATCTCTCTTGTCTTCGTTGCGTTGCCTTCTCTAACTCTATGTTGTTCTTCTCTTTGTGCATCCACTCATCAATTGAGAAGTTTTAACATTATATTGGTTTCTCCCCTACCTCTTCGCCATTGCTATTATCGTCACCACTTCCATGTTTGCACATCATCGTTGTCTTATGTCACTCGCATTGATGCTTGTGGCCTTGCACGCACAATTATTTAGCCTATAAAATTTAAGTGGACTTAGGAGTTTGCCTTTTGAAGATATATTTATCAGACCAAGGAAGTTATATAATGATTAATGGTGTGCGGGATGAGAGTTTGTTACATAGGTTATTTGCTTGAGATGTGAGTCCTATGTCGGGTATATAGCAATTGCCCATCATATTTGTGTGATATAATTTGTGATTATATAATAATCTAGGTCTATCAATTAGACCGGGCAAAACCTAACTCAACCCGTCGACCCGACCCAACTCGACTCGACACAAAGTTAGGCAGTTTCGAGTCATATGACTCGAAAATAATCGAGTCATGTCGGGTTGTAAATGGGCTGATCGCTTTACCCAATTATATTACATATTTATATATATAAATTTAAAATATAAGCCCGTTCAATTTACAATGTTAGCCCATAAGCCCAAATCTTTTATAACCATCTTTTAACCCAAATTTTGACCCACACCTAAATATTTATAAATTTTAATAAATTTTTTATTAATTTATTATTTACGTATAAAATATAAATAATAAATTTATAATTGGGTCAAGTAGATCAGGTTAATAAATAACTCATTTAATAAACGGGTTATTCGGGTCGTGTTCGAATTAGACAATTTGACCCAACTAATTAAACGAGTCATGTTCGAGTTTGCTTAATCGGGTCATGGGTCATAATTGACACAATCTATTTATGACCCATTGACCCAAATTGTCAGGTCTAATATCGACCTAACTTGAAAAATTTTAAAGGATGTGTTTAGTTGGCTATTAAATTATGTTGAATTGCATTTTACTAATAAATGGTGCCATTTTTGACTGGCTCTAACGTTATTGATTATTCTAAATTTTTGATCATGGTGACATGATGACGCTATTACATGATGCCTCTGAAAAATTCTATGTTTGACTGACTTGTTGACTAGCGATGAGCATCCAATAAAAATTTTTGATGAAATTTACCGACATAGTTATTGGTAATTTTAGTTAATTAATGATTTAGATTATTCTACCCACGTAAATATATTAAATTTACTTTCTTTAATACATTTACTGAATTAAACTTATTAATTTCGTATAGGTAAATTGGTAATTTAATGAATCAGTTTTATCAATTTAGTACTTATTTTGATTTTTTTTTAAAAAAATACTGGTACCAAATTTATCGGTAATTATTTTTTACTACCAGACATGGCCCTACTGTTGACGCAATTTAGACTTTAGTTCCAAGTAAGAGTCAAATAAGCGTGCGAACGGGAGATCGGGTGGTCAAATTTTGCTTCTACACTCTACGGCAGCACCACTCTCGGCCGGGTGGCAGAGCCGAACCGCGTCCCCGTGCGAGCCGCGCACGTGTCCGATTCCACCGCGCTGTCTCGAACGAACGAATCGATCTCGGCTGGAAGATCCATATCAGCGGCTGAGGTGCCGCGCTTGCAAAATTCGCGATCCACGCGATTTCTTCGGCAAAAAAGCCCACTCGCTTATATAAATTGCCCTGGACAAAGTACCCTAGTTCCTCTTCGTTCCAAGCGATCCACGGCGAACCAACCCTAGCCGAGAGATCCTTGCGCATTGACTAGCGAAGGCCTATCCGGATCATTGGTGGTGCTTGGATCGGCCGCTAGCTGGTTGGGCGTTCTGCTCTCTTTCCTTCGCCGGTTAATTAGTAATGAGACCCATCCCATTTCTTTTTGGCTCATAATTCGTAGTTTCTTGATTTTGGCCCTCTGATTATGTGATAAATTGGGACGACTTGTTTCATTTACAAGGGGATTTTGTTCGGTGTTGCAAAATCTTCTGGTTTTTCTATCCTATTCTTTAGCGGCTTTTGGTAGCTGAATGTGAATTATATTTTGGATCTCTTATTTTTATGAATTCTTCTGCTAAACTTCCATCTTTGTTCTTCTGTTTCATGCATTTTCTATGGCAAGAAAATTCATGTGACGAATGAAATTGAGATTCTACTGAGGCTAGAAAGAACGAGGAAGATAGGACATGGATCTGGATAACATAGTTACAGAGAAAACTAATTCTAGTGAACGGTAAAACTGAATTGAGAATTGAAATTAAGGAAGCTTAGCTGACTTTATGGGAAAGATAAGATAGTTTAGATGTGGGTTACAGATAACTAGATGATTACCACTACTCAGCGATCATGCACCATCTAATCATAATACGTTAACTCGATGTTCCAATCACCTTTAAGTTTACTCTCCTTAGCATGAGATATAAGGAATAATTCGTTTGATGATTTTGTGTAGATGTGAGTGGATCAAAACTTTATATCTCATTAGGATGGCAATCTTGCGTTTTGATCTTCATCACTTTATGTTATCGTTGACATCTTATGTAAGTCCCCTTGCTCTTTCAATTGGGTTGGTCCACTATTGGTTGTGGTGAGAATTACATTGGATGTAACATAGAGAAAATTGCCCATGAATTTTTGAAGGCTTCAGGGTGTATGTAGCTTAAGTAAGAGTTTTACTTAGTTCTCAAGTTTGCCAAGAAAACCAATAAGATGATTTAGATACCATGAATTCTACTAACATGGACCATTAAAAAGAAAGTAGGCTGATAAATGTCTTCTTAACTAATATTCCTATCACTTTTGGCAATCGTTGGAGTTGTCAATTCTTTTTTAAGTTGCCCCAATGGAGAGAGCTGTGGAGCTTCTTGAGTTCTTGCCAAATCATCCTGGTGAATTTGGAACCTTAGAAACATATTTTTCATCACTCATATGCTCAGAATTTGCTCAATTCAAATGTTGATAGGGCTTATTAGTCCTCCTCCTGATTTATATTTTAAAGAAAGAGCTTAATTCGATAACATTCCTTCTTTATTATGTAGAACATAAAAGTGTATCTCTGCAAAATCGTCATTAGTGTTGCTGATGTTTATTTTTCCCCCTCTTATCGTTGTCTATTGTTTCTTTAGTTGATGATATTCTCCATAAGTAATGTCTAATACATTTAAAGTTAACCAAGGATCTAGCAAATTAGAACAGGAATAGAACAAAGTTTCTTTGAGCTAGTGTGGAAAAAACTTATTATTATTATTATTATTTTTATTTTTATTTAGAGATCTAACTATTATTTATTTTTCACACCTAAAAGTATGAGGTTCTCTCAACTGTTTATTACCTAGTATCTTATTCCACTCTGCATCCTAATATTAGTGGCTTGAGTATTTTCACTTTGAGTTACATGAATGGTTTGATTTGGGTTTTGGCTTGAAAATTTTGACTTATTTCTGTAATCATGATTTCAGGAACAGAATGTTAAAAATATGAAATGAGTAGATCCTGGGTTGATGATTCAAAGTTCTCATCTTCCACCTCACAATCTAATCCACATAGTGTGTTTTCACCAGCTCCATTCTATTCCAGATCGACTAGCAGGTCAAAGAATATTTTCATTACTAATTTGTTAATGTCTTTGGTATGGACTGCATGATCTATGCCTGTAATGCATCCTGTTTACTATACTGGTTGCATAATATACATTTTCTACCTTCAAAAGTATGGTGCAGAAAAAAAAATTACTTGAATCTTTTTACCTTTGCTTGATCTTACTTGTTTGATAAAGGTCTACCCACTATTTTTAAGTATAAGTTTCAATTATGAGAAAATAAGTATGCATCATACAATAAAAAACTAGTTTGTACTAGTGCATTCTAGTCTAACCTTGTACTAATACCGCTATAAGGTTGGTGTCATATATATATATATAGTATTCACTTATATTTACTTAAATATATAATATATTTTAATGTTACCGATTGATATTGTTGATAATGCATGCAAACTTGTACATACTAATACATATTGGTCTAATACATTGGTATGGACCATAGTTTCAAATACTGGTTAGCATTGCTCGATGTGGGTAGTATGAACTAGTCCGATGTTTTGGCATGGAACATGGTCGATATTAGGGTTGACAATTCGTATTTGACGTGTCATAAAGGGTCACGTCATGCTTGACACGGAACATGATTATGTTTGATACGAACCCGATCTATTTATGTATACGGGTCAATATACAAAACACAAATACAACCCACTTATTTCACATGTAACTCGACACGATATGGATAACACGACTAATAAATAGGCCATGTCATACGACATAATACAACACGCTATAATACAAACTCATGGTACATAACACGACACAAAATTTGGCAGGTCATAAGCGGGTCATATATATTATATATTATTTATATATATAATATATATATTATATATTATTTATATATATAATATATATATTATACGGTTATATGGGTTGACCCGCCAACATGATACGACATGAAATTTGGCGAGTCATAAACGGGTTGACACAAAACACGATTAGTCTAACCATACCCGCAAAATCTTGTGTTGTATCATGCCGTATTGGCAGGTCGTGTCATATTTTGCCAGCCCTAGTCGATAGTGAGTGGTGTGGAAGATAAGGAAGAGAAGGGAAGAGAAGAGAAGAGTACGAAAGGAGAAGGCGAACGAACTGACGAAAATGAAGATGGAGGGTGGAGGTGGAATTGATGGAGACGAAGTTGCGGATGAATTGAGAAAGACATAGATAGAGGCGGAGGGACAGGGCTTCATTTTGTGTCAAGGGCTTCATTTTGCGTCGGAGACCTTTGATCTCACATGAGAGAGCTTCGATTTTTGTTGGAGGGCTTTGTACACATTGAGGGTTTTGTCCATAGGACAATGGCAGAAGAGGTGGATCTGCAATGTTGAGTAGCACAAGCAACAATACGCCTTCGTTTCCTTCATAACAAACTATTACACGGTTTCAATCAAGTTTTGAAACCTTGGTATGGACAATATTTAAAATATGGGGTGCATCACATGCTATGCCCAAAGAAATTACTGAATATAGGTGCTCTTGACTTATTCTAGTTTGGTGTAGGAGGACAAGTTAGATTTGGCTGGGAGCATATTGCTTAGGGAAATTGTTATGTTAAACTGAATATATGTAGTGTACCATTATGTATCCCATAGGATTTCTATGCTTCTCTTGTTGCCATAATGTTTTTTCTATTTAAAGGCACCAAAAATTTCAATTTTTTTTTTTGTGCTCATATATATAGGTTGTAGAGGGAAGCTCATTGCATGATGCTTCTTGTATAGGTGAAATTAAACATATATTTCTTGTGGGGTATTAAAACAAGTCTATACTGCAGGTACCATGTAGTATGTTCCAGTTTGTACTAGTATAAAGTCAGATGTAGGAATGTATACCTACACATACATATAGTCATATATATATATATATATATATATATATATATATATGTATGCATATATACATTTTAGTATCATATATGTTGGTACATAAGTACCAGTCCAACGGTGGCCCGGTATATCAATATAGATCGATACTTAAACGTTGGTTCCTTACATTAATAGGATTGTTTCGACGAGCCCCATATTCACTAATTGGCTTGCTTGGAGAATGGTTCATATAGTCAGACATAAATGTTATCAGTTTGAAAGTATATTCAACTTTATTACTTGTTGAAAAGCTTTGATAGTTCGAATTTGTGCTTAACTATTGTAGGGTTAAGGTCATAGCTTGCAATATCAGAATTGGATTTGTATTAGTTGATGAAATATTAAAGTATTTGTGGTATCTACCAATTGGAATGTAGAAATAGAAATATTAAAAGGATAGTTTGAAATAATTAAAAAGAATAAAAAAAATAATTCTAATGTAGCGTATAAGCAATGAATTCAAATTAATATGATACATTTGACATACACTTCAATTAATTTATCGTATCTTGCTAGTTGTGGTCACCATTATTCCATGAGACATTTTAGTCTCACACATTATTTATTGTTATTGCATTGGATATTTGACATAGTATATTTGTAGTAAGTTCACTATTTTAAATTGTTTCTTGAATGTTAATATGAAAATTTTAATTTATTTTAAAATGTTCAGACTAGTATTTGAAACCATGTGTATAACTAATTGATCACGAATGGTATGTCATGTCCTTATATATGACATATTTAATGTAATAAAGAAAGCTTGCAAAGTTTTAGGGAGGTGTTAGCAATCTATTCCAATAAAATAAGTAAACTAAATCACATGAATGATTGAGATAAAAGAAATGAGAGGAGGGATCAAGACATATCTTACCAAATTATGGTTTAATTTTATTTCCCCCGTGATTTCTCACTTTAAATTATACGAGGAAAATGGATTGCAATTGTAGATGATGAAGGTTAATGGCATGAGTCCAAATGATGAAGGATGATGGTGTGGAGGACTCAACCTTATCCTCGAATTCTCTCTCTCTCTCTCTCTCTCTCTCTCTCTCCATTTCCTCTCATTCCCCTTATGCTTTATGTTTGCCTTCTTGTTGTATCAGTTACAACTCAAGATCACCAACTTTTTGTAGTTCCTACTTAAATCTATCACAAAATTTGCGATATGCAATTTCGAGTCAAGATCGAATGATATCAAGCCAATATATGCAAACTAAGTTGTCTCTATTGATAATTTTAGATTAGTTTTATAAAAGATATCTCTCTTTTTTCAATTGATCTCAAATTAAGTTTTATCTATATGCAATTTTAGATTATTTTATAAGGGATTTCTCTCTTATTTTAAAAAAATTCTGTCAGGTGTTACTAAAAATATAAGGTGCTTTCCAATGTTTCAAAACACTCAAGATACTAGGCAGTTGCCTAGGCTTGTTTGATTAATATGAGGTGCTTATTTTTAAAAAATAAAACATACTTAAATATATATCTTTCACTAAATAAAGAAGCATCATGAAAAAATAATGGCGTCCCATTCTAATTTAAGATTAACTTCTCACATGAATATTGAGTGCATGATCACAATACCTGGAAAATTGTATGATCCCAAGGAATATTAATGCCATAATATTTTCTTCAAAAACTTTATATACATTGTATGATTTAAAAGCTCAAATATATCATTGTACATATTAATAATTATTAAATTAAAGAAAAAAACATAAAAATATATTAATTACATGTATAGAAAAGATATCTATTACACTTATCACATCCCTGAACGCCAAATCAACCACATGTCAAAATAATCTTCATACATATTTATAGTATTTATGTTTTGATAAAACATAAAATTGGTGTCCAAGTAATAAAGTGAGACTTGAGCAACCAACATTACACTTCATTGAATTCTAAAGGTTAGGCATATTACATTATGTAGTCCATAATAAAACAAAAATTATGTTGGTTGAGTAATGAAGTTAGGTTTTATGATTTCAAAATATATTTTTTTGGGCACTTGCTTTGATGGAAAAAGAAATATGAAGGGAAACAATTGACATTTAATGTTTTTGCCTTTGCACACTTAAAGAGCAATAGTGGACAAGGTTTGAAATATTGGTCTGGACTGGTACGTACTAGATGCAACAAATACATACCAAGGGCTGAGGTGTAAGCAAAAATTGGGGCGGGCGATGGAAGCTTCAACGGCGGAAGCTTCAGTGTTGGACAAACAGAAGCTTTAGTGGCTAACAACAAAGTGCGAAGGCTACGAAGTTTCTACCTCTGCTCTTGTCTCCCTGTACTTGTGCTGCCTTCTATCAGGACTATCCATCTCTGTGCTTTTGCCATCACTATATGGCACATTATAGCTAGCAATGCTCCAGCACTCAACATCAATGCTTGTTGGATGCTACTCACCATCTATCAACATTTGTATTGTTACTATTGTATGTTGCTCAGCTATCATTTTATGGAGAAAAGTAGATGTGGACATGAGCAATGAAGAAACCAATCTTCATTATCTACTTTCCCACCACTACTTGTTTAGGTTGTTCTTGCCTCCAAAGAAGGACAAACACATCTTCCCTTTCATGCATATTTTCCATCAACTTGTCACTAGAGCTACTCTTATCCATGACCAATTGCCCTTGACTCGTTTATAATAATCGACTATGGCTGCATTTGGCCAAGCTGTGTAGTTGGTGTTGTGAGAGGTGTTTGGTAAATTGCTATGTAGTTGCTGTTGTTCTAATGCAGCAATGTTGGTTTGGCACAATTGGTTCAGATCAAGCTCGATCCTTGTTCAAGCTAGAATGGGTTTGCCAACTTGGGTCGAGCTCAATTGGGCACTGACCCATCTCACAACATACGGGAAAAGTGAGGGGGAGCTCGCTGGGTGAGGAGGGGGGGAGCTCGCTGAGTGGACAAGGTGGAGCTCGTTGAGCAAACCGAGGGGGAGGGGGCTCGCTGTTGTGGGGTGATGAGAGGTTTGTTAGTGAATAGTGCCTGTGTCTGTGCTTCACGAAAAAAATCTACTATTCAGCTGCATTGCAGTTCGGCCAAATAATAATCTTTTTGGGGTTGCTGCGGCTTGACCCATGCTGCAGCTTGGTCAAATGGGCCCTATGGCAATCCTTCTTCCTTGGGTCCATTAACAGGTGTTCATGGCTTCCATTATCTTTGTCTCGTAGATAACTACCACCGTGCAATTAAATCATGACATATTGACGCACTTCATTAGTATTCACCAATCCCTATGCTCGAATGTCACTTTATTCGGATAAGAGAGGAGCCACATGACATGAAGGCTAGGGCTTCAAGACTTGGCCATGCTCTTGACCACCTAAACAATAGAAAAGAAACATGTGAATGCAAATGTTTGAAAAGAAATTTCATGGTAGGTGATCAGGTATAACCAAAAGGCGCAACCAAAATTTCAGGCAATGAAATTATCGAACCTTATCTGGATCATTAGTGAAGGATTGGAGAACAAGTTAATGGAATCTAAAGAAATTAGAAGTTTAATCCTCTATAGCTGAGAATGTAAAATTGTATGTTGCATTTCAAATATCTTTGTTTTTTTATATTTTGCATTCAACCATGTTCCTGTTGCCACTTTCAACAGAAACTATTTCCAGAATCTGTAATTGGGTTGTTTTTTTGTTTCTTTGATGGTGAACCTTAACCTGAACAAAATAGTTTCATGTAACGGTTCTATTTTCCAAAACCTGGGTCCGAAGCTATCTTCCTTTTTATAATTTTTGAGAGGCTGGTTCAGGCACTCAAGCAATTTGGATATGGATTTATGAATTAGTGACTGCAAATTGTAGGATATTTATAAGCTTGTTGATTTGGTGAATCTTCTGGGCCAAACAGGAAGTTCAAGCTTATATAAGGCTGTAAAAATCTTCATATGTAAATTTCAGTCAAATTGGGTTGGGTTTGGCCTGTCCAGGAAAATAAGGGTCCATTCCCTAACCTGTGACTTTTGGTTTGGTAGCCTTACAGTTCTACTTTTCTCAATGCCTCATGTTGATTTCTGGAGAGTTCAACTTGCAGTCAACGAGTCTATTAACAAATAGCTGATGGTGAGACTTTAATAACCTTATAAACGGACCAGATAACCTGACATATGAACATCACCGTTACTGTTGTACGTTTTCCACGCCATGCCAAGTTAACTAAAAATTAATATGGGAGGATGGGATTCTTAAAATAGAAGCATTTGCATATAATCTTTTAATGATGAATTTATTCAACTATTCATGTGGTTAGTCACAACTTATGTTGGATGAATAATATTCCAGTTGAAACAATGTTTATTTGTCGCTATAATGAATTATGTTCATGAGTAGTTTGATGCTCTGGAGTTATTTGAAGTAAATTTTAGTACCTAACCAACTTGAAAATCTTTGAACTGCAGATCATTTTTTTTGTCTGCCTTTGTATCAGCACGCTGGTTTAGCATGGACTGACTTGAATTGTTGCTCTTATATTGACATTAATTTCTTTTATCTTAGATAAGAAATCTGGTCGTCTGCTAATGTTTTCATTTATAAGTTGGTCCCTAGTGTGTTACGTTGTTTATTAAACCATCAATTATGTCAATACATGATTTTCTTTTTTTATTGACTTCTTGACTAGAAATTGATAAAGTTAATTTCTCCCAGACACAGAAATGTTTCCCAGTTGTTGGCATGGAGGGAGATTTCTCCTCGAGCAAAGTACAGTAAAAAGAGGCTATGGGGAGAAGGTTTAGGACGGAGGGGTGATTTTGTTGGGCCAAGATGTCAAACAGATCCCAAACAGGCTTTGATGTCTTGGTAAAGGATTTTCTAAAGTCATGCCTGCAAATGAGCATAGAATTTATTCATTGAACTAAATTTATCTACTGTAAGTTGTAGCTATGAACTATGTAGCTCTAAGTATTTATCTTGTTCTTCCTCAGGGTAGAAGCAGAGTCACTACTGTATTTTTCAGCAAATTATTGCCCTCTTGTGCCACCTCCAAGATCCACAATTGCAGCAGCATTTAGCTCAGATGGAAAAATACTTGCTTCCACCCAGTAAGTTAATGCCCCTTGCTTTGATTTTTTTAGTTTCAGTTAATGACTTGATCCACTAAATCTTTGCAGTGGTGACCACACAGTCAAGATAGTTGATTGTCAAACTGGAAAATGTATAAAGGTGTTGAGCGGCCACCGCCGAACACCATGGGTGGTATGTTACACTATGTAGTTCATGTAAATTTTGTTAAGCATAAAATATATGATTTCATATTGTTGGAAAATATATGTATGGTTTCAAATTGTTGTAAACATGAAAGTTGACAAGATGGCTGGAGTGAATATGATATCACCCTCGTATGGTAACACTAATAAATATTCTATTGTGATTTTTACCATATATGTAATGACCTTATTCTGTGATTTGCTACTATGGATTTCCAAAGTGTGCATTTCCTTGACAATTATAATCTAGCCTCTATGGAAGAGAAAGTATGCAATCCTACTATTCTGAAGCAATACAAGTATTCTCCTCCCTTTTATTAAGATGTTCCACCAGTAGCGGCACCTTTTATTTTAAGGTGTTCCACCGGGAGCAGCACCCTTTCTCTCTCTCTCACACCACCTTTTTTGCAACCCTTGTGCTCCTTGCAGTTCTTCTATACCCTTAGGCAGCCATGTCGCCGTCATCCATTCCACAAATCTTTGCAGTCTTCTGCATTTCACTTCTAATGCATTGTCACTGCTACTCTTTCCCTCTCCACCCTTTCATTTTATGGTGTTCCACCAGTAGCGGCACCTTTTATTTTAAGGTGTTGCACCAGTAGCAGCACCCTCTATCTCTCTCTCTCTCACACACACACCTCTTTTGCAACCCTTGTCCTCCTTGCAGTTCATCTATACCCTTTGGTAGTCATCTATTCCACAAATCTTTGCAGTCTTCTGGATTTCACTTCTAATGCATTGTCAACCTTGCCCTCTCCACCAATGACAACAACTGCGACTCTTCTATCCTTCATAACCTCTAGTCATGCAATGAACTGTCCTTCTCTCTTATGTTGTCCTTCGCCATCATTTGGACCGTTGTAGGCATTGTATCCAGAACAACGAAAACCCTTGCATGATACTGTAACCAGTTCCAACAAGTGTTGCAATTTCTATGGAAGTTGCAACCTTTCCCTTTCACAAGATCTTTGCAACAACACCTTTCCTTCCTCTTTTGCTAGATTGTTGCTTCATCATCTCCAAATTCCTGTAACTTCTTGTTGCAGTCTTCTCTTGCCGTAACCCTTTCATACTTGCTTCCTTCTGAGAATGGTGGTAGCCTATTACAGCTTCTCTTTTTTTGTGTGCCTCTTGCTTCTTCACTGGCATCTTTATACATTTCTTTCCTCTACACTGATATCTTCTGTTTTACTGAGACCATCCTCTTTGTTGTCATAGTTCAAGGTTCTCTAAGATTGAATTCTTACCTAGAAATAATAAAGGTTTCATGGGATCAGATTGTAGGATAAAAAAATCCTACCAAATAGTTAAAAGTATATATGTTTTTGTATATTGAGAACAAAAGGAGAATATATATGCTAACAGAGTAATATTGTCTCATTGAATTGTACTGAATGTACTAATATATGTGTAATGTGTCTACATTTAATGTTTACTACAATTGAAGAAAGAATCAAGTAGAAGCATAATAAAAGCATCAAATAAGTTTGTTATTAGATTTTATCTTTACTAACAATGAAGCTGAAAAGATCATGAGCAACAAAGAAATAAGGCGTTACAACAATGTACTTGCAATAGAGCAAGTTCAAAGATAAGGTGAGGAGATGGACCTTTGAGTCTAGAGGAAGGGGTAGGAATGAACAAGGGAGGTTAATGATATCATTGAAGTATTGTTTGTTGATGAGGACTACAAGAATCAGATAAATGGAGGAATAAAAAATCTTGTGCTACCCTAGTAATTCAGTTAGCTTAAGAACTTGGTTAGTCATTAGCAAGCTATTGAGTTAAAGGTAAGTTGGTTCTGGACTTAGTTACCTTCTTTGTTTGATTAGAATAGATCTTTGATTATAGATCTATGGCTAAGATTGGAAATACAACCATAGTTATGCCTATAAGTTCCCATGCATATTCTGAGTTGTTTGGGCTTAATCTAGGCGGTCATTGGATTATATAAGATTCTAAGATCCAAAATGAGTTCACAGCAATTATGATTGTTGGTTTGTAACTCACATGCTGCCTCTTCAATTTTAGGTGCTTGCATTTCTCTTTCCAATAGCTCCTTTGGTTCCTTTTTTTAGAAATTCTAGCGCAAATATGCAAAACTTCTCTTTGTTTATATGCATTTTCCTCTTTTGCACAAACTACTAGCACTCACACAACTGAATCCATTGTGTGTGCATGTACAAACAACTCTGGATCTACTTGTGTGCTTTTCTTAGTATGAACAAGCAACACTTATATTGTCTTATGTAGATTGACACAAGCAACTTTCTTGCGCATTACTTGTCTGACACGTTTTCTATTTTTATATGCATAGACATACGAGATTTTTGATGTGCATTAGACACCTCCCACATCTTCAACTGTTGTGTAAAATTCAAAAATTCAAGGATGCATTTGTTTCACCACATTAAATTTACGTGACATCGCTTGAATAATTGGAAGTTAGGAAGGTGATAAAATTCTATAGAAACACCATTAAATATTATATAATGAAATCTAAGCCTCTCCATATCAAGGTGAATCTAATCAACCTACTATTCTGAAGCAATAGAATTATCTTTCACGCTTTTTAACTGAAATTACTTGGTTTGTGTTATTTTTTGTAACCTTTTTCATATCTTATTTGTCTTTCCATTAATATTGTGCCTCGGCATATGGTATTACAGTACATTTAAGTTACTTCTTGATCTTGCATGAGGACCTCAATCTTGATGAAGTTTGCTATTATCATGTTTTTAACGTTTCTGCTTGTTTTGTCAATACTGGAATGCATATCTATTTAAATTATTTGTCGTATGTCTATAAATCATGCCAACATTAATAATTTTAAAATGTAGAATTTTTAGATACTCTATATTTGATAGGATAGTTTCTGTAAATTTTGTTTGCAATGTCTATCTTTTTTATTTTATTAGTTATTTTCTATGCTTGCCTTTGTGCTTCGCCATGCAGGTTAGGTTCCACCCTTTGCACTCGGATATACTTGCCAGCGGTAGCTTGGACCATGAAGTTCGGCTGTGGGATGCCCAAACTTCTAACTGCATTGCGTCACATGACTTCTGTAATATATCATGCTAAATTTTGATGTAGCATACTTTGGTTAACCTCTTTCTTGATTTATCCCCTTACTCTTTATGGATTATAAGTAGAATGCTTACCTTTTTTGTGTTTGTATGCAGATCGCCCAATTGCTTCAATTGCTTTTCATGCCCAAGGAGAGATTCTTGCTGTAGCCTCTGGTCACAAGGTGAGCTTTTTTTCCTATCATTTACATATTTCTTTTCATTGTGGGTATCTGCCCTGGAGGCATAGACTTTATGTTTAAACTATTAGATAAAATATCATTTTCTAGTTATACATATGGAACTACAACAAGAGAGGTGATTCTTCTTCACCAACAATTGTGCTAAAGACCCGCCGTTCTTTGAGGGCTGTACATTTTCATCCACAGGCTGCCCCATTTTTGTTAACTGCTGAGGTCAAATTTGATTTTGAAGACTTACACTTTTACCATTATACATTGTTCTGCTCTGCTTATCTTCTATATTTTCAGGTTAATGATCTTGATTCTCCTGATTCACCTTTAACACTTGCAACATCATCTGGTTATTTGCACTATCCTCCACCGGCTGTCGTTTTTGCAAACAGTAATAATGTCCGTCTAAATTTGGAGATAAAGTTAATTTTATGCCTCTTTATTTGTTATGCTCTGCATCAATTAAGAGAGTGTCTTTGCAGCAAAGTTGCAGGGCTAGTGGTTTTGTGAGTGCTCCGCAAAGAGTAGAATCTTCTTTGATTCTCGCTAATCAACAAAACATAGATTCAGATGACCGTAGAGATACCTTAATTACTCCTATGGATATAACATTGACATCAAATGCTGCGGAGGATTCTGGTGCTGATTCATTGTTGCCTGGTATTGGAGCAACACCGTTCAATCCTGTCATTGAAAGAGTTGAAGCCACTGAGCTGCAGCCTACAACAGCAATGCAGCCAACAAGCTCTGTTGTTGTTGAGGCGATGGATGTTTCTATTAATGCTCCTCCTACGTCTGATGCGGCTATTCTTAATTCTACAAGGTTGTCCAGGTCAGGTTTAGATGATGCACCACCCACAGTTCCCTCAAGCTCCTTTCATGGGGCTGACATTCAAATGATCTTAAGAAACATAGATAGTGGACATCTTCATCGGTTTTCTCCTTTGAGCGATCCAACAAGCTGGGAGCTGCCTTTCCTGCAAGATTGGTTAATTGGTCAAACTCATGCTGGCCTCTATACAACAGTACCAGTCAACAATGTGTTACAAGGGAACTCTGTAGTTTTTCCTGGAACAGGATCTGGTCAGTTAGCATCTGAATTACTTCATCCACAGAATGCAGATAATTTGGTGACTTTGCCAACACTAACCGCAGGTGGCCAATCTAGGCTATCAGGCAGATCAAGTTCTCGTCAAAGAGTACGTTCGCGCCTGATGCCTTCTACAAGCAATGCAGAAAATTCCTCTCAAAATGATGAAGCTGCACCTCACCCTGGTCCTAACATCGTGGAATCAGATATCCGTAGATCATTAACTGCAGCAGCTGCTGCAGAATTGCCCTGCACAGTGAAGTTAAGAATATGGCCCCATGATATACAAGACCCATGTGCCACCTTGGAACCAGAAAAATGCCGTTTAGCTATACCTAATGCCGTCCTTTGCAGGTAAATTTTCTAAATATGTTGTTTTTTTGGGTGACTTTTATCCACTTGGCATTTTTGTCCTAGGGGGAGCATAAACCTCTTTCCATGAGTGAGTGCTACGAGAACTTCGCATGAATTTAATGGTCCACAGTATGCCCATAGTTTGAACGTTCTCTTTTAGAAACATAATCAATAGGTATTTAAGAATAGGAACCAGTATTTATAAATTTCACTCTCATTGCCAAAATGTGCACTTGAAAGAGTAGGAGCTTAGTGGTAATTACCAGTTCAGTTATTGGTCAAGAGCTGCCAAATCGTCCTGCCACCACTATTTTGACTTCAACTAAGTCAGTTGATGCTTTAGAGACTGAAGAAGATCACTGCCTTCAGATAGAGAATGGGAGCAGTTACTTTTTTTTTTATTGTGAATGTGAGTGAGAGAAAACATTGAAGAAAGAAAATAAATGATTGTTATAGACATTGGTATCTGTATTATATTGCTGTGGCTGCCGGCAAAAACCTGTGCTTGGAAGTACTATAATTTTAAGTTCATCCTACTCAAACCTGAACCCCGAAAACCTTGACCCATTCCACAATCTGACATGGGGTTGATTTCATACACCTAATCTTCAAGCCCATTTGAACAATGCTAATCTGGGTGAGTCAAGGTTTTAAAACCGGTCCATGCTAGGTGGTTTGGCTGGTATATATCGGTCCATGTAGGGATTGATACATGGAACAATGGAATCAAATACTATTTCGTACCAATTGGTATAAGCTGGTTCGACTCAGGACTAGTATTAGTACATGGTCGGTATCAGTTATGTATATATATGTATATATATACATATACATATATGTATATGTATATATATACATATACATATATATACATATACATACATATACATATACATATATATACATATACATACATATACATACATATACATATATATACATATACATATATATACATATACATATATATACATATACATATATATATATATATATATATATATACCGCCTGATACTATTGTTACTGTATGTCGGTACCTCTAGTACAGTAAGAACAGGTTTACCTGCAAACCTTGCATGGAACTCTTTGTTCCAAATGGAAGAAACAAAATTGGAGAAGCGAGAAGAAAGAACTCATCACTAGTCTGCTTTCGCTTGCTGCCCTTCGCTCCGCTCATGGCTGGGGTGTTGTGGTGATGTAGTCGAGCGGGGGATGGTGCAGCTAGTGCAGCATATGAAACAACAGGAGTAGCTAGCAAAGGAGTGGGCAGGCAGCTGAACGTTAGCACCAAATGGCACTGCCTATGCCATCACTTGCCACGCGACTACATGCATGCTTGCTCCCAACCAGCTAGCATGCTGAAGGATCACTGGATCCATTGAATCGGTGTTGAGTCTTGTCCTACTGGATTCACATCCGCTTGCATGCACCCACATGGCATCCGCCACTTGTCTGCTCGCACACTGCACTGCCATGACACTGGAGCAAGCCATGCCATGTGGTGCTCACGTCAAAGACAGTTGAGGTGCAATAGGTGTGATGGCACTTTCTTTCTTTCTCTTGTACTTTCGTCTTCATTTAGAGCCAAGCTTGGATCATACTAGTATTTTAAACCTTGAGGTGACTATATGTTTGTACTTTGTTCTTGATTAAAAAAAAGTCATGTTTGTTATAGTTTGAGTAAATTGCCTTTTAGGAGTTGAATGAAAATTCTAAATGTTATTGAGAAGATCTACTATAGGTAAGAGGTTCAATGAAAAGTTAATACTAGTTAGAGTCGATTCTTTGATTCATAGAGGTAGTGAATGGTGCGAAAATCTTTCTTTTTTAATATGATAATATCTCACAAGGTGACAATCTACTTTCATGTGCTTAATTTCTATGGAGGATATGATGCTTGCAATGTAGATAGTAGTTTAATTGTTACAAAAGAAAATATAATTGTTGTTCTCAATCATATGTAGAATATGGTCCTAAGACCAATGCTTCAATAGGAATCCATGTGAGACCAATGTTTTAAAAACTAGTTCATATTGGATGATATAATTGGTTTATACCAAACCAAGTAGGGACTGTACACGGACTAACAGTGGAGCAGAGTGGAAGAAGAAAGAATAAGAAAAAAGGAGGAGATGGAAGCTGGCATCCACATGTAGAGGAGAGCGGAGCTGCAGAACGTGGTGCACAGGAGGGCATGAGCTTCCTTCGCCCGGAGGCAGTCGAGTGCGAGTTTCCACCACGAGTGGAGTGTTGGAACTAAATTACACAACATTGTACCAAACTCTAACATCTAGATTACACCTAACTACCTTAATCACTTCATCGTATATCCTAAACTTGTAGTTGACATATAATTTTCCACTTGTACCCTTTCAGAACCTTTTCATTGATGTCCTTTGGTTTAAAGATTTGAGTATAGTAGTATAATATGCCAAAACAATTGCCATTCACTTTTATAGTATACTTTTATTCTACTTGTGCCCCTAATTATTGATGCTTCAATTCATGAACCATAGAGAACTTCAGCTGAATCAAGATTTTAAATGCCACTCCAAATCGGTATACTCAGTCTAAGGTTTTACATACGGCTCTCTCTCTCTCCACTAGTTCACTATTGGATCGGTATGTACTAGTCAGGTTCATAATGATGCATGGTATTGGTTAGTACTTGGTGGTATGGACTGAATTTTAAATCCTTGTAGTAGCCTAATATTAGACTACTAAGCACTAGGTCTATACCGCCCATATGGTGTGTATATATATGTGTATGTACATGTATATACATACCAAGGATTGAAAAAATGGTTACATGGTACCTAGCAGGGACCAGTACATGGAGTAGTGGAGTGGAGGAGGAAGAGGAAGAGGAAGAAGAAGAAAGAAATAAAAGAAGAGAAGGAAGTGGGAGGAGGAGGAGAAGAAGAACAAGGAGTAGGAGGAGGAGGAAAAGAAGGAAGCATGCTCTACCTCGCTCCTTCTGGACATGAACCGGATGGAACCAGCTGCATTGCCTTGCAATGGAGAAGAAGAAGAGGAGAAGGAGAGGAGGTGAAGAGCTATGTACCGGTACACCTTCTTCTTTTGTTCTTCCTTCGCTTTTTCTTGCACAAGGTGGATGTGAGCAACTTCTTCCTTTTCCTCTTCTTCTTCTTTCTCTTTCTCTTTCTCTTCTTCCAATCAACCATTATGAGCCGGGCCTGGCACTTTATTCCTTGATACATACAAATGTGCATGCTTAGTCATATAGGATATTATCAATAGCTTTTATTTTTTTTCTTTTACTCATATTTCAGTTGCACTGACATGATTATAATGTTGTCAGTGAAATGGGCACTCACTTCTCTCCATGTGGACGATTTTTGGTAGCCTGTGTTGCATGTTTGTTGCCGCAGGCGGAAGGTGATACAGGGTTTCATTCACAGATGCAACATGATGTCATAGGGGCTGCAACATCACCAACACGGCACCCTATACCTGCTCACCAAGTTATGTATGAGCTACGCATCTATTCTCTAGAAGAAGCAACGTAAGGGCTGTAGAAGTTGGTATTCTTAGTAAGTAAATAAGCCCATGCTCCTTTTTCAATTGATGATGTCCATGATTCTTTCCTCTTTGTTTGTAGATTTGGTGCTGTACTGTCTTCGGGAGCAATCAGAGCTGCTCATTGCTTGACTTCCATTCAGGTAGATGCAGGACTTGTATTTTTTTTTCTTGATATATTCAATGGGCTTAAATAGTATAACTTATTAGCAATACACTGAACTTGTACCTTCCTGTGCCAGAAATTTCTCCCATTGCTCTATTATTTCTCATCATTTTTTTGTTGTTTGGCCATTGGTAGTTTGTGTAAAGAATATACTTGTGGAGTTCGATAAAAAATCTGAATCTTGTGATGTCCAGCTGCTTAGTTGTTGTATAATCTTTCAGAGAATCAAAGTTATTTGGAACTGTTGATGCTTTGGTCCATACTTCATCTTTGATAGCAGTCATATGATTCTTACTCTGTGGATTAATAAGGTCGACAGTGGTAAAAGTCAATATTGCCTTGTACACTTAGTTGCCGCATTGTATTTAAGATCTGCATATTACAGTGCAACTGTTTGAATCATTGGTGATCTCTAAGGAAATTCAAAGCCCTAAAGTCCATGGATGCTAGAGGGGTCAACTTTGCAGGGTCTGGAAAGGCTGTGCCGCTCACTCTTCCAAAGAGAGTGTTTTGACTACTTGACACTCTGCTAAGTCACAGAGGGATCATATCTCAGGTCTCGCATCATGAACTTGAGCAGCAAGTATTGCATAGGTTGCAGACCATGACAACATGTTGGTGGTTATAGGATAAAGACTGTCTATCACTATTGCTACTTTTGCTTTCTGTGCCATAGGATGTCCTTCCACCCAAGGCCAAACAACTCAGAGTGGTCACAATTGTTGTAGTTTAGGATTGGCGTTCCATATTGTTGGATCATTAGGATTGCCTGTTCATTTTGATCCAATGAAAAATGCAAAAAAATTGTGAACTTACTATTAAGTCTTTACCCGCTAGTCCGTTTGCTTGCTTAGCTAATGGAGAAGGATTGGAGCAAGATGGTTCTCATGTAGTCGCCACAATCATCAGCTAACTCATGGTCACTGCAGCCAACCATCCTTTCGATTCTACAGTCCCCTACTAGTGCTTAGAGCAAGATAGATCTTATGTAGCCGCCACAACCATTAGCTAACTCATGGTTGCTGCTGCCAACCATCCTTTTGGAAGTAAAGTCTTTACCCGCTAGTCCGTTTGCTTGCTTAGCTAATGGAGAAGGATTAGAGCAAGATAGTTCTCATGTGGTCGCCACAATCATCAGCTAACTCATGGTGCTGCAGCCAACCATGAGTATGGAGCGAAGAAGAAAACTTTTGGAAGTAAAGTCTTTACCCGCTAGTCCGCTGCCTCATTGACATTCTAAATGTTGCCCATTGTCTTCAATGTTGGAGCGAAGAAGAAAACTGTGCTGTGATATGGCTTCCTTCTACTCATCAACATCGCAATTAGGGCCATCTACTCATAGAGTATAAATACACATTTATTAAATATGTTTCCTATTTGATAAGGCCTTACTATGCTATGCTCTCATTGCTTGTTGATGTAACCACTTGTGCACTTACGCTGGTTCAAATTTGCATTTAACACTACCATATTGAATTTTTTCACGACCACCTCCATTTTTATGCTTGACAATAATATTTTTATTTCCAGTTCTCCCCCACATCAGAGTACATACTTTTAGCATATGGTCGGCGACATAATTCACTTCTAAGGAATATTGTCATTGATGGGGAGAATGCGGTACCTATCTATACAATCTTGGAGGTAAACATCAGTAATCATTTCTTTATCTTTCAGTTTCTGTTATTCTTTTGCTATGTTGGGCCTTTCTTGGGTACTCATGGTTTAATGTTTACGTTTGTTTTATTAACGTTGCTGAAGATTCTTTGACTTTTTTTTGTTGATGGTGATTCTTTATCTGACAATGCAACATAACCTCAAGGCAGCTATTTTTTGTGGAAAATTTACATTGCTCAACTAAAATTTTAGATTGTTATGCTTTCATATCAGAAAGCTACGGAGAGGTGACAGATTCATATTTTTTATGTACCCACAGAATTTTAGATTGTTATGCTTTCATATCAGAAAGCTACGGAGAGGTGACAGTTTCATATTTTTTATGTACCCACAGCCGGTGTTTAAAAAGCTGGTCCGGCGAGCCACCGGATTGGTACAGTACTGTGCGTACCGGACAAAACCGATGAAGGCGAAAAGCGGAGGCAGCGTACGAAGCAGGCGGCGGCGCTGGCAGAAGCTTCGATTGGCTTCCGCCGGCGGATTGAAGCTTCCGCTACCAACGCGGAAGTGCCAACCGCTGAAGCTCCTTCCGCCCGCTGAAGCTGCCCGCTGTCTCCCTCCGCGTCCGCCCCGAGCCGCGTTCCGCTCGCGGTTCCGGTGCCGGCGACTGGTCGGACCGGTACCGTATCGTACGGTATGGTACGATTTTCAAAACCATGCCCACAGCAAGTGGCTGTGTTGCTACGGATTACTAGAGATTCAAGAAGGTTGGATATTATGAAGACAGAATCAGATTAGGATATCCTGTGTTAGTGAAGAACACAACACTTGGTAGTGAGTCTACAACATATGAAGACCCTGTCAAAAAGAAAACTTTTATTCACTATATGTTCTTACATTTTCTAATGTAATGAACTTTTTGTATGTATGCTTGAATGTCTATATTTTCAGTTATACCTTGTAGAATACAGAAATGATTATGTAATTTGTATACGAATAATATATAGAATGTGCCACAAGAGTTGTTACAAAAATAGTAGTTTTAAAAGATCTCGAAGGGTAATGCTTGAGATGGATGAACAAAAATAAGTATAGTAACTTCAGTCTCTTTTTGGTTGATTTCGTATCAGATTATGATAGATTGTGTTAGGGTTTTTTATTGGAAATCTAAATTCTATTTTCCATTCCTTCAATGTACTTCAGAATGACACCATGTGTACATAGTGATTCCTTTCTTTTTCTTTCCTTCGGTTCTGATTTTAAATAGGTCATTTTCAGATCTATAGAGTTTCAGATATGGAGCTTGTAAGAGTTCTACCTAGTGCAGAGGATGAGGTTAATGTTGCATGCTTTCATCCTTTGGTTGGAGGAGGTCTGGTTTACGGAACAAAGGTAAAGATTGATATATGAGAAACCTTAAGGTGCTTTTGGTTTCCATGTGGACTAACCATTCATTCTTTTGGCAATGTGTAGGAAGGCAAGCTTAGGATACTTCAGTATGATGGCCCGCATTTCGCAAATTGTAAAGTTCCAATTTCTTTTCTCGAGGAACATATGCGTGAGGTATTAGTTTGTCTGATTATGTTATCTGATTGTTATGTACTGGAAAAACTCGCTTTTCAAAGCAAAATTTTACCAATTTTTAGTTTTGCAACTTTTACTGGTATTTTGTTTTCGTACATGGTAGACATTTAATGTGTCTAGGGCGATGGGAGCTAATGTACCTAGCTTATTGAGTTTAGAACTCTGAACTTGCACTAGTTGATTTTCATGTTATTTTCTTTTTCATTTTTGAGTTCTTTGGAGGCAGGTAAAGAGAAATAGAAGATAGAAGATCGAGGGTAGATAGTTTTTGACTAGGGCCTTAAATAGGCTGCTTGGAGTGTTTGCTGTACATCCTTTTTAGGTCACTAATCTTTATATATTACTACCCATAATTGTCAAGCTATCCTAAATTGATTACGCATCATCAATGATAACCCCCCCTTTCAGAAAAGGGACAATGTTAATTTTTGACATACAAAAATATAAGACTGCAAACATGAATTATATATATAATATATATATATATATATATATATATATATATATATATATATATATATATATATTTGTATGTATATATGTATGTATGAATGTATATATGTATGTATGAATGTATACGTGTATTATGTTGTGACAATATAAATTATAAGATATACTATTAATCAATTTATATATATTTTTTTTGAAATTTTGTGTATATGTGTGGTTAATATGAAAGATTATTTATACTTATCAGGTGAAATTTAATATGTTTTATATTTTTTTATCTATAATTATTCATTTTCTAATAATTTTAGACATTAATTTTTGAAGGTCTAGCCAAATTATTTATATAATAAATTGAATATATTTATTCATATATAACGAAGTAATTCAAATTACAAACTAAATCTATGACAATAATTTAAATCTATGACAATTTTGCGAATTAATAATTGTAAAATTCACTAAACATTTAATCATTAATTTTTTATATAGTATTGGTTCAAAATTAAGGTTATAATTCAATACATCTGAATTTTGAGTTTTACATTTATATTATATTATATATGCATATATGAATATACAAATGTATAGATAGTAGACTTTGATTAATGAATTAAAAAAGTTATTCTATCTCTATTCATCTCCTCTCATACATCAAATCTATTCTGTCTATTCCTCTTTTCTCTCGTCTCCTGTCCTGCATCACTGAGATTAGGGTAACGTTCAAAGGAGAGAACAATAGTAGATGCTAGATAGTGTATGAGCGAGAAAGGACAGGAATATTGGCCTGTCAGTGATGCCATAAGTATTTTTACTCGTAAGATTGATGAAACTTCTTTGATGGTTCTAGGGAAGCCAAACCAGTGTGTTTTTTTTTTTGTTATTTTTCCACTGTATGCCTTATTTTTATAATTTCCTCTTGTCATTAGTTCCACTTAGCATGCTTAAGGGGTTTTTTTTGCTGCCGACACTTTCTATGAAGAAATATAGCACGCGCAAAATGGTTAACTGTATTATTGAATTTCATCGTTTGCACTGAAGATCCATGAGTGTGCATTGCAATGTTGTAAGATTTCAATTGTTATTATTAACAAGAGCTCCTGCTGGGTGTTGCTTCTATAATACTGATCCCTATAATTTTAGTACTATTCCTAAATATTCTTAGGATACAACCAAAATTGAAATGGCCCAAATTGATCTACAAGCATATTCCTCCGTGATGTCTTGTCCTGATTATTTGCTAAAACAATTGGTCGCAAATGCAGGCCGATGAACATTTGTAAAGAAGCATCTCATCTAGAAAGACTGCTGAAGATTTCCTGATTATTCTTTTCACTTGGAAGCTTGCAACTTGAGTTTTCACAAAGTGAAGCGGAATTTGGTAAGTTTTTCTAAAGATGCTGCTAAATACGTTCTATTGGTATATAAACTCAGAAATTTGTGGTGGTGTTTTTTTTTTAATATTTCGCAAGCCCAGTGTACTCCAGTTCTCCATCTAGATGAAAATTTTAATTGCAAAATGGTTTTATAGCTATGTTTTGGATGGACACTAGTTTTATAGCTTGGCTACGCTTTGTTTCTTTCATTTTCTTGACAAGTGTAGGGTCTTATCCCCTAAACTGTGTTTGATGATTCTTGGATTCTCATTTAGGGAGAGAGCAGATCGCGGATACACTCGTCGATCTTTCGAGACAGCTCCACTGTGTTTCCTTGGTGTTTTCTTGTAATCTCACTTTTCTTTCTTGTAACCCCCTCACAGGTGGTGCAAACACTGTATTGTATATTTTCATAGGAATGTTATGTATCCCGTTTCAGTGCATGTTCAGTGATAGTGATTCTCTCTTTCCCATCCTTGAATTGCTTGCAAGATGGTGGAATGGCCTTCTCACGGAGAAAAAACATGTAAAATTTCCCTTCATGTGAGTATATGGTGAACGGGTTCGGTCAGTTTCAACGAACCAAAATGAGATCGATCGCAATTAGAAAGAATATAAACAACCAAGTCCTGTAAATGTGCTTTTGGAAGCCTGTACAATTTTTTGAAACCCCCTCGAGACGTCTATCAAGCATACGAAATTTTAAGCGCCGAGAAGCGAGTTGGCTCCTTTGGATCATTTCTTTGTAGAGGTGGAGTTCGGAGTGATCTAAGACCTGATTAGGGATAGCCAGCTCATTTCTTATCTCATGCGAGGAATTGTTTTCGATTGATCTCCAAACTAATTTTATTCTTATTCATCCTATCCACGTGATTTGCATGCCCGTAGCGAATCTTTAATTTTAGATGTGAAGTAGAAAATCATGCAGCATGCAAATGAATGTGCAAAGAAATTTGTTTCCATCGTGGGCCGAGCCAGGGAGCCATATATCGGGCAGAGGCCCAAATCCTTTTATTTCTTTTGTTCTTTATGTAACATTTTATAGAACATTTTAAATTCCTTAATGTAGATTATTCCTTAATGTAGATTCTCTTAATTATGCTAAGTTATGATTTGCTTAGATGGACATTCATTACTCTTTCTAATGGCATAATAAATCACCCAACATTTGAGATATAGGAACCACATGAATGAAAATAAGGCGCTTAAAAATTGGCATGGCAATAGTGTCATTATCCCACTTAAAGTAGTGAGGCTTTAGGCAAAAATCTTGGATCAAATTATCCATGACCTCAAGAGATATAAAGTTATGATTCATTGAGTCATTTATGACAATTTTACAAACTTTGCCATTAAATTTAGTGCGTAGGTGTGGAGAAGTCTAAAGGGTAGAGATGAACTAGAATTGGAAGATTTCAATCTTGCATTTCAATCAGATTCAAAATGTTGCTATTGAATTATTTGTGCCAAACTCAAAAAGTGTGCAATGGAATTAGAAGCTACAATTAGCTCAGGATAGTCACTATCTCTAGAAGACAACTTTAAACTAACTTGAGAATTCAGAAGTTTATCAAACTCAAGAGCAAGGAGTCCAAAACTCAAGAGTGCAACGGCATCATAGGAGAGTTAGTAGTTGACTTTAGCCTGAAAGTAAAAGGTAATTGGGCTTGAGTGAAGCCATAATTTCGCATAGCGATGGAGTAGAATGTAGAGGGAGACAATCCCTATAAAAATTCCAAGGAACATAACATGAATGATTGAATCAAGTCTCTTAGATCAAAACAGGTAGAACTCCTGTTAACATGCACCATGTCTTTTTAGTGTCATCTTGCGATTAAATTTACATTCTATGGCTATGGTGTGATAATTAAAAATAATTATAAGATATTTTTTATTTATATAATATATCAATTTAGCCACACCTAACTCATTAACGCATAAGTGTAATAGTCTTTTTGCCAAATGTGTTCTATTAATACTAAGGGTCTGTTTGGCCCCGCTATTATTAGCTTTATAATTGTGCTAAACTGTGTTGTACTGTACTATACTGCAATGTTAAAATTTATAAGATGTTTGGTTAATAACTTTTTAACTACTATCAAAATTTAAAATAATAAATAAATATATTATTTTAAATTATTTAAAATAATAATATATTTTATTTTTTAGTGTTAAAATTTTAAATTATTTAAAATAATAATACCTAAAATTTTAAACAAAATTATAAAATTATTTTTTAGAAAAACAGAAATTGTAAAAGCATAAAATTGTAGCTTTTCTAATTTCTATTTTTTTATTTTTTTTTACTTCTGCTTTTCATTATCAAATAGTTTTCTAACTGTTTTTTATTTAAAAGCTACTTAAAATTAGTTTTGAAGTGGGCAAACAGACCCTAAGTAAACTTTGATTGAGGGAGGAGCTACGGTAGATTAGGCCAACAAATATTTAACAATAATGGTATATTTAATAATTTATTAACTATGTATATATGAATATCTAATTTGAGCAATTACAAGATGCCTCGACAAAAATATCATGAATAGAAAGCATACAAGGAAAATTATTTAATATTGAAATAAAAAAATAAATAATAATTATTAATACCTTCTTCTTATGCTCATTAGTCATTATAATATCTATCATGTACGGATATAGTCATTTTTTATTCTTAATAATTATGAACTATTTATTGTTGAAGGAATATCAATTAGTCCATGTATAAATAGTAGTAGATTATCCACCAATTTCCTCATCCAAATTAATAAGAAAAACAAAGATTGTCGGAAGAATGGATACGAAAAGTTTTGGTGTCTTCTCCATGGCAATTATCGTCATGGCGGCGCTGAAAGTGGCGGCGCAATGGGAGGACGGCCACGCCACCTTCTACGGTGACGGCTCCGGCGGCGGCACCATGGGTGAGCTGATGATTAGTTTTCTGCCTTTTTAATTGTTTTAGTCAATTTTTTTTCTTCTAATTGCATATTTATTATTTTACGAAAATATCACGGCAGGCGGCTCATGCGGATACACCGACCACTACGGGGTGGCGACGGTGGCGCTGAGTCAGGCGCTGTACAACAACGGCACGACGTGCGGCGCGTGCTACGAGGTGAAGTGCATGAACGACACCCAGAATTGCGCCCCGGGCAGCATCATCGTCACGGCCACCAACATATGCCCGGCCGGGGGGCCGTGCAGCCCGCCGCTGAAGCACTTCGACCTGACCATGCCCATGTTCGAGAAGATCGCCACGAACACTAAAGTGGGCATCGTGCCGATCCAGTTCCGCCGAACCAGCTGCAGCAGGCAGGGCGGCATCCGGTTCCAGCTGACGGGCAACCCCAACTTCCTGCTCGTCCTGGTGTTCAATGTGGGCGCCGACGGGGACGTGACGGCGGTGGACGTGAAGGGGTCGGGGTCGTGGACGAGCCTGACCAGGAACTGGGGGCAGAACTGGAGCATCAACGCGGCGCTGACGGGGCAGGCGCTCTCCTTCCGGGTCACCACCAGCGACGGCAGGGCGTTGGAGTCCGACAACGTCGCGCCCTCCAGCTGGCAGTTCGGCCAGACCTACGAAGGGAAGCAGTTTTGAAGCAATGTATATGGATATACTGTGTTTTGCATATCCATGCTTAATCTCCTTAATAATTGGTGCAAATAAATATACCATAGTGTCATAATTCCACTTCAATTGCTACTTGTCAACTTAATATCCTTGCTTTTTTTTTTTTTTTTTGATCGGCTAGACCCTGATCGCGAACTCAACCCCGACCTTGACCCTGACCCCAACCCTAACCCGACTAGTTTGAGAAAATTCAAACCAAACCCAAGATCAAAGACGAGTAGTGATAGTTAGCGACGACAATGACAACAAGTTTGAAGGTGAGCAACAGTAGAGAGGGCGAGATAGAGGCTTTGGAGCTGAGTGTTATGAGTGTTAGTTTAGGTTTGAAGCGGATATTCAAAATCTCTAACTCCTACTCAATTTATAGAAGTTAGATTTTACTCTAATCAAATCTAATTTATCCGTGCACATGCACAATGTGACAGTCTGACCACCATAGGTGATAAACTCATGAGAAATTCGCATTTTCCAAATGGATTAAATGTTTTTAATTAGGGATGGCAGTCGGGTACTATTTTGGCGGGTACTCATGCTATCCAAACCCGATTATAGGTAATCGGGTAGTTATTAATCGGGTTCAGTTCGGGTATGGGTAATAAAAATACTACCCGAGTCGGGTTCGGGTAGTATAGTCCGGATATTTATTATTTAGTTTTTATTTTCTTAACCCTAATACCCTAATGTTTTGAATCCGTGCGACCAGCAGCGACTCTCGTTTCTGGTTTCTCCCGTTCTCAAGTCTCGACTCTCGACCCTCTCTTACTCTCTTTCCCCTCACCATCGCCGCGTCCTGCAATCGACGCTTTCCCCTCACCAAGCCGACCTGCGACTGCCAGCGGCCAGCCTGGCAGCCCCGCTCGCCTTCCCCATCGCTGCGTCCCGCGATCGACGCTTTCCCCTCGCCTAGCCGCCCGCCGCCCTCTCTCGCCTTCACCAAGCCGCCTGCGGCCTGCCGCCCTCGTTCGCCTTCGCCAAGCCGCCCGCCGCCCTCTCTCGCCTTTGCCAAGCCGCCATCCCGACTGCATCTCCACGGCGTTGGTATAAAAGCAAAACCCTATTTTTTTTTTGTGGATTTCTATGGATCTCTCGGCTGTAGCCTTCTAGTTCTTTGGTTTTCCTGTTGTTTTATACTATTGAAACTTGTTTCATGTGTTGAAAACTTCAACAGTTAACTTGATATTTCAGTTATTATTTGTATTGTTATTATTAATGTATGGAACTTGACAACTTGTTGCACATTTTCAGTTGTTAATGTATTTGGTATTTTAGTTTCAAGTTGCAGATTTTTTTCATGTAGTTGCAGATTTTTTTCAAGTTGCAGATCTTCCAACAGAAATTGAATCTGCAGACAAGGTACATGTAACATGGTTGAATTAATTTCTTTTTATATTGTTCCAATAATTCAAATCATGGTTGAATTAATTTTCTGTTACTTCCTCTTTGTTGGAACATTATTTTCTACTAAAGTTTTTGGCACTTGTTTGTTATGCAACTCTAGGTTCATCAAAAGCATGCTTGGCTTCTAATATAGTTGTTTAACCCTACATTTAGATTAATTATTTATCATTAATCAAGTTTGACGATATATATAGCAAGTTCAATTATTGTCGAACTTGCTATATATATCGTTGAACTTGCTATAAAATTTTACAGTTTATTTTTTTATAAATATATTTATTAAGCTGAAAGCCTGAAACAATTATGTCATATATAATAATTGGGTCGGGTTTAGCGGGTACCCATTAAACCCGACCCATGTATGTAAATGGGTATTCAAATTATTCAAGGTGCTTATATGTAAATCGAGTATTTATAGGGTTCGGGTAGTATACGGGTAGTAAAATTGTGTTCAGGGTTGGGTTTGGGTAGCAGTGTTTAAAAAGAAATTGGATAGATAATCGGGTAGTTAGTCAGGTTCAATTATGGGTACTGCAACAAATATGAGTACATGATCCGTTGCCATCTATTTTTACTGGTCACCTTAACCACCGCATGGCAGCGGTAAAATTACGATCGAAAAACCGGACCTTCCAAACTTAACCAGAAGGGCCAATCCTACCACGCGCCTGTTATTCTTAATGTAACAGCTGGTACCGACACTATATCGTTTAAATATTACTTTTTAAAGATTATATAAATAAATTAAACTATGCATGTGAATTGAAAGTAAAGAATAAAAAAATGTCACATATTAGAAATGAATTTAATAAAAAAAACATATTTTCCATTTTAAATAATTAAATAATTAAATCTAGCCTTTTATGTCATTATATAAATTTTTTTTGTAATTTATTAATTCGTTTCATGCACACACATCAGTCTCGATCTGTGCTAGCGCATAATAAAGACAAAACTAATTCACTTCATTTCCATCATCAACAGCGGCCGGGAGAGCGAAGGCTGGACTCTGGAGAGTGGAGACCGCGAGCGAGCAGGCACTTGCGAGTTGCGACCGTAGCACCCCGAAAGCCGGCAGGGGAGGGCGGCGAGGTCGGAGGCTCCGATGCCGGAGGCGAGGAATATGGTGGGGCGTGAGCTTCTGGCACTTTTTTTTCCCGTTACTTTTTAACTTTGATTTTGATCTTTGTTTCCCCTTGTCCTTCGAACCTGGATTCCTCGTTGTGGTAGTTCCGTGCTTATCCTTTGCCTTTTCTTACCCCATTTGGACCCCGATCTCGATTCCTGGAGCTCCGGAGATCTCATTCCGTGGCAGATTTTTTGGCGTGTGATTCTGTTACCTAGGCGAAGAGTTCGAGTTCTTGTTCTGTGAATTTTCTCTTGTTTCTTTGTTGTTTCTGTTCCTTGAATAGTTGACCTTGTCTGATTGATGTGCCTTGTAGACTGTGCAACCATTTCATTTTTGTGGTATTATGTGGATCGCTTTTTGGGAAGAGATCGCAAAGTTTCTTTGATTTACCCTCAATTATGTTTCTTCTCGAAAGAAATTTTGAGCTCGGTTTAGTGAACTCGATTTGAACCCATACTCTTCTGCTCTTTAGTATTCCTACCCGCTGGATGTGATACTTTTTCTGATTAATTTTTTTCTTGCAATTTTTTCTTGTGGGAAATGCATCGCTTGTCCAGATTTTTTTAGCTGTGACCTTTCTGTTTGCTTAAAGAGTTACTTCTTTCTGTGGCAGCTTTGCCCCTTTCCCTTCCCCCATTTTCTTCCTTCCTTTTGCAATAATCTTTCCCCTTGGTACTTTTTTTTTCCCTTCAATCACTTACCAATGAGCTTTGCTTCGGTAGCTGTACACCATTCTTTGAGGGATCTGGATAGAAGTTGTGGTGGTGCTAATTTCTGGAGTTAAATTTTGATTTTATTTTTTTTTCTTAAACGGTCTTGTTATACGCTCCTTTCATATGTATCCTTGGTGATAAATGCGCAATCTTTGGTTGCTTCATCAGCTGCCCCAGCGTTGATTTAAAAGCCTGCTTATTCTGTCATATACTTTCCATTAATGTCGTCACTGACTTCTTTTCTATTCCTTAGCCTCGAGGTTGTGCTAGGGGTTGGGTTTTTTGTTCGTTGATGTGATGATGTTGTTCCCTGAGCTATTGGTGAGGGATTATGTAACTTTTAGATTAAAGAAATTATTTTTATTCTAATCTTTGTTTTCCCTCGCAGGTCACCAAATGAACAGTACCTTGACTACGAGGGGGATGGATCCGACGCACTCTTTTCCAGATGCATTGCGAAGATGATTAACATTCTCAATTTGAGTTCCAGCATGGCTAGAAACAAGTTTCTCAACGAGAGGCCACATCCGGATGGTACTAATCTTAATGACCTAATGTAGTTTTCCTTGCTTCAGCTCCTCCCGATTTTGATTAAGTTAGTTTCTGGCTTTCTGCAGTTAATGGAGATTGCTCCGATGTAAAGTCAATATATTCTTTCACAGAGGAGAGGGAGAGCAAACAAGTAAGCACTCCACTTCCATGTAAGTCCATTTTGCATGAACCCTTTCTCGTTTCTAAAATGAATGTAATCACAGATAAGTGAACAAAGGAGCAGATCCATGAACATAGTATCCGGTGGAATGCCTATTAAAATGCTTATATCGCAGGAGATGTGTGGTGACATTGAGCCTAGATATAAGGGACCAAGTGTTATTGCCAGATTAATGGGACTTGAATCCCTACCAGTACAGCAATCAGTGACAACTGATGAAAAAATGTCTAGCTATGGTTCTTTACCCCATAGTTTGACGGGAGAATTCCATCCGTATCATCCAAAAGAGAGTAGTTGTAATGACAACTCCATGTTACTAAAGATTCAGTCTTTTGTTCATGAAAAGAAGGAATATAAAGATGTATATGAAGTACAACAACAACCATCAAAAGATATTTGGATGGAGGAGGAAGCTTCAGAGAAGATTAGATATGATGAGAGTTCGTATACAAGGAGAATGGCCCTTGTTCGGCAGAAGTTCATTGAAGCAAAACAGTTGGCCACTGATGGAAAGCTTCTTGATTCTAAGGAGTTCCAAGATGCAGTTGATGTTCTGAATTCCAACAGAGAGTTGTTCCTCAAATTTCTGGAAGAACCAAGCTCAATGCTAACAAAACATCTCTTTGAGCAGCGGAGCCACTCTCTACCTTCTCAGACAACTCGTATAACTGTATTAAAACCTTCCAATCTCGCTGAGGGAAAATGTGATAGATACATGGAAAGGCAACTGCTAGCAGATGCTAACGAAGGCAAAGTGAATAAGCACTACTGGTGCTCTGGTTTCTCGGTGCCAAAAGGTAAGGATTTCTCTCAACCAACAAGAATAGTTGTCTTGAAGCCTAGCCCTGTAAAACCCTATAGAACAAAGACCACACGTCACAACATTTCACCAACAATGCTAGATGTTCGCAGTTCTAGTGGAACTTTGATGAGTGATGAATTGGTAAGCTCAAGAGAGGCTGCTGAGAAGATAACTCGGCAGGAGCCAGAAAACCAGAGTAGCAACAGAAAGGATGAAACCATATGGTCCTCAGTATTATCCAATGGATACATTGGCGATGAGAGTTCATTCAACAGATCTGAAAGTGAGTATATGGAAGATGAGGTTGGCAGCATAACTGACTCCGAGGTAGCAACTTCAGCTACAGAGTGTTCTTGGGATTGCCTGAATAAAGTGGGCAGTCCATTCTCAGCCTCATCCTTTAATCAATTATCCCGCTCTCCTGAATCATCAGTAATCAGGGAGGCTAAAAAACGGCTTTCTGAGAGGTTGGCTCTGGTAGCATCCAATGTAAATAGTTTAGATCAAATACAATTAAGGAGAAGCTCAAGCACCTTAGGTGAGATGCTTTCCATTCCCGAACTAAAGAATGGAGGAAGCATAGAGGAGCTTGCTCATTGTAGCAAATCATTCAATGCAGGAGATGAATTGAAAATACCCTCTGCAGCCTTGCCTACATGCGGGATCAATGATGAGCACAAAGGGGAGAATTCCCTTAGGAACTTATCAAGATCCAAGTCGCTTCCTGTCTCTTGTTCAGCTTGTGAACATGATGAGTTGAATCTTGGGGTTTCTACTTCATTGAGCGGCAACCACGTCGTTCAAACACAGGTTCCAAAGTCAAATAGTGGGTTGTCATCTCTCAAGAATAAGGTCTCAAGCTTTTTCTTCTCCAAAAGTCAAAAAACAAGTGAAGATAAGCCCTCTGGATCTCTCTCCATTTCTGATGTTTCAGCAAAGTTCTGTGGTGACACCTTATCAGCACAGACTAACCTAAATGGCCCCGATAAAACGTATGATGAATCAGAAAGGCTGCTTATTAAGGTAAACATTCCCCCTTCCACCGTCATTGGTCCTTCCTTTTTCTTAACTGTACCTTCCTTGCATTGCTTACAAGCAAGGGATCAATAAAGATGTCGATATCATACGTTCCTTGGACATTCTACACGTTTTATGCAAATATATGTCCTTGTAAATTACAAAGTCAATTCTCTTTTGCTCCTTACATTCGGGTGCACGTAATCTGCAGGGTGTTACCTATGTTGAGGAGCTTGGTACATCTGGAAGTTTTGACCAAAACCAGAACAAGTACAGCCAAATTTTAGCTTCAGGAGCAAAATTGGAAGTTGATGTGGACAATGGTTTGTGGCAGCCAGCAGGAGGTGTCGTTGCTCGACGTCCACGTAAGTACCTTATACCTACTTCTGTAGATGTATTGTCTCACTGAAATGACTAACATTCATTTGTCCTATCTCATTCAGAAGCCGTGTCTAGGTCTCCTCCAATTGAGTCGGTTGCTCGATCTTTATCCTGGAGTTCGTCCTACTCGGATATCGCATCAGCAAAATCCTTCAACCCTTTTATGGTTTTCTCAAAGGCAGATGAAGAGCATGATCTATTTATCTTTCTCCAGAAGCTAATATCATCGTCTGGGATTGAGAAGAAGAGCATGATTTATGGCAGATGGCATTCGCTCGACAGTCCTTTGAATCCATCTCTACTGTATGACACCTTGCACATGGAACATGAAGAAGAGAAGTGCCGGGCGCGCAAGTCAAACTGGAAGCTCTTGTTTGACTCGGTAAATGCAGCTTTATTAGAGATTAGCCAGTCTGCATTACTTTCTGTGTGTCCTTTGGCCAGAAAATGTCACGGAGCTGGGCAAAATGATACTTGTGGTGCTACAGCCGTCGAGGAAATCTGGGCAATTGTTAGAAAGGGGTTGTCTGGAGACAAGTGGGTAGCGAAGGAACCCTCCTACGGTAGTGTCATGGTGGATAGGTTGGTGAAAGAAGAGGTCACAGGAAGGCAATGGGATGGTTCAAGGTGGTTGGAGTTGTGTGAGTTCAGCGAGGAGATTGGTGAGAAGGTGCTGGAGGAATTGGTTAAAGAGTTACTCTCGGACGAATTATTGTCTTATTGTCAAAACTAAGGTGTTTCTTTCTCTCTTCTCCGTTATTCTTTCTGATGGCATCCTTTGATTAGGGTTGTCATTATCTGAGCTGTGATGCTTCTGATGGTTCACACTCCTTACAATATCTTATTGTTTTCCTGTGTGCGTCTGTTATTTGATCTTTGGTGCTAATTCATTAATGAAGAAGATATATGATGCCTCTTGATGAGTTTCATCTGTTTCAATGTTAGGCAACTCGGCCTTTTCTATTATGATCTTCAGATGGGCATCAGGTTGGGGGCGCATTTTCTACGTGGAGGGGGTCGTTTAATTTGATCCGAGCGGTATAAAATGTGACCGCGACATGTGGCAAAAAAGGCATCCGACAGCGCTGTTTCATCCGTCATTTTCTATTCTCTGCCTAAGTCGTCGCCCGCCTCGTCTTGCCTTCGACGCTTGACGCCCGACCGCCCCTCGTCGACGCCCTATTCCTTTGCCGACGACAGCCCTCGCCGAAGCCAGTTCTCGCCAGCCGTCGCCTCGTCACCCCTCCGTTCTCGCCGAGCGCCAGCCGCCAGACGGAGGTTCTTGGCGAGGTCGAAGTCGGCGAGGCGGGCCATGGCAACGATCGAGGAGGGGATTTCGCCGGAGATGCGGTTGCGAGCGAGAAGGGAGCTTCGCGCAGCCGATGGGCGAGTGCTGGAGTCAGGAGCTTCGCGCAGCCGATGGGCGAGGTGCCTGGCGAGCGGTCGGGCGGTCCGCTGGCTAGGTGTTGGGCGAGCGCTGGCGAGGGCGAGGCGAGGGTGGTCGTCGGCGAGGGCTGATGGCTATCGTCGGCGAGGCGACGGCTGGCGAGCAGTCGGGTGGGTGAGGCGCCTGGCGAGCGGTCGGGCGGTCCGCTGGCTAGGTGTTGGGCGAGTGCTGGCGAGGGTGGTCGTCGGCGAGGGCTGATGGCTATCGTCGGCGAGGCGACGGCTGGCGTACAGTCGGGCGTCGACTTAGGGCAAGAGGCGTTGGCGAGAAGAGGGCGTCGACTTAGGGCAAGAAGAAATGGGAAAGGAGAGAGGTAATAACGCCGTTGGATGATTTTTTTACCACGTGTCATTGTCTGGTTGACAACCGCTCGGATGAAATCCGCAAAACGCGCCCTCAGGTTGGTGTCATTACAGCTTGGCCTAGTGAGAAGATACACTACCGCACATAAAATCATTTGGACTTTGCGCCTGCAGAGGGATCTTGCCAGAGTCATGTGGCTTGGAAGAGAGTCAGGCCAGCCACTTGAAAGAAAGTATAATTTGGTGAATGGAGCAATTAAAGCACCTTGAGGCTGGAAGTACTTGCAATGTTTAACTGACAAGTTTGATTTAAGAAAAGAGAGATTCTCGGGAGACCCAGGTTGACATTCTTGGCAGTGGAAGGACAAGGAGCACGGTGGCTGCTGCCCGTGTTGGGAAGAAGCCAGCTGCTAGTTATCATTTCACTTCACGATTCCCAATGCAGTTTTTGTTATCTCTAGGGATTCGTTTGGCTAGATTAAAGAATGATGGGATTCCCCCAGTACGGCATCATTTAATAGTTTCATTGGCTCTGCATGTGAACAGTAATTTAGTATATGTGATGCAGCAAGTATCTTGGCGTTGCAGGAACTTCAAAGACAAGCTTTGTTTCGTTGGCCAGCTTCACTATCTTATTTGCAGCTATCAAGTATATGTAATAAAGCAGTCAGCTTCTGGAGGAGAGAGAGGTCTTCCCTTGCTATCAAGTATCAAATATTGTAACTCTGCCTTGCATTTATTTCCCTTCATCATACATTTTTTATGACTAGACTCCATTGGCCATTGCGATTTTTTTCTGCCTTTTCTAGCCATACTGTTCTGAATACATTACTAGTCTTCCCAGATAAAAATTAATTTAATTAAAATTGGTAAAAAAAAATAGTTTATTAGTGTAAAAGAAGCAGCCTGAATTGTGCGAAATCAATAGTTACTCGTTTGCCCAACCCTTTGGGTGAAGGCACAACGCTTGAAATTTGACCTAAGCTAGCACAAGAGTTGGTATTGTCTGTAACCTGATACCAGCTTAATTTTTTAACCCGGAAGAAATGGCTTAACTTGGGTACCCAACTTAATTTTTTTAACTTGGGTACTCTAATTGTCGTTGGATCTACTTTATTGTTGGACATATATCTCAATATAAATTTCTCAGTTTCTTTTTTGTTAGCTTTCCGTTATCCATCATTAATACATATCAACGAATTTAGGGATGCAGACAAGAAAAATTTTAATGTCTATCAATGATTTTTGATGTATATCAACGAATTATTAGTGATAGATATTCTGTTAATATTAAATTAAGTTATATTAATTATAATTATTGTTGATAGACTATCAAACATAATTTCATCAACCAACTATTAATTATAATTTCATCAACCATTATTATCGTTGATGTGCACATCAACCATGCATATCAACGATAATTATGGTTGATGTGCACATCAACGATAATAATGGTTGATGAAATTATGATTAATAGTTGATTGATGAAATTATGTTTGATAGCCTATCAACAATAATTATAGTTAATATAACTTAATTTAATATTGATTGATATTAATTTAATATTAACGGAAGATTTGTCACTGATAATTATGATTAATAGATTATAGTTACGGAATGACTAACAAAAAAAATTACAGGATCTGGAGTAACAGGAGGCTAATGAAGAAGAAACGGAGAAATTTATATTGAGATATGTGTCCAATAATAAAGTAGATCCAACGGACGATTAGGATATTATTTGTAATCTAAGCTAGAGATTACTGGATCAACCGTCGAGTCACATCAGTTTGGATGAAGGCAGCCAAAATTTTTTCCAAATCCATCAATTATGCTAAATATTTATGATAAAGCCCTACATTAAAAAACTTTGATAAAGTAAATATTTTAACTATAATGAATTGATATTTTATTTATGAAATATGACTAATGCTACTTTTGCTCAATTAGAAAAGTTTAAACATAATAATATTATGATGATTATAGTTTATTATCTTTTATTATAACGTGTAATTTATTAATACAAGAGAGAATGTCGAATGAAAAGTGGTGTGGAACAAATGAAGTGTTAGTGATTAGAGTTTATTATATCCAAACTATGTATTTATCAAATGACTAGTTTCATGCGTGTGGAGTGGTAGTGAGTTTTAATATATATGGAGAAGAAAAAAAAAAAAGGAAAAAGACTATAAATATTACCATTTCATCTGCCACATAAGCATAGATGCTGAGTCAGCATGCCACATCACCACTGCTCGTTACCTTATTTTAAAGTATGCTTCTAAAACCTCTCATCTAAGTTAGTTTGGCTTTTATATAGGCATTCTTAGTGTCAGGCCTGGTTTGGGCCGGTCCGACCCAAGCCCAAACCCAAGCCCACATGATTGAAACCCAATCGAAGCCTGTGAATAAGATCCGCTTTGTAGACCCAAATCAGATGAGTCAACGCAAAATCGGATGACCCGAGGCGGGCGGCCTCGCTATCTTGGGCAAGCTCAGACGCGAGCTTCGCGCGGCACCCGGCGGCAAACTCGGACGCGTCCGAGCGACGAGGGAAGGCGGCAGCGATGGATCCGCGGCATCTTCGGAGGAAGACGCGGACGGCAGTCTTCGGGGAGACGCGGATGACGCGGTTGCAGGATTAGAAGAGGCGGCGGTCTGCTCCTTTATAAGCTGGAACAGAGGAGCCGTGAAGGTGTGCGCGGGGCGACACCACAGAGGACAGCGGCGAGAGCGCCACCACCAGGCGACAGCGGGCACCGTCGTCGCCCTTCCAGAGCGAGGCTCTGATGCCGGTGCTGAGGGGCACCGATGCCGGCGCTGAGGAGCGTCGATGCCGGCCTTCAGGGGAACGTCGATGAGCGAGAGGTCGAGCGAATGTAACCGGCGATGACCGGTGAGGGAGGGGAAGAGGGCGCCGACGGAGGTCGGTGGAGTTCTGTCAACTTCTTCGGAATAAAAGCTTGAGTTTTCCTCTCCGTCCATCTCTCCCCTATTCCTAGTTTCCGGCTGCGTTTCTAGCGACGACAGCGATCGGCGGCGAGGCGACTGTGTCCGGGCGTCAGCGAGAAATTGAGAGGAAGCAGGTGGCTTCCCTCCACCGGCACGCACGGCGGAACCTCGGGCGCAGGCGGCGTGTTGAGGAAGAAGACGAAGGAGTTGTTCCGATTTTGACTGGGTCAAAATCGGAAGAGCAACGCGTTTCGGCAACGGATTGAATTCGAAATCGAATTCGGGACGCTGACGTTAGGCGGACGTCAGCATGAGAAATCAAAGCAAACGGATTAACGCGGCACGGTGATTTTTCGATCAATGGCTAATTTTGACCAGTGAGGTATAATTTCAATTAGGGTTTTCCGATCGTTTTTCTATTTGGGGAAAGATTTTGGCCGGAAACCCTAGAGGGTGCACGCTCTGGTGTTCCGCCGGACGGTCCTAAGACAACGGTTAAGCGCTATTTTTAGGCCGATCCGACCGGGGCGTGACACTTAGGCACCGCTGTTAATAGCTTTATAATTGTACTAAACTATGTCGTACTGTGTTGCACTGTTAATATTTATAAAATATTTGATTAATAACTTTTTAACTACTGTCAAGATTTAAAATAATAAATAAATATATTATTTTAAATTATTTAAAATAATAATATATTTTATTTTTCTTTAGTATTAAAATTTTAAATTATTTAAAATAATAATATCTAAAATTTTAAATAAAATTATATAAATTACTTTTTTAGAGAAACAAAAGCCTTAAAAGTATTAAGGCTCAAATAATACTAAAATTGGCAGAAGTTGGAAAAACTCCAATTTGGAGCTTCTCACATCTTTTAGCTTTTTACTCCTCAACTTCCATGTTGAGGCAGGGCCAAATAGAAAAAATTTTGGCAGCAGGGCACCCAATTGCCGCATCTGCAGTTGGGTGCCCTAATTTGTCAAACACCAATCTTAAAGTGGCAACGAGAATTTTAAAGAGGAGTTAATTTCATGAAATGCAATCAACGTTCACGAAATGCATTATTGGTTAACTGAGATCATTTTATGAAAACTGAGATTATTTCATGATAAACTGAGATCATTTTATGAAAACTAGGATCATTTCACGATAAACTGGGATCATTTCATGAAAACTAGAATCATTTCACAATAAACTAAGATCATTTTATGAAAAACTGAGATCATTTCACGAAAAACTGAGATCATTTTACGTTAACTGTTCGTGAACGTTGACTGTATTTCGTGAAATTGAATTCTCTTTAAATTCCCACTGCCGCTTAAAGATTGGTGTCCGCCAAAATTTTTTCGACCAAATAGGCTCTAAATTATAACTTTCTTAATTATTTTTATATTTTATTATTAGATAATTTTTTTATTATTTTATATTTAAAAACTTCTTAAAATCATTTTCGAAGTATAGGAGAAAAGTACGCTTATTTATTCTTGGTCCTCCTACATAGCAAGTCGACCGATGTGCCTCTTCCATTTCCCTCTTCCACTCCGGCCGAAATTAACGGCCGCTGGCCTCCGCCTCCTTCCTCCCTCTCGCCGACTACGCCTTCGTCGCCTTCGTGCACTTTGGCAGCTCCGCGGCCTCCGCGCGCGACTCCGTAGGCGAGGAAGTTGTCGAGGTCATTTCCTCCGTTGCCTGCATCGGGAGTTCTGTTGTTTAGCTAGGTTTATGATAAGGCATGTGTAAGATTTGTCCATTTGGCCGGTGTTGCGAGTGGGGTGCGTGGCCGTGGAGCCACAGGTGAAGCGGGAGAGCCAGCTGAAGAAGTTGATCTTTGGCCTCGGCATTGGACTGGGTGCGGGAGGGTTTGTACTGGCTGGGGGAGATGTGTGTTCGTTGTGGCGGTGGCTGCTGTCGCGTTCGTTGCGGCCGGGAAGTACTACGAGTTGGTTCGAAGTCGGGGGATGGCTGCAACGAGGACGCTGCACCGAGATATATATGAGAGAGTTTGCTTGGTTATCTATGCTCTCGTGCCCCTATGAACTCTGTGAGTTTCAATGTGAAGCGCCCTGCCATGTTTAATTTATAATAGTATGAATATTCACATTCTCCTACTTGAGTTCCTTTTGGATTAGAATATAGGAGTAGAGAAAGATACTTTATGTTATAACTTAACTTCTTTAGATGAAGCATCTCGATATGAAGTTTCAATTTTAGGGTTTTACTGACATGATTCTGATGAGAAACCATGCTTCGTACTGGACAATTACAATCTTGCGATCCTCATTAGTCAGAAAGTGCTAAATGATCGAAAACTTCATTCAATAGAATCGGTCTACCTGTAATTCGATGCATAAACAGTCATTTATTGCTGTGGGGGACTTAACGTCAGATAACTTGTTTCTATTTGTCCCAAGTTTAATGATCTATTTGTTTCCTCTATGATCCATGGGTATTGCTATGCAGAACACATGTATGCTGATGCATATATTCTTAAAATTTAAGACTTGTTGATTATGGGCAATGCTTTGATTATGTAATACACAAGTATGCTGTATTGTATTTTTATATATAGGATGCTATTTATATAATTATATACTCTAAACTTCAACCCCCTAAAAATAAATTGACTTTACTTTACCATCCAACAATGTTATCTTAAACTCCCAAAGGTGAACTTATTTTTCTTCTCCAGGTGAGTGCTTAGGTGCTTGACACCTAGCTCCAAACATTGACCTGATTGGGACCACGGTTTGAGATATCAATGCTTTCTGATCCTTTCTATCAGGAATTTTTGTGCATTATTATGGGTATGTACCATCACAGGATTATGTTAACAGTGATCTTGGAGTCATTATTACTTATAAATGCTCATCCTGGGAGTTTGGAATACAAGTGAAAATAATAGAAAACTTATTAACCATGAGTGACCAATAAAACTCTCTATTGATTCGCAGCCTGTGTGTCTATATGCACAATTACATTGTTTAAACCATTAGTGCAATCACCAAGAGTTTCAGCATTCAAAACTTACTGCATAGGGCAGCCAACCAACTGCCTGCAGCCACTTATAATTGTCAACTCCAACCAAGTGATGAGTGTTCCAGCCATCCTGATGACTCTCCTCTTCTCTCTCTCTCTCTCCCCCTGTTTCACGTTCCTCATTTCTTTATGTTCAGTATGGTTAATTTGATATTTTTCGTCAAATTAGTACCTAGATTTCTGCAATTTACAAATAAAACATAGCTTTTACACAATTGTTTACACACGCACACACTTTATGATTATTTTCTTTTTACAACTGTTTGCACTGCATGTTTCTATATTTTGTGATACTTTAGACCGTCTTGTTTCTTCAAATATGTTATGCTAACATGTTTACATTTTTCATCAGTGCTTCAACTTTTGGGATTCTGTACTTCATACGCTATTTTGTTTGGCGGCCTTATTGAGTCCATGATTAAGTGATGCTGGTGTTAAAGACTTTGGATTCCTCTGGACATGGTACAATTGTTTACTAAACAATCAATGCATTAACCAATTGTTATAATCACATCATTCTACAGTGAAGCATACAATAAGTATGTGGATGCTAGTCGGAAGCTTCTGATGCACAAATTAGGCTTCAGAGAGAGTGAGCTAAAGTGCCACCATATAGCTGCAAATTTATATCAGTATCAAATGAAGCTGAAATTATGTTCAAAGGTTGGAATCGTTACCAAAATTAGGAAGGAGCATATAAATAAACTTGAAGCTAATAAATCCTCTACATGAGAATGATACGCTTGGTGGATTACTTTACATCATCTCATCATGCTGGCGAGTTTAGATTGATCAATTTCAATTTTTCAACCTGTTATTTCGCATCCTTGTTGCAATTATCAGGCCATCTGTTCTTCCATAATGACTAAATTTTCTATTGGTGGATTAACTCGCAGTTAGTAACTCACCCAACATTTTTCTACTAGTGATTCCATGCATTTTTATTTGCTGCTCGAGTCATTAGCTTAGTTTGCTTTGAAGTATTGTCGAAGGATTTTATAACCTTGTTGCTTCTTCTATTCATTGTGTGAGGTTTTGAAATTTATCTACATTGTTTAACTTTACGAGCTGTGTAGATACAGAAGCCTACTAAGATATTGCAGCAATGCTCATTAGTACCTTGATTTTTGTCCTTTACATTATAAGTCATATTAGTCTTAGCAAGTGATGAGTTTAATCCATTCCAAGTGATAAATATAACAGTAACAACTAGCCCATTGTTATGGGAAATTAATAACTTCTTGAAGTTTATCAAGGTGAACCATAAGAGACAACTATGCATATGCTTGTAATGCAAAATCCACAGTTTCTTGATTGTTGATAGAAAGCCAAAATGTTTGTTATATGGGGAATCACAAATGGTTACTTATTGCTTACAATTTTGTGAATAAGTAGATCAATTTAATGTTCATTTAGAACATGATATATGGATCAAGTTTGATTACTGTGAGTAACGAGACTTGGACCTAACTGGTCTGTTTAACAAGGATAGATCTAAGGTGATCAATGGATCTGTTGCACCTTTGTTGACCACACTAGGTGCCTGCACAAAAAGGGAACTTACTAGCTAATCCTCCTTTCTGTTATTCTTAAGTATAAAGATTAACCCCTGTTTACTACGAAGGATAGAAAGTGGGAACGAAAGAAAATAAAGGAGGAAATGAAAAGTAGGTGGATGAAAAATATTATTGGTTTTTCTTGTATTTATTTAGAGGGGAAAAAAATTTAAAGGATGGATTTTATTTGATATGTACACCCCCATCTTACCTTTTTAGATTTGGAGGAGATTTTATTGCTTAGAAGAGAGAAATCGAAGCAGAGGCAGTGATGAGCTATGATAAGCGGGGGCGAGCTGAGAACCTGGAGATGGAGCAGTAGCGTGCATCAATGGCAGTCACAAGAGGGAGCAAGCAGCAAGCAATGAGTGAATAATAGGGCAGCAGTAGGTGAGTTTAGCTTACAAAGTTGACAAGTCGACTTTTCCACCTAATTTGGGTGGATCCCAAAACATGGGACAATAGGTAACTTTTCCCCTCGTTTTCTCTCCTCTATTTTCCATGCGCTGGAATATATGCCTTTCCTTTCATTTCCCCTATAGGGTGTAAGGGAGGAATAATAAAATTCAAGTAATGAGGTAATCAAAATAGTTAGGGTTTAATCAAGCAAAAATCATCTTCATTAGAAAGAAAAGGGGAATAAATATACAAGCCTAACGGGTATTGAATACTAAGCCAAAACCCAATAAAGGTAAATAACCACAAGCATGATAAACTATAATAATAATAAACTCTAACACTCCCCCTCAAGCTGGAGCGTAAATATTTGTTAACTTCAGCTTGCCACAGAGCTTTCGAAGTCTAATAGAACCCAAAGATTTTGTAAAGATATCAACAACTTGTTCTTCAGACTTGATATATGGAGTGCTAATATCTTTGTTAGTGATGGACTCCTTGATGAAATGACAATCCACTTCTATGTGTTTGGTTCATTCATGGAAAACAGGATTATTTGCAATGAAGATAGCTGCCTGGTTATCACAAAACATATACATTGGACTTGAACACTTCAGCCCACATTCTTTTATAAAGTTTTTAAGCCACAGCATCTCACAGACTGTTTGAGCCATCGCTCTGTACTCAGCTTCACAACTTGACCTGGCCACCACACTTTGTTTCTTACTTCGCCAAGTGACTAGATTCCCACCAAGATAAGTGCAAAATCCAGAAATAGATTTTCTATCATCCACATTTCCAGCATAGTCAGCATCAGAATATGCCTCAATATGATTATGTCTATTTTTATTGTACAGTAAACCCTTTCCGAGAGCACTCTTGATGTACTAAAGAATTCGAACAGCAGCTTCCCAATGACATTGCTTTGGTTTTTGCATAAATTGACTAACAATTCCCACTGCATGAGATATATCTGGTTGAGTGACAGTAAGATAATTAAGTTTACCAACAAGACATCTGTATTTTGTGGCATCAATATATACAGAGTCCTCATTGTCACTATATTTCTAGTTTGGGACAACATGTGAATCTACAGGCTTGCAATCACTTAAACCAGTTTCTGTAAGAAGATCCACAACATATTTTTTCTGTGATAAAAACAGGTAATTCTGCTGATATGCAATTTCAATTCCCAAAAAATATCATGGTTTCCCAAAATCTTTGATAGCGAAATGTGATTGTAAGTGAGACTTGATTTGATTAATACCACTTATATCACTACCGGTGAGTAACATGTCATTCACATAAACAACCAGTATGACAACTCCAGCATTTGATTGACGTACAAAGATAGAATTATCAGCTCGACTATGACAAAAGTTAGCTGATATCATTATTTGAGATAGTTTATGAAACCAGGCCTATGGACTCTGCTTAAGGCCATAAATGGACTTATGTAGTTTGCAAACCATCTCACCCTGAGCAACATATCCTGGAGGTTGCTCCATATAAACATCCTCAGAAAGATCACCATAGAGGAAGACATTAGTGACATCCATTTGATGGAGAGGCCAATCACTGTTAATAGCCACAGATAATAGAGTCCGAACAGAATTGAGACGGGCCACGGGGGAAAAAGTATCAATATAATAAATCCCATAAACCTGAGAATAACCCTTAGCAACCAGGCGAGCCTTGTGGCGAGCAATAGAGCCATCGGGTTATACTTAATCGTGTACACCCAACGACATGGAACAATCCGAGCACCAAGAGGAAGAGGAACCAATGACCATGTCTGGCGAGATTGTAAGGCAACAATTTCAACATCCATAGCTTGCTTCCACTCAGGAATGATTATAGCCTGTAAATGAGAACGTGGCAGCGAACTAGAGGATATGGCAACAGAGAAGGCCCGATAACGAGAAGATAACTGAGCAAAGGAAACATAATCAGAGAGAGGGTACCGAGGGGCTGTACGGCGTCATTTTCTTAACGCGATAGGAAGATCCACATCAGGATCGGCGGACGAAGAAGGAGCGGCTGGAGGGGGGCGCGGGCGTCGGCTATAGACCTGAGGGAACAGATGAAACATCCTGCGAAGGACTGTGAGCTGGAAGAAGAAGAGGAACAGGAAGACAAACAGGAGAAACAGGAGACGCCGGACCGGACGAGGAAGACAAGGTAAAGAACGATTGAGACTCATCAAAGGTCACATCCATGCTAACAAAAGTACGACCAGAACTCGGGTTAAGCAACGATACCCCTTTTGAGTACGAGAATAGCCAACGAAAACACAACGAGTAGCACGAGGGCACAACTTGTCAATGCCAGGTGAGAAAACATGAACATAACACAAACATCCAAACACACGAGGGGTAAGGGAAAATGGAACCTTGGATGGAAAAAGAAGAGAAAAAGGAAAGTCACAAGCAAGAACAGGAGTACGAACTCGATTAATGAGAAAAGAAGCCGTAAGAACAGCATCAAGCCAAAAGGAGCGAGGAACCTGCATGTGAAAGAGAAGAGTCCGAGCAACATCAAGTAAGTGCCGATTCTTTCGTTCAGCAATGCCATTCTGTGCCGAGGTATAGATACATGTAGTTTGATGCGCAATGCCATGAGACTGACAAAAGGAGGTGAATTGAGCACTATTATACTCGAGGGCATTATCAGAACGCAATTGTTTGATAGAAATATCAAATTGAGTTTTTATTTCAGCATAAAACTTGTAAAATACATCAAAAAGTTTCGACCGTGTCGTCAAAATGTAACACCAACACATACGAGAGAAGTCATCAATAAAAGTGACAAAATATTTGTGACCCTCATGACCAGGAACCGGACTAGGTCCCCAAACATCAGAATGTATAAGAGTAAAGGGAAGCAAACTTTTAGTAGTAGACTGACGAGGTAACGAAATGCGATGATGTTTGCTAAGTTGACAAGCATCACAGGTGAACAGCGGTGGAGATGGCACCGACAGGAACTGCTGTAGGCGAGCGGGTGAGGGGTGACCAAGACGACAATGCCACTGGAAGGGAGAGACCACAGTAGATGAGAATACACGAGGAAGTGAGGAGGCGTTGAAGATGTAGACACCACCACACCTAGGCCCCCCACCAATCGTCTTCTTCGTCTTTAGATCCTGAAAAAGACAATGAGAAGAAAGAAAGGTGACACTGCTATGGCATTGTTGTGTAAAAGCACGAACAGAAAATAAATTGACAGGAAACTGAGGAATATATAAAACATCAGAAAGAACAACAGTAGTGGAAATAGGAACTGTCCCAATACCACGGGTAGGAACCAAAGAACCATCGGCAATGGAAACAGGATCATAAGAGCCCTCAGTAGATAAGGAAACAAACAGGTCGCGATTACCTGTCATATGAGCAGAGGCACGGAATCAATAATCCAAGTGTTGCCAGAGGAAGAAGCTATACCAGATCCCGGAGTAGAAGAAGCTATGAAGGTAGAAGCCCCTGCATTACTAGTAGAAGCGGACTGGAGCAACCGATCGTACTCCTCTGTGGATATAGTAACAGTCTTGTCCATATTTGAACTAGAACTAGTGGCCGAAGGAATGGAGTCAGTAGCCACCTGGGCCTGAGGACAACCAAATTTCTGCCAACAACGATCTGGAGTATGGTTGGTGTGCCCACAATGAGAACACGGCGAGAAAATGCGACCACGACCTCGGCCCCGACCAGGTACACGACCTCGACCACCCATGTAAGGAGCACGTGGAACTGCCAGAGCACTGGGCGTGTCCTTGGGTTGGGAGGATCTAGAGACACGCAAGAGACGAGAGAATGCAGCCTGAAGGGTGGTAACAGTAGAGTCCACAAGTAACTGAGAGCCAAGAGTAGAGTACTGAGAATTAAGAGACGACAAATATTTGGCTACTAGAAACTCTTGCCGTTGTTGAAGAACAACCTCCATATCAATAGAAGGAGGATGATACTGGCATAGTTCATCCCATTTTCCTTGTAATAAAACATAATACTCTTGCGGCGTACGATCTTCTTGCTGCATATTGATGATCTCCTCATAAAGACAAAGAATATGACTGAGATTTTATTTGGGAGCATAAGTATTGTTCAGGAACTCCCATGCTGCTTTAGTAGACTTGTGGTATATAACCGTAGGTGCAATTTTGTGATCCATGCTATAGAGTAAAAGATTGAGCACAACCATGTCAAAGCGGCGCTAAAGTTCATAAGATGAGTCCGTAGAAAGGGGAGCAGCGTGGGTGAGGTGCTGCTCCTTGCCGTGAGATCCCAAATAAAGACGCACAGATTGAGACCACAATGGAAAATTAGTGCCATCAAATTTTACAATAGTGGCTCCAAGAAGAGAGCCAGATTTGATCTTAGTACTAGAAGTGATAGGGTCCATCTGAAATAAGTGCACGACACTAAAGAAAGGATCTCACTCAAAAGCAAGGAGACAAGAGAACACAGTGAAAGGCTACTGTTTCATAAAACTCCAATAGATTATCACGTTAGCATGGCTTTGGAATAATATCGGCTGAATAGAAAGATACCAATAAAACCAATACCATATAAGATAAAACTGCTGGATGGAAGCGGTAGTTGATGGAGTGGATAGTGGTTGGCGGTTGGCGTAAGTAATAAGCGGAATAGGGTTCGTGAAAGGAAATTGCTGGCGACGTCTGTCCTCGTCGTTGAAGGTACAGTGATTTCCTTGAAGCAAGCGGACAACAATTCGATCCTGCGTGAGGGCACCACGGAGTAGTGGATTGCGTCGAGTGAATCTAGGGGTGACAGGTGCAGACGACACAGTCGCAGGTGGATTCTTCGGATGCGAGCGGCGTCAACGAAGGAAGCAGAGTGGCACAGGTACGTGAGACGAGTGCCTTCGAAGCGGACGAAGCAGAGATCTTCTACTGTTGACAACAGAGGCGGAGGAAGATGTTGACAGCAGAGGCGGAGGAAGATTAGCAACAGATAATCCGTGACGTCTTGGATGAAGCTGCACGAGTAGTAGAAGACTAATCCTGTTGCGAGCGGTGTTCTTAGAAGAAGGTGCGGAACACAGAATCGATGAGATTTCTTGCAAAGGGAGGCGGAACGCAAGGATGAAGGTGCAATTCGTGACTGGATGAGGCGTAGGAAGAAAAAAAGGCGGAAGAGTGGAGAGATGAAGGAGGCGGAAGGGTGGAGAGGAAGGAAAAAAAATCTGCTCTGATATCAAGTTAGGGTTTAATCAAGCAAAAATCATCTTCATTAGAAAGAAAAGGGGAATAAATATACAAGCCTAACGGGTATTGAATACTAAGCCAAAACCCAATAAAGGTAAATAACCACAAGCATGATAAACTATAATAATAATAAACTCTAACAAAAATAACAAACAAGGAGTCAAAACCTATAATTCCCTACTAGAAGGAATATTTTTTAATCATGTGCCTATAGTTGGCTTGGGCATTGGCTCATGGGGGCAAATACCACTTGTGTATTCCTGGTGTTTGACCACTTATTGTCTAAATGAGTAAGTTGATAGGTTAAAGGAAAAACTATTCAAGGTTAGCAACCTTAGGTGCCACTTACTGGTGCTTGGGAGTACTAATGGCTATGAGCTCAATTGTTAACTTAGGCTCAATTACTGATGTTAGGCTCAACAAGCGGCCTTGGGCTCAATTGGGTAGAGATGAGTGAGCTTAAATTTTATTAGTTGAGAAGAGGGAGTTTAGGCCTAGTTGGCCAAGATGAGGGAGGTTGGACTTGATTGGAGAGATGAGGATGCTAAAGCTCTGCCTAAGACAAGAGAGCACTTGTTGATGCTAGTGAAGGTAGTTTCATAGGATATTAACAATATGTCAATGTGGCTCATAAGGAAATCGTTATTAACAAATATGGTAGATGGAGCTCCATGGGTTGTAGGGATGGCAACGTGTCAGGGCCCCGGGGGGGGGGGGGGGGGGTGCCAAACTTGAACCTGTTAGCTTTCCAAAACTCTGCCCCACACCTAACCCTGAGGCGAGCGCTAATGAGGAGAATGGTGCGCTGGCAAGGAGAGTGGCACGAGTGGAGTAAGGATGGAGAGGGGAAGAAAGGAGAGAGGAGGGAGCGACAATGCCAGGAGGAAGAGGAGGGAGCGGTGGCGCTAGGAGGAAGATGGTCGGGAGAAGAAAGAGGGGAGGGAGGAGGGGAGAAGAAGAGGAGGGGGAGTGGTGGTGCTGAGAGGAAGAGGGAGGGAGAAGGAAGAGGAGGGAGCAGCGTTCGGTAGGGAGGAGAGGGAGAAAGGAAGGAGTGGTGTTGGAGGGAAGATGGAAGGAGAGAGGAAGGGAGACTAGGGTTAACTTAGGGTTAACTTAGTGTAGTAAATATGCAAGGCGGGTTCGAGGTCGGGTACGGGATGGGTAGTGAAAATCCCACGCCCAACCTTGATTCGACTTATGGAAGTTAGGTTTTATTTGAACCCGACTAAAACCTGGTCAACTTGGGTTTTTCTCGATCAAATTGGGGCAAGACGGTCAGGTTGGGATGGGGATGAGTTTTTATGTCATACCTAGAGTGGATGATTAAATCTCTTTCAAGAACGATAGTAGCCTTGCAGGGAGAATAGAGGCTTGTGTGAAATCAGAGGAACACTCTAGCATAGGTAACCCTTGCTTGGTGTCACGTCTCGGTCGGATCGACCTAAAAACAGCGTTTAATCGCTGTCTCAGGGTCGTCTGGCGGAACACTGGATGTGTGAACTCCCTAGGGTTTTCGTCCAAATTTCTTTCCCAAATAAGGAAAGTCCGGAAAACCCTAAATCACCAATTACCTCCACTGATTTTGACCACAATCAAAATTACGCTCCTGCTGACGTCCGCCTACGTCAGCCGCCTCACGCTCAAAATCGGCGTTGACTCGGGCCGGTCTTGACTCGCCTCGAAGCACGCGCCCGTGCTTCGTCTTCAACCTTGCGACGCACGACACCGCTGCGTCGTTTCCTCCACCGAACGCCGCTGCGCTCACGAGCTCGCCGGGGAAGGGCAAAGAAAGGACACCGCTTTGCCCTCGCCCTCTCGTCATCGTCTGGCAGCTGCCTGCTGCCGGAACCCTAGCAGCCGCCGCCGCCAGAAACTCCAAAACATCACCGCAACAGGGGAAAGACGGCAATAGAGGAAAGCTTCAATCTTATTCTCCAAGATAGCTTACAAGACTCCACCGACACTCGTCGGCGCACTCGCCGGAACTTCGCCATCTGGCGGCATTAGTGCCCTCTGGCACCGGCATCAGGGCCTCTGCCCTGGACGGGGCGACGACGCTCTCGCCGCCGCCGATAGTGGTGCTCCCGCCCTCTGGCTTTGTGGTGGTGTCGCCTCCGCGCCCCCTTTCCTCAAAGCCCCTGTTTGAGTTTTATAGGGAAAGAACGCCGCTGCTCTCGTGGACCATGTTGTCCACACTCCAAGCCGCCGCCAGCCTTCACGCATGAAGAAGCCGCCCGCTTCTTTGCTCGATTCGCGCGTGTCCGGAAGACCGGTTCGTGACGCTCGCCTGAAGGCACCGCTTGTCCGTGTCTTGCGCTTCCTTTGCTGGAGGCACGCCCGCCAAAGTCGCTCGAACGAGGCTCTCGCTCTTCGATGGAATCACTAGGAAACCCGAAGCCACCAGCTTCTGCCGCTCCAGCGCTGAGCTCGCCGAAGAGCTCGTTGACGAAGCCACGCCGACGAATCCGAAAATCGCCACCTGTGATTTCTGCGTCCGAATCTCCCGGCGAGGAAGTCGCTGAAGCCTGCCAGCACCCGCGTCCTCCGATTCCTCTGTTGGAGACGTGGTCGCCGAAGCTGTCCCCATGTCTGCGCAGAACTCGCGCCAGCTGCGAGCACGTGCTTCCGAAGGATCAGGGAAGAAGACGCGTTGCTCCTTTCGCTTTTCCCTTCAATGACCCGATTTTGACCATCAATCGGGCTTTTGGATATGAGCTTGCAGCATGGGTTGGACTCGGTTTGGCCCAATGGGCCAGACAGAATCGGGCCTGACACTTGGTAAGGGGATGGGTATAAAGGAAATCAAGAGATGAATATCTACAAGGGATAGAGGAGAGTTACATAGGTTTGACACGAAGGTTTGTTGTTAGAAAAGATCTCACTATATGGGTCCACTAGCAAAGATGCTTGTGTTAAGGGATGGATGGGTAAATGAACCTACATCTTCCTAAAAGTGAGAGCAAGTAGGATGTGGAATAGGTGGATGACTAATTGGAGGAGGCAGTAATTAAGCTACATGATCAATCACCTTGGGTTGACAATTATTGCTTCGTGTCATGAATATTACTACTTCGCATGATGAGGATGGCACGAGAAGGGCATCATTAGATGTCTAGACTTAGAATTTGTTTTCCCTCCCATCAGTCACCCTCTTCTTTATTCAACCATGGAAGTACCTTAGGATTGCCATCTCACTCTTCCCATGTTAAGAATGTAGAATGAAGGATGGATATACATGAGAAGATGGCCTACATTTATTATGTAGCCTATTTTTTTTTCTTTTTTTATTATAATTTTACGTGTTCATATCATGATCCTCTATATGATATAAACTTAAGTGGAAAAGGATGGTGCTAGTTGATGCTTCACAAGGTGGGTCTAATGTGGGTGTCTTGTGGACTCGATCTTTGTAAGTCAGTTTTGAATTCTAGTTATGGACTATCATAGTGTCCTTGGGGCTTGGCATGGTCATCACGAGTCAAGGAGGGATAGCCTTAGACAATGACATCAATAAGTAGGGGCTTAGGAGCATATCTATTGTTTGTTGGAAGAATAAAAAAGTTATGTCACTAGGTCACTTTATGAAGCCATGGCATATATCACCCATAAGTCTAAAAACTCACCTATAAATATGTGGAATTGGGGGTGTTGTTGTTGCATACATTTTATATTATGTTATCCATAAGTCTAAGGGTTCGAGCATATAACTATTGTGTGTTATATGTTTTGGTATAAGTTTTAGGACTCAAGTGTGTAGCTCCTGTTACATGTCATAGGCTATGTCTTCCACAAGTTTGCTTTCTTGGTGCATGTAGTTTGCATACATAGTATACTATATAGCTATTGATTGGAGTGAATTGAGTTCTCAACCATAACTCTTAGGAGTTAAGCATAGCCTTGGACTCAAGTGTGTTAGAAAATGTTACTAAGTTTAAGGACTCGAGTACATATCATGCACATGGATGTTTTCGCATAGCCATGGACTTGAATGTATTAGTGTGACACCCAAGTCTAAGGACTCCCAAGCTTGGTCATGGGTTCAAGTGCATTAGGTCATGTCACCCTTAAGTTTAAGAGCTCAAACAAATAGCCATGGAATCAAGTGCATTAGGTTGTGTTACTCACAAGTCCAATGAATTGGATGTATATCTATTGACTTGAGTGTGTTAGGCCATGTCACCCATCAGGCCAAGGTCTATGGTCAGATTGTTATAGACTTGAGTATGTTAGTTCATCCGACCATGAGTCTAATGACTTAGACATGGAGTCATACTCAAATGCATAAGGTCACATCAGCTATAAGTATGATAGCTTAAGTACATGATCATTATATCAAGAAAGGTGATCTAAATTAGTGAGTTGGTCTCTAATCTCTTGCGCTTGTATGGTTTACACAATTTGCAATTGAGATGTAAGTATAGGAAAAACATGGTGACAAGATGCCAAGATGCCTTGGTGAAGCCTTTCAGGAGTGTGAACTCAATTCAAGGGCTAGGATGGTCTCATCAACACAATAAACATATGATGTGTTCGCATGTGGGTGGGGGGGGGGGGGGGTAGGCAAATGTTTATATGGACTTTAATTAGTGGGGGTGTCCCTCTTTCTTATGCCAAATATGATATTGATAAATTTGATTATTTTGATAATGAAACTCAAAGCCAACTAATTTGCTTGATTAATGCCAATTCATGTTATGAATGGGTATGCACCTTGGCTGGCGTGCCTTCGGCCCTGTTTGGCCTAGCTTCTAGGTCTACTTATGGCTTTACAGCCAGCAGAAATCAAGGAGCTGAGGCGTTTGGCCCTTCAGCTTCTCTATTCCAACCTACAAATTAGCTGCTTCTCTAAAAAGTAAGGGTGAAGCTGCTTCTCTGGCCCCCACCTACTTATGCTCAATAACCCTTATATGTAATAATAATTTTTTAATAGTATAAATCATAATATTTTTAATAAATATTTTAATTATAATTAATTACAAATTTAATCATATAATTTTTATCTTAATAATTTTTTTAATAAATATTTTTTCAACCAGCACAACATAAGCCGTTCACAAGCTGCGCATCCCAAACACTCTTAAACTTCTCCAACTAGCATCTTTTCAACAAGCGCTTCTTCAATCAGCAAAAGTTAAAAGTAGAAGCTGGGCCAAACACACCATTCATAAGGAGGGAACTCTAGTGGTAGAATCACCCATTCAATATCCTCCTCCGTTTCTTTTCTAGATAGGGGAAGTGCCTAAGAATGCTAACTAGCAGGGATTTTTGCCAACATGCTATTGAGTGGTTTAGTTTATTAAGAATTAGGTTAAGTTTGAAAACAATAATGCTAAGCTATGAGGAATTAAGAATTAGGCTAAGATTGAACACGAGATTTCTTTTTTGTGAGAAACAAAATCACTTGCCGACGTTGAAGCATATCCAACCTCACAAAGTCAAATCTGACGAAGACTTTTTCACTTAATTATCTCTGTGAACTGTCATGTGCATGCATTTCGTTGTGCGAGAAGAATGGCAAAGACATTATTAACAAAGTCGTCTTGGTCTGCAACTCTCTCAATCTTCCTAATTCCCAGGCATTAATGCAAGATACAAAGAAATCTGCAACATGGGGCTGCCTATTAACTTAATGCCCTTCTTGTTCCTTTATGACAAAAGATTAGCCAACCACTTAGTCGGCAGATTAAAGTAATGGCTGCAGAGGCAAAAGGAAAGCAGAGTGGATGCACAAAGATGGAACAAAATGAAGAGCAAAGCATGTGGAACGCCATGAGCATGTGAAAGGTGAACTATAATATTAGCCTGTTCATTGCATGAGTATTATAGAACCTTTCATATTAGCCTGTTCATTGCATGAGAATTATAGATCTCGAACTTCTAATCAAAGATTTATCGGCTAGATTATATGGCTGGTAGATTATTTGATATCACATTGTACTTGAGATTAGTTTGTCTGATGAAATAGAATAAACTTGATTTTCTTGAATCTTGCATTGAAGAAAAATTGTTACAGTAATAGCTGATATCACAAGCAAACTGAGGCATATGACTTGCAGGGGCGAATAATGAGCTGATATGAAGAAAAAAAATAGCAGAAACATGGCCTCTGAGATGGACCTCGGTTCCAGAGACCAAATGTCAAAACCTAGGAAAAGCTACAATTCAACACACCAATCAGTATGTGATTTTTCTTATATCTACAGTAACTGCAGGCATGATTACCAGCATTCACAACTTTCACTTTCAATCTTGAACTGGAAAGCAAACGACAAGGTAATATCATAAACGCAGCTTTGCCTCCTGAGTGTTGTCTCACAGTAGGAAGATGATATACAGAGTCTGCACTCTGCATATCCGAAGGAAGGTAAAGTGGACATTTGATTTGAATGCTGAATAAAATGGTAACTGGGAATTTTCTCTGCAGATAAAATGTTCAAGTACTGAGAATTCGATCTGAAACATTGTAAAATGCAGCCTTCAGCATGATATCAAGTGCAACAGCTAATCATATATTCACGAAAGTTAGTTGTGACGTATTAATATTGCAGATGAACAATTGACTTGAGAAGAAAAATTTGAATCTGTTCAACTATCTGAGATGATTTGATTGCAGATACACATTACACACCTTGATGATTAATAATTAGTAATTCTGAGACAAGTCAGAAGAGACAACCACACACTCAGTCTGCATGTTGGTTATAGCTTTGGAGAGGCCAAGTTCTTGATGAATGATTTTACTCCATATAAGAGTGCACTAATGGAGGAACAAGCATTAATTTCCATTGTAACCAAGACACATAATATCACCATCAAAGTCAACGACAGTCGGCTAGATAGAATATCAAAGCTGTACCAGACATTCCGGATTGTCAAGTGCCTTTGTACATGGAAACCATTCAACAAAAGATCATGGCAAATGGAGTCAGCGCCAGAACCGATACAGTAACATATCTTACAATGAAGAAGGTTGTCAACACAGGATCTACTCATCTACCATAGTTTCTGAATAAAAGTCAAATTGGATTTGACTCTGGTGTACAAAAGCTCTCCAAAATGGCATGCCTGTTGGTAAGAAAAGAAGATCCTTCAGCACTTCCATGCCGACACTGATACAAGCTCCCCACGCTGCCAGCACAATGAAAGGGAAGCACGACGCTTCTCAACGCAGAAGTCCCTAATCAGCACCCTCTTTAGAAGACACTCCGCTTGTGTCTCCGTAACGTTGCTGAACCGCATGGGCACAAAACCGGCGGAGGCAAAAAGAGTTCTCCACGGTAGCGTCTTGTCTGATAAGTGCTGGCGCCCTAGAACAGCACTTTGGATCCTCGGTCTCACTAAGAAACGCTCAATTTTGTAAGCTGCATCCTGATCAGCACCTGCTGCATCGATCGAATCAAGGAGCAATGTGCATGATTGGAAGGCATGGAGTATATGATGCGCGAAAGGAAGATCAATGCGATCACATCCATAGTCGATGGAGAGGACAATCCTTGGGGAGAGCTGCTTCACGAAACGTAGAAGATTCAGAATGGGTGGGCAGATAGCAGAGCCAACAGGGAAATTTACAGCGACTGCCTCGTGGGATGGAGAAGAATACGTTCTGAGAAATACCACTGGGTCGAAGGATTCAAGGCCAAGGACATCAAACTCGAAATGGATGCTCAGGCTGCCGGCCAAATGGAACAGGCTTTGGTAGATGAGATGCAGCTCAAGGGGGTGGTGGGAGAAGGATGAGGCGAGAGCCGTGATCTTGAGGCATGGAGTGGCGACCATTGACGACGACCAACGTTGGGCAAGCTCCTGCATAAATGCGGACCACTGTACGCCGACCCCAATGTCGAAATCAATGATATGGATGCGGCTTGCGCCATCAAGCGCCTCCAAGAGGGCTTGGACGCAGGTGAAGCTGACGAATTGGACTACAGGGGAGACGTCGGAGAAGGTCTTGCAGGTTCCGAGCTTGAGCACGACGTCCAGTGGCGTCGATACGGGCGGAATAGGAGGAGGAGGAGGTTGGGGGGAATTGCTGGCAAGGAGGTGGAGAGACTCCTTGAAGTAGAAGGCGGACCGCAGGAGTGGCTTCCCTATGGGCGACGGAAGATGGTGATTGAGCCGCGCCAATATCACACGGGCGCTTATGGTGTTCCCAGCCTCGAGCAACTCGGCCGCCTTGAAAAGCTGATCGACCAATGCCTGCTCCTGGGGAGCTGCGGCCGCCTCGTCTCCGTTTGATTTGAGCTTTACAAACGGTGGTTGAAGCTGGAATGCAGAAGCATTGAGCTGATCGAGCTGCTGAGTCGATCCCTGTAGCTGGGGTTGGTTGCGGCGTACTTCACCGACGTTAGAATTAGGGAAGTGATCTGAGGCTGCGCGTTTACGTGTAGGAGGTGGGAGCTGATGCGGCGGCTGACTCCCGTGGTGACCAGCGATCTGATGGTGGAAAGGGAGAAAGAAGGAAGAGAGATGCTGTGGTTGATCCTGCAGTTGCTGCGACGAAACCAGGCTCGAGCTGACGAGGGGCTTTTCCTCGGTGAATTCTTGGTAGATGTGTCCCTGTGGCAGCGAAACCGGAGGAAGGGAAAGGCCAGGAGGAGGCGGAGGAGGATTGCAACCGAAGGAAGCACCTTTGATACCAAATTCACCAGAGGATAGAATACTGGAAGCAAACAGAGGAGAATCGATAGCTTCCACCGAAACCGAAGCACCCTCCAACACGCAAGCTGGATCAAAATGCAAGCCGGTACCCTTGTTGCTGCCAGGAGAGGGGTTATCAACTTCGCCGATGATCCACCCGAGAAAGTTTTGTTCTTGTCCGATAGATTCCGCGGGTTCCGAGAATAACGTACCCCAGTCATCGGTGGCGCCAAGGGAGTAGTCCACTCCAGCGGCGAGGAAAGCAGGTATAGGCGGTAGCTCGGCCGTCCCTCCCCCCCTCCGCACCTCTTCCTCGACAGCCGCAGAGGGAGTAGCAGCGGTGGCGGAGCCGTCGGACGAGACCGGTCCTCCGCCGCTTACAACGAGGGAGGACGACAGGGTGGAGGCGGAGCTTGGCGGGCTAGGGCTCCGCCTGCTTTCCAGGACCGACCGCGGCTCAAGCTGCAACCTTTCCTTTTCCCTTGCTCCTCCTATCTCAGCAGCAACGGTAGCACCAGAAACGCACCAAAGGAGGCCCTCTTCTCCTTCCAGGACCTGCCAAGGCGCCCCCTTTTCCCGGACACCGAAGGGCATCCTTGCTCCCATCGGACGATTCAGGACGCCACAACCCACCACTTCCACGGAACCCCTGCTATAACCAGCAGTCTCAAACACCCACCAAATACTTCTCAGCGCGCTCTGCTGCCATGGCTGCGCGAGCTCGTTGGCAGTGAAAGAAACAAAGATTTGAACGTTGTTTCCTGTCGCCCTTGAGTGTGCTGATGGCGCTGCTTTCTCTCTGCTGATGGTTGCTGAGATTAATGCAGCATTTCAAATCTCAAAAGCAACAAAAAAAAAAGCCCCCTTGGCTGCCTCCTGTTCTTCTCCGAGATCAATGCCCGCCTCTCTCTCTCTCTCCTCTCTCTTTCTCTCTCTATAGTGGCATACGACATAGGTTATTGTTGGAACATGGGGGAAGATATATTAATTAAGAACAGTGCTACATTATTTGTAACGGTGTCGGAAAAATCCGACATATCGCCCGGTATCTGAGAAGAGCTGCTCGCTTAACAGTTTTCTCGGATACGACGGTCCTGATTCATGATCTGGACGGGAGAGGCCTATTTTTTTTTTCTGGGTGCGCAGCGCACGTGCTTCGCCTAATTGGACGACCAGTCGCGCCGCGCGCTCCCCGATCGAGGCCGCTCGTCAGGTAGGACCACGGGAATTGGAGAAGGGGACCCGTCTCACCCGTCGGATGAACGACGACCACCATAGCCGACCGTCCAATGAGTGCCTGCGATCGCATAAGCAAAGGGGGACAGGGGAGCAGTGCCAGTCTGAGAGCCTGTTACGTGGGCCACGATGGCGATGGAACGCACCGGGGGGAGACTGTATCTGACCAATGCAGAGCGATCTACCCCTGGCTTCATGCGATTATTACTACCATTGCCCTCGCTTCAATTGGGCCAATAAAAGTGTAGCTAGTAGTAATTTAATTAACAAATGTTAAATTAATTGGATCTATAAGAAGACAAGAGGGATAATTTGGTAGGTTTACCTACCATAATAGTATAATTTATTTTTTTTTTCAAAATTAAGAAAATTAATTAAAAATTGAATATAAGGATTTTTTTCTGTTTGACTGCAGGTATGGCAGTGAAGTGTAGAGTGACAGCGTTGACTGACAAAAATATCATGAGAATTGTGGGGCTTAGATTGCAATTGACTGAAGAGCGGCTGTCGCAATCTTTCGATGGCTTTTTGTGCCAACGTGTGGCCATAAATCTGATGGGTCTTATCCGTCCAAGAACAATATTTCAAATTAAAACACGAATATAGTATTAGATTAAAATCGATAGTATGATGCATGATAGTACCTTGCTCATATACGGATTATATATATATATATATATATATATATATATATATAAAACTATTTTTAAAAAGACTTCTTTTCTAAAATAATTTTTGACTGTTTTAAAAACATTGTTCGAACATTTCCTCTATTTTCTTAGTTAAAGCATTTTTTTTTGTTGTGGGTCAAAGTAATAATTAAAGTTTTTTTTTTCTTTTTGCTGTGAATTTTTTTTAGGAAAACACAATCTTCATAAAAATTTAAAGAAAATCATATAAATTTTATATATTTTTTAAAAATTCTCATGCGAAAAAACTTATATTAATGATTTCCTTCAAGAAAAGAAAAATAAGGGAAATGATGCGAGCCCCAAGGAACAGGCATGGGCCTTCTCCCCTTGTTCATGTTGAAAAAAAGGATTGAGAGAGTGATGCTTAATCTTTAAGCCAGGGGGCCAAGGCATGATCAATTGGAGAACATGTAGATATTTAGTTTAGCACTGCACATGGCAAACCCCATGTCAGGCATAACTAAGGCTTGCATATGGAAATGCAAAGTGGAAAGGGATGTCAAAGTTGAAGGCTTAAATTATAAATTTGTTTCTTTTGTAATGTCCAAGTCTACGTTGACTTTAAAAGAGAGGCTACTGACTTGTTCTTTTCCCTGCTCAAAGCCCAATAGACTTCCTACATCTCAAGCAATAATATCGTCGGAGAAATGCCAATTCCTTGATGTTGCTGCCTTTTGTTTGTCCACATTTGTCCATAATTTAAGTAAAATTGTGATGGAGATGGGAGATAAAGGAACACACCAAAAGCTAATTTTTAGGCTTGCTTACTTTTAAGCATATTATTTTACTATGTAAAGTAGAAAAAAAAAGGGCATATAGGTAATGATGAAAGAATTATCCTTGTGTCTAATTGGTTATTGGTAGAAGCTAACTATACTAAAATAAGAATACTTGAGCCCTCATACTAGTAGAAATAAATGTAGCAAAATGGTTAGTCTTGATTAGGGCTCTCAATCTAAGATGACTCACATTAGATTAACACTAGGAGATAACTCATTTTTGTTAGAACACTAGCGGCCTGTTTCTTTGAAGGGAAAAGTGGAAGGGAGGAAAGAAAATTATTTTTTTATTTTGTTGAGGGAAAGGTAGAAAGAAAAGAAAAGTGGAGAGGAAAACTAAGTTTTTTTCTCGTTTTGTTTTCCATTTGATTTAGGTAGAAAACTCGATGAAATAGGTTTTGAACTTTGTTGGCTATCTTTCCTTCATCCCCGCTACTCGCCCGTCGCCATCCCGGTCCACGCCACACATGATCATCGTCGCCTTCCACGCTGCTCGCTCGCCCTCACCAGCCTACCGTCACGTTCACACTCCCCTGCCTCACCATCCACACTACTCGTCCTTGTCGTCCAACCCACGCGCTCTTATAGTTTCGCCCAAATCACCACTCGCCTTTCTGCCCAAATCACTGCTCGCCATCGATGTCGCCGTCCCTCACCGCCGTCGTTGTCACCGTCCCTCCTTGGCCAATCGGAGAAAGAAGAACACGTGCGTTGTATATGATTAATTTTTTTCTCCTTCTATTTTTCAGCTATCTCTAAATTTTTTTTCTCTTTTTTTCTCTCTCTCTCTCTCTCTGAAGAAACAGGCTTTAAATATGTAATCTTTATGTTGCCCCTATCCCATTAGCCAGCTCACAATCTTGCCTTTCTCGAGGCTCTCATTGATGTTTGAGGCCTTTTGTACGTAAGCACCTAAGTTCAATAGTAGAGACTCCTATTGCATTTCTCAATGCAAAGTTTCATGCTTGTGCTAGAGATCCCTACAATCATTTTAGTTGCTATGAGGAAGGTGATTGAGGTTAATATTTTAGTAAAACTTGGATCCCTTGTGAGGAAGAAGACTAAGCCATGGGGGCATACCCCTAGATCAAGACATCTTATATTTCCCTTTTTTTCACAAACATTCTCACTTAACCAATTTCATATACGTCCAAGTTGTTAAGCCTAGAGTTGTATGAGCATACATTCATTCTCGAGAATTATGTCTGTACTTTCTTTTGGATGTAGATGGACGTGAATGTGATCTTGTGTTGGTACTTTTCCCTCAACTTGCATGATAATGCCTTCTAATGGTTTGATCCAGTCCCAAGGGCCACTATCATCTCCTTTGACCAACTTTCTTACACTTGAGAAACCTGCCCCTTTTGCATTATAGATGTAATTATCCCTTTTGGATTATAGATGTAATTATGCTTCTAACCTACTTTTGCATGAATTACATTAAATTTGTCGATATGGATGCATGTATGATTACAGTGCACAACCTACCAACTTTAGCACTATATAATGCATGCTATACTTGGGTAGGATTTATCCTAAAATGCTATGTAATGTAAAATAATACTTGAAATGAAAGGTGGACTCTAAAAGGAAAGCCATATCTAGAGGCTTCCCTTGAGTCCTAGTAGACATGCTTAGAGCATGAATTGCCCTCCATCATTTCTCGTTAGGTGGAAAAAATGATCCTATGGAGAATTATCCTGCTAGAATTGGGGTAGTTCTGGAGCAACCTATGCTAGCTTTGTATCATAGAGCCAAGCTTCCTCACCATTTAAAAATTTGACTTAGTAAAAGATCTATACCTCATCAAGGGTGAGTTGGGTCTGATCCTCGAGAATATCCACTATGTCTAGATTAAGGCTAGCCTCTAGTTTTGAAATTGATAGAGGTTTGGGGTATGCTGTGAGATCTTCTACGTTGGCAGTGGTGGGGATTCCCAAATCGAGTAGAAGATCAAGGATATAGGCATTCTCATTGATCTTCCCTATGATAGTGAAGGTCTCACTCCTTTAGTGTCTAGCTTTTGGCCTACTTCTTGCATTCGTTTATTGTGCACCGACCGAATCAGCTAATCACTTACATTGAATAACATTTATTGAAATTTTTTGATAGTAGCTTCACGATATGAATTAGTATAATCTAAAATACTACTCAAGATATCATGGTGCATTTACAAGATATAAAAAGCAAAATCACAAGTTGACAAAGAAGTTTTGAAATTACTAGGCAAAGCAATTAAATCAATAGGCTTCTTAGGTTGGTACCCTAGATTGGCTTGAAAGGGTGAAAGACCTATAGTCATATTCACAATACTATTGTAGGAGAACTCAGTTGTGGGTAAGAGTTTTATCCCATGTGCCAAGATGTTCACCTACAAGACTCCTAAAGATACTCCAAAGTGATTAGTTGACCACTTCAGTTTGACCATTCATCTAGGGATGATAGGCTATGGAGAACTTAAGCTTAGTGCTTAGTAAGGACCACAAAGTCTTCTAGAAGTGACTAACAAATTTGGAGTCCCTATCAGAAACTATAGTGAGAGGGGTACCATGTAGTCTAACAACTTCCTTAAAGAATAAATTAGCCATATGAGATGCATCAGAAGTTTTGGTACATGGGATGAAATGAGCCATCTTAGTGAACCTATCTACCACTACAAAAATGGATTAATGCTTGGCAGAGGTTCTGGGTAAGCCTAGGATGAAGTCCATACTTAGGTCATGCCATTGGGCTTGGGAAATAGGCAGGGGAGTATACAAGCTAGTGTTATGCTTTTGTGTCTTAGTTACTTGCCAAGTTCTATAGTGCGTAACTACTTTAGTCACTTCCCTACTGAGGTTTGGCTAGTAGAACCATTGCTTGATGCCTTGTATTTTGATAGTATTTTATCTCAAAATAAGGCATATTCTGGTGCTTTTATGTAATTTTCAAGCTTATTTACTTGCTTTGTTCGGAATCTTCACTTTTTCTTATCTTTTTATAATTTCAGGTAAAATCACTTAATTTTGGAGCTTTTTGGAGATTTTAAAGTCATGAAGTGATTTCATATTAAGAGATAAGTTTACACAGCAAATTTGGGATCATTCAGAGCTTTATTTGAAAATCACAGCTAGGTGAACATATCAGGGTTCACCCGTGATTCGCATGGAAGATTGGAACTTCACATAACACTTCACAGCCAACCTAAGATTTTGGTGTTCGACCGTGATTTCATCGAAGACAATTTTCAAGAAAAGAACAGAACACTTCACATCCTGGTGAACATGGAGGTGTTCGCCTGTGATTCTTACTTTGCAGAACTTCACATAATACTTCATAGGCGAGTGAACGTGTTGGGGTTCACCCGTGATCACACTACTGCCTGTTGATCTTCCTTACATTTTTCACTTGATTGACGGCTCTAAAAAAATCAGAAAAATCTGAAAAAATATGTTTTGGATAGCTAAGAGGCAAGTGAAACATTTGGGCATAAAAGCCCTCTTTTTCGTGCCATATTTGGAGAGCAATCGATGGACGAAGTGGCTAGGGCAAGAAGACTGGCGACAAGGGCTTCTAGAGAGGATTTTGGGGCGATTTCGCTACGAATCTTCACTAAATCAGGAGGAAACATTTGCATCATCTTCTTCTACCTCTCCTTAGTCTTTGTTTCTAGTTTTCTTTGTCGATTTGAGAGATCTGTGTAGATTTATATGACTTTTATAGTGTAAACCTTTAATTGGGACTCAGTTGAAGCCCGTTGACTTTATCTATCATGTGAACTGAGTTTATTTTGATATTTTGAGTATTATCTAAGCATATTTTATTTAGTTGTGCTTATTTCATAATATTGCCTTGATCAAGTAGTATTGTGTATTAGTTGACACGATTTTGACTGCAAGGAGAATCGTGTTGGTAGATCTACTAAGTAAAACTTGTGAACCTCTAACACGAGAGTAGTTAGGGTTCATTCTAGGGTACCATGGTCTTTCATAGAATGCAATGGACTTACTTAAATCGATAAGCCATGAGAGTAGGAGATTGATTTAAGTAGGTACCAGGTTGTACTAACCGCAAGGGGGCAACCTGTACCATAGGTGAGATTCCTTATACAAAATGATAAACTCATGCATCAACTAAATTCTAGTTTAGATAGATCAGTCAATGTGGTGAATTCCGTAGTCCTGATATCTCTCAATTAGACACCCTTCATGTTTATATCGTTGCTTTTCCTATTTTATTTGTAGTTGAGTTTAATAACCTTATTTCCAAAACATAAAAATTAGATTGCTTAGCTTCTATATATCAGAATAGTTGGTACTTGACCAGTTCCCTGTGGGATCGATATCTTTTGTATTACTTCGATAACGCCGTGTGCTTGCGGTGTCTATCAAGTTTTTGGTACCATTGTCGGGGATCTTCGGTCAATATTAACAAATTTCTGAAATTTAGTAGACTAAGCATTTTTTTCTCTCTTATTTTTTATTATTATTTTTTTGCTATTTCTTTTCTTAAGCTTTATCATTATGTCTGATCAATATTTTTTGCAAAGGAGCTTAAGAATAGGTGATCTGTATGACTTAGATCTTGAAGCCTTTATCTTTGAATCTGGAGAATGCGCGAGTACCTTTGGCTGTTGGAAATATGAACAATAAGACTTTGAGGGATTATGCTGCTCCATCTATACATGGCTTGCAATCAGGCATTGCTCGCCCGAATGTGGAAGCCAATAATTTCGAGATTAAGCCGACACTTTTGTCAATGGATCAACAAAACTAGTTTGAAGGCTCTCCACTTGAGGACCCTTACCTGCACTTGGCTATATTTTTGGAATATTGTGATACTTTTAAGATTAATGGTGTTTCTACTGATGCAATTAGGCTAAGACTGTTTCCTTTTTCTCTCAGGGACTTGGCTAGAGCATGGTTGCATACTATTCCATCTGCTTCAATCAGAATATGGGAAGAACTTTCACAAGCTTTCTTGTCTAAGTACTTCCCTCCTAGTAGGACAATTTAGTTGATGATTTAGCTTAATAGTTTTATGCAGAAAGATGAGGAATCACTCTATGAAGCATGTGATAGATTTAAAGAACTTCAAAGACTATGCCCACATTATGGACTTCAAAAATGGGTAATTGTTCACACTTTTTATAATGGTCTAAATTATAACACGAGGCTTACTGTTGATGCAGCTGCTGGCAGGGCTATGATGAACAAGAGTGTTGATGATGCAATGAACCTACTGGAGGATATGGCCCTCAACCACAGTCAATAGCCAGATGAGAGAGTTAACTCATATAGAGCTGCAACTCCAAGTAAGTATGATTTACATTAAATTGAGCTTGTTAGATGCACATGTAGACTATTTATCACAAAAGTTAGATTCCTTTATTGTCAATTTGGTTGAAGCCACTAATACTTATTATGAATTTTGTGAAATTTCAGGACACAGCTTCACAACTTGAATCTTTTGGAGAGCAAACTAATACCTTTTGGAATCTCAACCCTAGACCACAGTTAAACCCATTTTCCAATACATACAATCCAAGTTGGTGGGATTACGAAAATTTTTCCTATGAGAATAATCCCAACACAATTCCTCAACCTAGCTATAGGCAACCTCCTGAATTTCAACTGAGGCAATTTGTGTCAGCTCAAAAGTCTAACCTAGAGTCACTACTAGAGACTTTGGCTGCACAAACCAAGAAATTTGAGAGTGTTAGTGAAGGCATTAGGTGTTAACATAAGAGGGGAATTGAGAATTGTAGGTAGTAAGCCTACTCTCCATTGTATAACTTGATGAATACAATGCTTAAGGTATACATATATATAGAAAACCTATCCTAGTCTATATTTAGTAAATACTAATATTAACACCCCCCCTCAAACTGGAGATGCTGTAAGCAGATGCAGTTTGAGACAAAAAATATTAGATATAATCTATAACGTCATAACATAAGCTGACGACGAGAAGTCTATTGCCGAGATTCTTGTCGTTGATGACACTGATTATGCTTGTTGAAGCACTCTAGTTCGGGTGACCAAAATTTGCTGGGCTGGTGGTCTAGACTGAACCCATTGAATCAAGCCGGACCAGATGGGCGAAACTAAACCGGGCAGAACTGATTTGATTTGGTGGTTCGCTTCCACAGCGGCGCCGAGGTTCCTCTTCTCGGTCGCGAGAAGCTGGCGCGGAGGTTCTTTCCAGCAAAGCGAAGACGGCGGGAGATTGTCCTCGACGAGGGGCTTGGAGTTTAAGCGGTCGAAGGCGGCACGAATCGGCGGTGATGGAATGGAACGCGATCAACTGACGGCAGTTAGATTCCCGCAACCTGCTGCTCCGATTCGGTGGTGATTCCCCCAAATAGATATTTCCAAAGGATTGGGGAAGGATGAGGAGACCGGAGAGGGCCATGGCGTCGACGGGGTTACGGATCTGGAACCAATCGCAGAAGGTGAAGTCGCCGCTGGAGGCAGCAGCGGCGTCAGGGGTGTTGGGGCCGTTGCTGGGCGGTGGAGTTCTTGCTGCGCAGTGCATGGGAAGGCGTCGATGAAGGAAAACCCGTCGGCGATGTTCTTGCGCAGAGGTTGCAAGCGGTGCTGCTGCTGAGCCGGCGATGTTGGAGTTAATGAGTTTTCCTAGAACCTTCTAGAAGATTGTAAACCGACTGAGAAAGTCAGTTATAGAAGCTGCTAAGAAAGTCGGTGATAGAAGCTTTATCAAATTAGTTGACTATTGTAGAACTTTCAAGATTTATGTAAACCGACGTTCAAAGTCGGTTATGTAGGTTATAAATAGAGCATGTAGTCATCCAATGTAACTTGAGTTTGGAGACAATAATATTTCTATTCCTCCTCCCTTCCACTGCATTCTGCTGCATTATCTCCTTCTTCCTATCCTATTTCCAAACTCCAACAGGCGACAGCAGTCAGCGGAGAGGACTGCTAGACCTTGCGATGGTCAAGGGCAGAGGCGAACGCGTTGCGCCGATTGATGCAAAGCTTTTGTGTTCGTCAGATGCAGAGGAAGGAGCGGCTCCGGTTTTGAAGAAGGAAATGGTGGCGACGGTGGCACAAGCCACGTCGGATGTGGATCTGAGATTTCGAAGGATATGACAAAATTAGGGATTTCGTCATCCAGAGTGGCAACCTCTCAAAGAAGCAGTTGCTAGCGATGCGATGGAATCTTGAGAGGATCGAGGGAGAGATGATGATGAAGTTCTCCTCTGTTGCTGGAGTGGTCGATGGACACAGGGGACGCGGAAGCCCTTTGGGTGGATGGAATCGGGACGAAGGAGATGGACGTGGTGAGCGGACGTTAATGGCGGCAGGGTCGACGACGGATGAAGGTGACGACGACTCCTGCCAAAGTAGGGTTGGCGGGTGGGGCATTAGGGCTTGGGTGGTGGTGTGGAAATTTTGGTCGATGAAGGGAAGGCGCTCAGTGAGATGACGGCTAGGTGAGGCGGTAGACTGCAGAGGGGCGATGTTGGCGAGGGTGAAATCAGGAAGCGCTGAGTGAAATCAAGCAGTGATTCGCCGAGCACGGACCTCCACCTCGCGGCACAACGCGGAGACCTCGCTGTGGTGAGGCAGATTTTTCACGAGATCGATGCCCAGGTTACGGGTGCAGCAGGGGAGGAGTTTGACGCCGAGGTGGTAACGGCAAGATCGCCAAAGGTTGACCGAGATACGCAAAATCGAATCTCGCGGCGGACAGTCGACAGGGCTTTGTCTCCTTCGAGAAGCAAATAGGGGATAAAACCCTAGGAACAGCTTGATCAGGGGATAAAACCCTAGTAGCTGCTACAAGCCAAGAGCAGTGGACAGGGGATAAAATTCTAGACAGAGGATAAAATCCTAGAAGAAAGCAAGGGCTAAAACCCTCAAAGAAGCAGGGAATAAAACCCTAGAAAGAGATGGCTAGGATCTCATAGAGAAAAATCTTGCCTCTAATACCATGTTAACATAAGAGGGGAATTGAGAATTATAGGCAGTAAGCCTACTCTCCATTGAATAACTTGATGAATACAATGCTTAAGGTATACATATATATAGAAAACCTATCCTAGTCTATATTTAGTAAATACTAATATTAACATTAGGCAATTAACATCTAGACTAGATGCTCTCGAGACCCACAATAAAATGTTGGAAACCTAATTGGCTTATCAAGCTAGCACCTTTACAAGAGCCTCTAGTAAACTCCCATCCCAACAAAAGTAATATTGTGTTCTAATCTGATTTCACCATGTCCCTTCCATGTATTCTTGTGACCTGCATTCTCTCTCTCTCTCAAGCACAATTCATCTTATAATTTCACCCATTTCACTCACTAGGTCTAGAATCCAACCATGGATTGACGAACATGACAATGGATCTTTTTAATTTGAGAACACGCATTAATGCAAGATACTTCACATAAATTTTGAAAATGATCAGCAAAATACACACTACTAAAAGAAGCCTGTGAAAATCTAGAGAAGGAGAGGGATTGATTGATTGATACTCAATCAATTCCAGATCGAGTGTTCTTTTCTAAATGCAACGAATTAATGTTCTTTTCTAAAAATCTGGAAGAGATTGATGATACTCTTATTACATAACAAGATCATTTTACCATCACTTTAAGGTCATTAAGTTTGTTAACTATACAATTATCATTACTTAATGTACTCTACTTGCTTAGGAATGTAAAGAAGTTCAAATCTGTAAATGATCTTTTAACATCATCTGTGGATCCATCAACTACCAAGGAAAAGAGTGGCTTGAGCATTTCTGTCATGAAGTCATTAGTTATTCGAGAAAAGGAAGATAAGGAAATCAACTCTTCCATACTCCTTTTGTTTAAATCAGGTAAATCGTGCAACTAAGATTTGTGACATAAGAGTTTTTAATTTCGTGTCAGCTCTGACATTTTCAAAAATTCATCTAAATATTCACTTTGATTGAAATTGTCAACAAGATACTTGCAGAGGAACAAGTTTTGCCTTTCTAGTGGGAATCTGGAACAGAAGTCACTCCTGTGACCACATTGCTCAAGGATCTTCATGGTGCACCACCAGAAAGCTTTATCGTTCAACTATCTGTGATTATTGGAGGCTTTAAATCACTGCAGAAGATGGCATCATTTTGGTGTAGTGTTATAGTTGAAGTAAGTCCTAAGTAGTCATATTTTATTTGTTGCATATTTAATGGTTTTTGATTTAGTTACACCATCTAGCAAAGTTGAAAAACATAAGCATGCTCACTTTTTGTTTTGAATTTTGATTTGAATTTTATATCTTTTACTTGGTGAATACCTTTCTCATTTATAACTATGGGTATGATCTTTATTTATCTTATTTACAAATCTCTAATGGAGAACGTCAATTCATGATTTCACTCAGAAGAAATTTTATCTTCAATGCTTTAATATCTCTCTGTAATCGTTTGTTAATGCTCCTTAATTTTGCAGCTGAGGACATTATGGTCTGATGGCCAACCAATACCTCGAATGCCATTAGATGAAGATCCCGACTTGAATTCTTGTCTGAAGGGCTAGCAACCTTGTCATGAATCCATAAATCAATTATGTAATGACCATTGACATAGGAGTTACTTCAATATTAAGCATAAGGATTTACAACACTAGTTCAAAAAGCAACCAACACATATCAGCTAAGGATGATTTGGATGCTTATTTTATAGGGCATGATCCACTAAGGTGGAAGCGATCTCCATCAGTGCCTCAACCCAATGATGACATCATACACTGCTGAGCAATTTCTAAGCCTAAACTAAGCATTTGGAAATAAGGGGCTATCTACATCACTTTGCAAGCATATGAGAATGGACCAATACCAGAAACATTTCAAACTAGAGGTTGATTATGACCAATCTAGAGGAGAAAACCACCACAATGAGTAATAATGCACTCTCCTAAGTAGAACTTGAACTAAGGTTGTATTTTCATGGACGAAAAACTGGGAGGAAAGAATAAAAAATACATTGAATCTAGACACAAAATGTTACTAGATTCAATGTGTTTTCCATTCTTTCCTTTCAATTTTCCATCTCAGGAAACACAGACTAAGGCCCCGTTTGGTAAGCCCAACTTTTGGCTTCTGCTGTTGTGGCCAGCAGCTTTTGGTCAAACCGGGCGTTTGGATGACAGCTTCTCTGTTCCAAACAGAGAAGCTACCACTGTTCACAAGAAGCTGCTCAGAGCAGCTTCTGCAGCTTCTCGCCTCCCTTCACGCGCCTGTGGCCCGTGACACGTCCCGCAAGTGCACGGTTATGTCGAAGTAATATAAAAGATGTCGAATCCCACAGGGAACAAGGTTGAGTACCAGAAAATCCGAGTCCTAATAGCTAGGCGAATCGAAATTGGGTTTTGAAAGCAGAAATCGAAAACAAGTAATCAACGCTACGAGGGTAGGAAGTAAATATGAAAGAGATATCGGGGCTTTCGTTTCCACCACGATGACTACTTTAATCGCACAAGGCAGATGTCGGTTATTTGGATTATTGATTTGCACAAGGTATCTAACCCTAAGGTACAAGGTGCCCTCTCTCGAGTGTACACCCCGGTGTTCAGCTTAGATCGACCTTCTACTCTCGCGGTGGATCGTTCTAAGACAAACCCAATGAGTTCTATGACAAATTATAAAACCCTCGAGTGAGACCAAGCACTCTCGTGTCAGGGTCTCACAAGTCTTACTAAGGGATTCCACCCTTATGATCCTTCTCTCGATATGAATTGTAATGGCTAACACGTGAAAGTACTCGGCCAAGGTAAGATCACGAAATAAACACTTCAAAGTAAAATATGCTCACAACACAATCCAAATAACAGAATAAAGATAAAGTTTGCAATTAAATTTGACAACAGGTTTTAACCAAGCCCCAAAATAGGGTTTACGCTACAATCAACAATGAAATGTTCAAAATCTCTCCTTTAATGAAAAGAAAAGTACAAGGACATGAATTTGAGAGGAAGGAGATGATGAACCGAAGGAATCCTGAAGAAATCGTGATGATCTGGTGTCTCATTCTCCGAAAATCTCCAAAAATTGCCTCGTCGCCATGCTCTTCCGCCCGCGCCGAATCATCCTCTGATTACTTGATAATTAGGGCAAGAAAAATTAGAGATTTTATGTCCTGTGCGTTCGCCTCTGAAAGAGCTTTCCATAGACACCTCACTTGCCAAATTCGGACTCCAATCGGGTGAGAAATCATGGAAAAATCGAGTGAAACTCGATCTCGCTTGCGACTAGATTGGAATCACGGGTGAACCCCGCCGGGTTCACCTGCCCGTGATTCTCTCTGTGAAGTTCTGGGTGAGAGAAGTGCGGTGAACCCTGCCGGGTTCACCTGGCCGTGCTTCTCACTGTGCAGTTCTCAGCTTACAATAAATCTGGTGAACCCTGTGGGGTTCACCTGGCCGTGAAGCTCTCTGAAGTGTTCTGCCAGCTGGTGATAGGTGAATTCCGCAAGTATACAGACTATCGAAGTAATATATATGTATCGATCCCACAGGGACCAAATACCAAGTACCGACTAATTAGATTACCACAAGCTAGACGATCCTTAAGTGGTTGTGAAATGATTGCTAAGATCTAAAATTAAGCTAAACAAGAAATAAGCAAGGCAAATAGAATTGAAAGCTAGGTAATTGCACGATGCAAGTGTTGGGAAACCCCGGGGATTTTAAATTTTAAAACAAGCACATCGGAAGCAATCCCCGAAACAGGCCAGTCCCAAAAAACCCAGAAGATCGAGACATGCGAAGGAATCGACACGGTGAGTAGGAGATGATACCTTGCAGCGAAGAAAAAGATGCGATGTAGGCGCCCAAATGTTCGCCCTCTGCAGTCTCGCACACAGCCGACGCTCGAGTTCTCTTCTTCCACGCCCGGTGCTAGCCTCGGGAAGAAGATCCACGCCTCTGGGAGAAATTATCTAGAGCTTGCGCTACCCACAAGGAGGAGGCGCCAAGAAGAGAAGGAAAAACGCTGCCAAGGTCCAACCTTGCAGCCGCCCAAGGAGAGGGAGAAGAGAGGAGGCGCTTGGGAGAATTTTCTTCCAAAAGATCAAATTCACCCCAACTCCTCTCCCCCTCTTCCTTTTATAGAAAACATGGTGACCCTTGGAATTCCGCTTAGACCTTTAGAATTCCGCAATAAATACTCTGAATTAATTCATCATTAATAATAGAATTAAATTCAGAATTAATTATAGAATTAAACTTTGAATTAAAGTCTCATAATGACTATTAAAACTTTGAATTAAAGTCTCATAATGATCATTAATGATGTGACTCTTCAAATTCAAAATTAAATTCAGAATTAAATTCATCAGTAAACTTAGAATTAATTATATAATTAAATACATAATTAATTCTTAGAATTAAATGTAGTATTTAATTCACCATGATATCTATTGGGCCAGACAACTTATTGTCATGGCCCATCAGGCCTGACGGCCCATTGGGCCTCAAGGCCCATTAGGCCTCACGCCCCAACTGGGCTTTACGTCCATTGGACTTGGAGGCCCATTGGTCCATGCTCTATGCTAGACTTCCTTTGACCCATTTGGTCCAATTAGCCTATTGGGTCTATGCGGCCCATTTAGCCCATTTAGCCTATTGGGCCCATTTGGCCCATCTGGCCCAAAAATGAAGTTAGCTCCAATAAGTCCCTTCCATCTCATCAGGTACAGTGGCGCTGATGAATTCTCCCAAAGAGATCCGAGTTATCCAATAACTCGATCATTAGGCTACCCGATCAATACGAGAACCCGAGTTTCAAGTTGTGCGACCCTGTAGGTTCCTCTGATATTGGCAGTGATGAACTCAAGTCATCACAAGCAGTGAGTGGCACCTAGCAGTGCATCGCTACTACCCAAGTCTTCGGAATGGATATCAACATCGACATCCCCATCATTGCAACAAGATACCGATGCATTATAGTCTCTTTGCCAAACTGATATCCGATTGGACAAAGTGTGTCACCACTTTGTTTTCATCCAATCTCATGGTCATGACTAAATCAGGCTTTCATCTGGGTATGGCCATACACTTTCAGTCATGCAACCATAGGGGGGGGGGGCGTGGATATCAAGCTTCCCGCAAGAAGGGGCAAATCCTATGTCTGTCCATTGATCTTCTCATATGGGTCGTGACATACCCAATGACAATCGTTATGACCCCCCAATTACGGTGAGGCGTTAGGTGGTATCAAAGCATGTCTCTAACCACATAGAAGAGTCAATGACATCAAGTCAAGAGATCAATGCATCTCCTGTCACTTGTGAGCTTAACTCATGACACCAAGTTAAAGCCTCACAGCGGGTCGGTCTAGTATATCCACCACTGATATACCCATATGCTTGTGTTAGCACCCCATGCTTAACCAACTCATATACCAGTCTCATATGTACCAGAGTTGTCCCTTATCCACTTAGGTACTCGACTGGGGATACACCGTTTGAGCACAGATAAAATCTGTCTCCAGGGACATTATTATCCATGTACATAATCGCAGATGTAAACACAGCATAATAACGACAATGCCAGAATGATATATTAATTATCAATGTCAAGTAGTACAAGATGGACCAATAACGGGTCCAAGGGCATATACACCAACAATCTCCCACTTGCACTTAGACTTAGTTGTTGAGAAATCTCAACCCCATGTCCCTCGTATGACCATCATGCTTCTGCTACGCCAAAGCCTTGGTCAGTGGGTCTGCCAGATTGTTATCTGTGTCAACTCTGCTTATCTTGGCATCACCTCGGTCAATGATCTCTTTGATCAGGTGAAATCTTCTCTCATACTGAATAATGTTCCATCTAAGAGTGTCTCCAAGATCCCGTACGAGGTATGGAGTGGGAGACGCCCAAATCTCTCTTTTATCAGAATCTAGGTATTAACACATCCAACATCTTATCTTGGCATCACCTAATGTTAATACCGTCGTAGTACGCTTAACCCGTATAAACCCAAAGAGTGCCAAATGGTATACACTACTCGTACTCAATCGACCACTCTCCTGCGACGATTGAGATACTCCTACCTAGGGTTTACAACATCTGGATGTGCCTCTCAACCCTACCAGATATCTAAGAGCATGAAATTAACACAATGTAAAATTTCATTCGATAGGTGCAACTAGGCATGATAAGACAATCTAGGGTTCACAATATAAAGCTATAATCCACACATAGAACATTCAAGGGGCTTTCCCTAGCCCTGAAACAAGTTTAGGCTACAATATCCATGTTCCAAAGCAAAGCATAAATCAATCCGATCAATACATCCATGGTTAACAAAGGCGATCAAATAAATGAGAAATGGGAAAACAAGACTCCCTCCAGGAGGAAGAAGCCGCCGGGAGAGGCCTTCTTCTTCCTTGGTTCGGTCGTTCGCCTCCTTCACACTCTCGCGTTGAAGGGTTTTCTTCTTTCTTTCACTGCTCAGTCGCCGCCTGGTTCCTTACGTGCTGTCGTGAGTCGATCCTCTCATGAAAATCCCCCCTTTCTCTTTACGTGAATAGGGTTTTTGTCCCTTTCCTCTCCTCTCCTTGTCGAATTCCACTTTTGCCCTCCTGGAGCCCTCTGTCTGACGTGGATAAGTTGAGGGGTGAAGATCTGGAAAATTGGTATAAGGCGACACCAAAGCCACGGGGTGTGGTTCTGGTCACTGGGTGGACTGTGGTTTTCGCCGAGAATACAGATTTCGCTAAAAATGGTGGCATTCCCTCGCTTTTTCCCTGAAATGATGCAAAAAAAATAGCAAAGAGTGTAGATTCCGAAGATAAAGCAATAATTCCATGCAAATAAGGTGTAAATGGTAGAAAAGTAAAGATATAACGAGGAAAATAGCATAAAAATCTCTATATAAAAATGACTCAATAGCTGGTGACTGGGATGGTGAACCCCATGGGGTTCACTTGGCCGTATTTTTCAGGCAACTCCGTTTTGGCCCAAATTTGATGTGTAGCTTCGTCTTTGTATAAGAAATCGTCCCATGGCCTTAGAATCTTCAAAATATGTCAAAAAAGGGTGATTTTACCTGAAATTTTACAAAAGCACCAAAAAGTGAAGATTCCGAAGATATGAAGGAAATAAGCCTATAAAGAGTATAAAAGTGTCAAAATAAGCTTAGATTTATCATGAAATGACCATCAAAATTACTACCAAAATACGAGGTATCAAAATACTCCAGACTTAAATCTTTGCTTGTCCTCAAGCAATAAAATAAGGTGAAACACATGATAAGAGTAAGAGTAATCTTTTGGATTGAGGTATACATCCAAGTTAGAGAATTATTTAATAACATTCCAAAATCTAATCAGGAGAAATCAAGTAAATAGTTGTTTCAAAGTGTTCAACAGTTTAATCCCACAATTTCTTGATGCCAAACAACCTAGTAAGCGACAAACATAGGATTCAATCAAGCCTACACATAACACTCATGCAATTCCAATCCTCCCTATTCAAATCATTGGGGTTAACTCAAATGTTCCATCAGGGTATGACACACTGATTATTGCAATAGACTTCAACTCATAACCTTAGGTACCATTGCCAATTTTTCGCAATGTCAAGTAGAGGAGTCTCTTTATTGATTTCAACTTCACATCCCTTAGATTTCAACTCATGTCCTTCGGTACCACTGCCAATTTTGCGCAGTGCCAAGTAGAGGAATCTAAAGGTGATATATATATATATATATATATATATATATATATATATATATATATATATATATATATATATATATATATAAAACATATCCTTTTGGACAAATGCAGTGTCTCCCCAACAACAGAAAGGAATTAAAAGAATAACTAAGTGAATGTGTGTCTCAATATGATTCTCATGTAGGTTGCAAGCCTTAGTTGATTTAATAATCATAGAAATGTTTGACCCACTAATGAACAACTCAAACCAATCCAAATCACAAAATTTCAAAATCATAGAATAAATGGACATGATCAAAAAGTATCTCTAACAAGGAGGTATTACTCCAGACTTAATTCTTTGATCATTCCTACCCAATTATGCATTCAACTCAAAATACTCAAAATTTTGAAATAGCCATCATAGGACAAGACTCATACACATGCAAACTCAAACTCATGGAAAAATTTACACAACATGAATGAAAAGCATAATAACCATAACAAAGTGCGGACACAAGCAAGAAAAATAATGTCATACAAGTCTGTCACAGAATGGGGCCTGAAGAAGTGGACCAGGACCGCGAATAAAATAGCATATAAGATACAATGCCAGAATATCCATCACAGAATTGAAGTATTCCAAACATAGCAAAGTCAAGCGATCACCGTCAAATAGCCACATGCAGCAAGAAAATAGAAACCGGAGTATAGAAAGCTCACCCACTCTAAAAGTTTGCATAGTCCTCTATGAAATACCATGATGTGAGAGGAGTGGATGATGATGCCGATGCTGATGGGGGGCTACCTCCGCTTGTGCGAGCGAGAGCCAGATGCTCGGGAGCTCTTGCTCTTCCCACGTGTGCTATAGTCGGGCTTGGCCTCCTCGTTGGAAGAGATGTCCATACGAGCCATGTTTTCCTCATTGATGAAGGAGAGGCGCTTGTCCATCGTAGAGAGTTTTTCCCACACCGATCCCATCATTTTGTGTTATCTCTGCATGTGTGCTTCCATGGACTCCCAATGCGAAGATTGGTTCTGCTGGATGTGGGTAACGGTGGTGTCCAGGTGATCAATCATCTCCCGTTGATGTAGTTGCTCCTCCCTAATTTCCTGCAACACAGACATCATAGAATCGTGAGAGGAGGTGCCACCAAAAGAGAAGGCGCCTGGAGCTGGTGGTGTGGTGTCAACTGGATCTGGCTGTGCGTCCTCAACTGGCTCGATACGCCGGTTTCCACGGACTCTAACCGATGTGCGCTCTGGGTTCGGCAAGGGTAGGCAGAATGGGCTCCCTTTGAATGTCATGCAATATGAATCACCCTTGTGAATGATCAGCTTCATGGCAACACAAGACTCAATGTCGAGCCTGTTGCTGCCAGTAGCTTCCAATGTGCCGTAAGGGATGATACCCAGAGAAACTGCCAAAGGTGTGATCAAGCCGCCAATCACTATCGCCCCCTTCAAAGAATGGGCGATGCAGCTGAATTGCTTTGCCAGATAGTACCCAGAGTCCACTCTAAAACTATGAAGCATACACCAGAGATAAAATAGCTCGGTTTGCCGAACCATACCATCACTCTCTCCGCCACCAAATAGGGTGTGGGCCAACACGCGGTGGACATACTTGAGGACTGGGTTGCATAAGCTAGATGCACGGGCCACGCGAGTAGAGTAGATGTTCTCGTTGGTAATTGCGCCCCAAAAATTCTGTTCACTATACTCTGGTGGGACCTTGCGTGCACACAGCTCAAGAAAACCATATATACTACGCAACTGTGAAAGAGTGAGGCTGTGTTCGATATTACCCAATCGAAATGTTAAATGCCCTGGGTCATCCTCTAGAATAGGATCTGCTTTTACTTCCAAAGAACTCAAGAACTCCAACGTCATGCCAACATAAGTGGGGGAAAATAGACGTGGAACTGCTCCAGACCCACTGCGGCGTACATCATGTCGACATCCCCTAGCATCCCAAGCATCTGCAGTGTACCTCTATCAAGATACCTCGTGTTGAGAACTCAGCGCTAATGCAATATCTGATAGCGTTGTTCTTGGCTAGCGTCGCGAAAGATAATCCTGAACTCGTTCGGGGGAGAGGTGTATGGCTGTGATCGACTAGCGGATGTGCACCCATGACGAGATGAAGATCCTGGAGGGGTTGAAGATGGCCGGTGAGATGGAGGTGTAGGCATCGGCTCGTACTCCTCATCGTCGGTGGCGGACGAATCTGAGAACACTGGTGTCCGCCGCGCGGTCTTCTTGGCAGCCATGACCTTGGTTCGTGGAGGCATGGTGGTGGCGAGATTAGGAAATTATCGGCGTTGAGAAAATCTGGCCGGTATTGCAAGGAGGAAGGCGGCGGCAGATCGCCGGAAAAACTCTTGAGATCAGGTGAGGCGAGAATCTGGAACCGATCGGAAAAGAATCTTGTGCGGAGGAAAGGGAAACCTTGATCAGACTTTTGAAGATCTCCTTCGTGTGTTCAAAAGACTGGCGGATGGCGCGATCGCGCGGAGGAAGCTCCGAAAACTGGCGGTATGAAAAATCCAGGATGAGATCTTGGCGAGAAGAGATGAAACCTGTCCAGATCTTGTGGTAAATGTGGATCGATGTGGGGGAAGTCGCCTTCGTGTGTTAAGGAGGTGAGAAGGCAGCGCAATCGGGCGGATTTTGTCGGCACAGGAGGCGGCTGCGGAAGAGTTGCGTGTGGTGCCCTAGCTTCAGGTGAACGTAGGTTGAAATTCTAGTGAACCCGCCCGGGCTCACCTGCCCGTGAAGCTAACTGTGGTTGGGCTGATACAACAGAAGCACGGGTGAACCCACTGGGGTTCACCGACCCGTGAAGCTTACTGGATATTTTCTGGAGTTTGGAAAGATGGTGAACCCCGTGGGGTTCACCTGCCTGTGAAGCTCACTGGATGGTTCCTGTGCAGATAGAATACTGGTGAACCCCGTGGGGTTCACCTGCCCGTGAAGTCCTCTGATCGGTTTTGTGCAGAAAGAAATACCGGTGAACCCCATGGGGTTCACCAGGCGGTGAAACGTTCTGGTCACAGAATTGGAAGCGCCTGTATAGTGCACTTCGCGGGTGAACCCCATGGGGTTCACCAGGCCGTGATTTGCACCGATTAACTCAGAAAATTTTGAAAAAATTAGGAAAAATTCCCATGTGCTCCAACTTCCTCCTACAACATAAAGAGGCATTAAATTAGTAGCGACCCCCTCTTTAAAACTAAAATTAAATGAAAAACAAAATAACGTTCTAAAACACTAACTAAAGACAATGAGAAGTTATGCATAAAAACTAAAATCAATCAAAAACTTGGGTTGCCTCCCAAGAGCGCTAGGTTTAGGTCGGTAGCTCGACCATAAGAATTTTCAAAGTTGCAAGTCCGGGGGTCTGAAAGAGCTAGAGCTTCTTCTCTTTCGACCCGCTCATTTTCGAAGTAGTGCTTGAGGCGGTGCCCGTTAACTGTGAAACTTCCAGTTCGTTCTGTCCAAATTGTGATGGCGCCATATGGTTGAATTTTTTGAACTATGAAAGGACCGGATCATCTCGTGCGAAGCTTTCCTGGGAATAGCCGAAGTCTTGAATTAAATAAAAGTACTTTGTCTCCCTCATGAAATTCCTTCTTTGCAATGCACTTGTCATGCCAAAACTTGGTGTGTGCTTTGTAGCTCTTGGCATTCTCGTAGGTAAAAAGGCGCATCTCGTCCAACTCATCAAGTTGTAGCTTTCTCCTTTCACTGGCGTTCTTGAAATCGAAGTTGATTTGCTTGACAGCCCAATACGCCCTGTGCTCAAGCTCAACGGGTAAATGACATGATTTCCATAAATAAGTTGGAAAGGAGACATACTGAAGGGTGTTTTGAGTGCGGTCCTATAAACCCATAAGGCATCCGGTAATTTCATTGCCCAATCTTTTTGTGATCGCGATATAGTCTTCTCCAAAATTTGTTTAATTTCTCTATTAGAGACTTCTACCTGACCAATAGTCTGAGGGTGGTAGGGCGTAGCAATTCTGTGCTTCACACCGTACTTTTTCAGTAGTGCCCCAAATTTCTGCTCAATGAAGTGGGAGCTGCCATTGCTGATCAGAACATGTGGAACTCCGAATCGGGGGAAAATAGTCTGCTTCATAAACTTCATAACGACTTTAGAGTCATTAGTAGCTTCAGCGGATGCCTCAACCCACTTTGACACGTAGTCAACGGCAACCAGAATGTACCATTTTCCACATGAAGAGGGGAAGGGGCCTATGAAGTCTATACCCCATACATCAAAAATTTCCACTTCTATGATTATGTTGAGTGGGAGCTCATCTCTTTTTGATAAGTTTCCAGTCCATTGGCAACTGTCACAAGTGGAGACGAATTATTTAGCATTATGAAATATAGAAGGCCAATACAAACCAGACTGTAAAACTTTAAAAGCTATTTTAGAGGCCCCTGAGTGTCCTCCGTAAGGTGAAGTATGGCAATGGCTCAACACATCTTGCATCTCCTCCTCTGGTACGCATCGTCTGTACAACCCGTCCGCACATCTCCGGTACAAATATGGCTCGTCCCAGTAATAAAATTTTACATCATGTAGGAATCGCTTCTTCTTCTGAAAAGTCAGATCATGAGGGAAAATGTTAGACACGATGTAATTAACATAATCTGCATACCAAGGGACTTGTTGGTCTAATAAAGCATAGAGATGTTCTTCAGGGAATGTGTCATTGATCTCCAACTCTTCATCAGTTTCTTTGTCCGTGCCGCGATCAAGTCTGGCAAGATGGTCAGCCACTAGATTTTTACTCCCCTTTTTGTCTCTGATCTCTATATCGAATTCTTGCAAGAGGAGGATCCATCTAATGAGCCTTGGCTTCGTATCCTTCTTGTTGATCAAATATTTTATAGCTGCATGATCAGTGAAAACGATTACTTTTGAGTTAACTAGATAAGAACGAAATTTATCGAAAGCAAAGACAATCGCTAGCAGCTCTTTCTCCGTGGTTGTATAATTTATCTGAGCGTCGTCGAGTGTGCGACTGGCATAATAAATGGCATGAAGCTTTTTGTCCTTCCTCTGTCCCAAGACTACCCCAATAGCTTGGTCGCTAGCATCACACATCAACTCAAAAGGTAATGACCAATCTGGGGGTTGAATTATTGGAGTGGAGGTTAATACTGCCTTGAGTTTCGTGAAGGATTCCTCGCAGTCCCTGTCAAAGCAAAACATAGCATCTTTAGCAAGTAAATTAGTTAAAGGGCGAGCTATCTTAGAAAAGTCTTTAATGAATCGTCTGTAAAAGCCAACGTGTCCAAGAAAGCTCCTGATCCCCTTCACCGATGTGGGTGGCTGAAGATGTTCAATGACTTCTATTTTTTGCTCTGTCCACTTCTATCCCTCTTTCAGAAACTAGATGCCCGAGGATGATCCCTTCCTTGACCATGAAGTGGCATTTCTCCCAGTTCAGAACTAGGTTCACCTCTTCACACCTCTGCAAAACCTTAGATAAATTAGACAAACAATGACGAAAAGAGGAGCCATACATAGAAAATTCGTCCATAAAAATATCCATAAAGTTTTTATTAAAATCGGAGAATATGACCATCATTGCTCGCTGAAAAGTCACTGAAGCGTTGCAGAGGCCGAAGGGCATCCTTCTATATGCATATGTGCCGTAGGGGCATATAAAGGTTGTCTTCTCCTGGTCATCCAAATGGATAGAGATCTGGAAGAAACCTGAAAAGCCATCCAAAAAACAAAAGTAAGAATTATGCGCCAATCTGTCCAACATTTGGTCTATAAATGGAAGAGGATAGTGATCTTTTCGCGTAGCAGAGTTCAACTTCCTGTATCCTGTAACCGTATGCGTCGGTATCAACTCGTCAGCTTCGGTCTTGATCACCGTGAGTCCACCCTTCTTGGGTACAACATGTACTGGACTTACCCAAGAGCTGTCTGAAATTGGATAAATTACCCCTGTGTCCAATAGTTTGAGCACTTCTTTCTTCACCACATACTTCAAGTGCGGGTTGAGCCGGCGTTGAAACTCCACAGTAGGTTTGCTATTGTCTTCCAATAGGATCCTGTGCATGCAAACAGAGGGGTTAATCCCTTTTATGTCATCTAATGAATAGCCTATTACCTTCCTATGGAGACAGAGGGGTTAAGCAATAATTCAGTTTGCTCCTTGTCCAATGCCGAACTGACTATCACTGGGTATGTAAAATTGCCTTCTAACAACTCATATCTCAAGGTTTTGGGCAAGCTCTTGAGCTCGATTTTCTGCCGCCCTTGGTTTCCCAGATTTTCTTCTTCCTTGTTATCTTCACTTGCATCAGTTTCCAGCAGTGCAGCAAGAACCTTAGCCTCTCCTTTATCATCCTTGTCAATAGAATTCGTCAGAGCAAGTTCCAGCGGGTCCACTTCTCTCCTGGGCGGCTCAGCATCTTGTACAACTTTTTCCACAATGTCGATACTGTAGCATGTGCCTGCAAGAGAAGGTTTTTTCAATGTGTCAGTTAGATCAAAGTGCATAACGTTGCCACAGATGTTCAAAGATAGTTTCCCATTCTTGACATCCATGACAGTGCCAGCAGTAGCAAAGAAAGGTCTCCCCAGAATGATAGGGAGCCTGTCATCCTCATCAATCTCCAAAATAATAAAATCAGCAAGAATAAAGTAATCTCCTACTTTAACAGGTACGTCCTCTAAAATACCAACTGGGTGACGCACAGATCTGTCTGCAAGCTGTATAGAAATACTAGTTGGTTGCAAATCCCCTAGGTCTAGCCTTTTACAAAGTGATAATGGCATGAGGCTGACGCTTGCTCCTAGATCGCACAAAGCTCTCTGAAAGGACATCTCCCCAATCTGGCAGGGTATGGAGAAACTGCCTGGGTCTTTAAGCTTCTGAGGGAGCGTGTTCTGAATGATGGCGCCGCACTCCTCAGTAAGTGCAACAGTCCCTTGATCCTCTAGCTTCCTCTTGTTTGATAAGACATCTTTCAGGAATTTTGTATAAGTCGGCATCTGCGAAAGAGCATCAACGAAAGTGATGTTAATATAAAGTTTCTTTAAAACCTCTAAAAACTTACCAAACTGCTTGTTCAATTTAGCCTTGACAAGCCTCTGTAGAAAGGGAATCGGTGGCTTATATGCTGGCGGTCCCACATAGGGCCGTTCCTCCTCAACTGGCTCAGGTGCCACCGGTGTCACATCAGTATGCGGTTCCACAGGTTCTGGTATTGTCTCTTCTATCCTGTCATCTGTCGGCATCTTCGGGTCTTCCAATTTCTTGCTGCTCCGAGTGGAGATTGCATTGCACTGCTTCGTCGGGTTTACTTCTGGCTGGGATGGTAGCTTCCCTGGTACTCTCGATGATGAACTAGCTTGCTGGGCTAGCTGACTTTCTAGCATTTTATTATGTGTTTCCAGGGAGTCCATCCTCGTCATCATCATCTTCATCATGTCTGTAAGTCCTTCAAGTTGCTTGCTCAGATTTTAATCATTGTTGGGTCTTGGCTGTTGTGGTTGTGGCGGCGGTGCATTGTAGTTTCTGGCCTGGAATCCTGGTGGTCTGAAATTGTTCTGTTGGGGTTGCCTAAAGTTTCCTTATGGGGGCTGGGCTTGTTGTGACGGTGCTTGCCCAGGTTGAATTTGTTGAGTTGTCCGGTAAGAGAAATTTGGGTGGTTGCGCCACCCTGGATTGAATGTGCTGGAGTATGGATTGTTGTTCGGGTTAAAATTTCCAATAGCATTCAATTGCTCAAAGTTGATCGCACTCATCTGCCCATCTCCTGCCTGACAATCTGCCCCTGCATGACCTACAAATGATGTGATCCGCAAGTGCACAGATACTCGAAGTAATAAAGAAAATATCGAATCCACAGGGACCTACGTTGTCGAATACTAAATAGTTGATTTCTTACTATCTAGGCTAATCGAAATAGTGAGAATAGGAATCGGAAGCTAAAAACAGAATTATCGGGGAGAAAAGCTGGGACTAGGGTTTCGTTCACTTTAACTTTTATGACTAGATACGAATAGGGATTTCGTCAGTTCAATTTTATCATGATGAAGATGTAATTTACTAAATAAAAGGGTTGTTTCACTTTCGTGCAAACAACCGCACAGGGATTTATCCTCGCTTTCGCGCAAGATTTTTCCCAACGCTGAAGATAAGTAAATCATCAAACAATGAATTCAAGGATCACTTTCGTGCATCCGAATTCAATTGTTGATAATCTCTAGTGCAGACTCAAGGATCACTTTCGTGCATACAAGTCTCAACACTAGTTTTACTCACGGATCTCCAACGTTCCGATCCTTGCTTTCGCACAAGATCTCCACGTTTGACAAATAGACTCGATCTATAGATTCATGTTATAATCATAGCAATTATTCTACTAGAACAGATCAAATTAGATCTAACCTAAAGAAGGGATCCTAACATGCAATTCTAGGGTTCCAAATTCTCAAGCAATTACCTTTCGGCCTCAAGCAAAAATTCTAAGAACATAATTAGTAACATGAACTTATGGAGAGTCTAAGCACACTTATCACATGAGCAAAATCATCATGTTAATATTAAACTCAATGAAATAGTAAAATTAGTCATCTAGTCATTGGAAATCAAATGAACTACTCCCCCATGTACCAAGAGTAGTTTAAGCTTTCATGGTAAAGGAGTTACTGAATCCCATGGTTTCAGAAGATCGAAAATTAAAGGAAAAAAAGAGTTTAGAAAATACAGCACGGTTGTGAAGTATTTCATAGCCGTAATTTCCAATTTGAGGCGATGAACAGTGTCAGAGCCTCTTCTTTCCTTGGTTTCTCCTTCAGTTGGTCTCCTCTCTGTCTGGAACTTCTAGCATGTCGTCTCCTCCTTCAGATGAAGCTTCAGTATGAAAATCACGGCCTAAGATCGTCTGGATCGAGCACGGTGGCGAAACCCTAGGCGGCGGCGTGGATGACAATTTCTCCCCCGACGGTGGATCAAAATTGGGGCTTTTCATCTGTGCGTAATCCTCTTGTCAAAAGCTCCCCCATTGCTTCTTACGGCATCTGATTTTAGGCTCTGGATCGCTCGCGATCTTCTCCGCAAGAATCGGGCGTCGCGTTTAGAACAGCAATTACGACAGTGTAATGTCTTACGGTACTGTAGTAAAATCGCTCGAGTCTTCTGTTCTGATGTCGTCGGGAATTACGGCACCGTAATCTGGTTTACGGTAGTGCAGTAAAATCGGCTGAACTCTCTGTTCGCGAACGTCTGGAAATTACGGCCCGTGTGGTTTCTTACAATAGTGCCGTAATTTCGGGTGAAGTTTCTGTTCTGAAGCTATCCGAAATACAGTACCGTAATGTTGCTTACGGCAGGTGCCGTAAAATCCAAAAATCTTTCTGTTCGGAAACTTCTCAAAATACGGCAGGGCTCGGATTTTACGATACTGTCCGGAATTACGGTACCGTAAAATGGGTTACGACACTGCCGTAATTTGCTGAATTGCTTCGTTTTACGTGAAATTTCTTGGGTGATTTCCTCTCGATGATGATAACTCTTCCATTTATTTGATTTCGCTTGAAAACGCTTTAAATTGTGCCTTTTTGCCTGAAAAACATGATAAACCAAAATAGAAGTAGACTTTACAATATTTGATGGATTTAACATAAAAACAAGTAAAAGATCCTCAATTTAGTATGAAAAGGTATCCAAAATGAAGCAAAATATACTACATATTTTGGTGTCATCAAACACATAAGGCTCAAACTTTGCTTATCCTCAAGCAAAAATCAAAATTTTGAAATAAAAAATTGATCAAAAGAATAGCTTTTTCATGCTCAATAAATTTCTAAAATACAACTCATCAATGAAAAACTCTATCAATTGATTTACAAAAATTCAAATAAATATATCATCTTTAGAACTCAATCCTCTAGATCCACAATTTAATCAAATAATACTCCGCAACATGTACAATAATTAGAATTTTCAATCTCATGATTTCACTCAATTTTCAGTTCAAATCTATCATGCTTTTGTTTACAGGTATAAGGTTTCCAGGATCTTTTTTTTTTCCACACATGATTTCTTTTTTGAGCATCATTCACATTCTCTAACTCGATTACCACCTTTTTTCTGGTGACAAGATTAGAGTGCATGGATCACATAATCAATGCAATGGAACTCATATCCTCTAATTTGGAAAGAATTTACTAAGGACAACGGAGTTTATGTGAAATGATTTTTCTCATGGCATGTACCCACATAGATACATACTTTTTCTATTTATTACTTCAACCCATGACCTTCGGTACCACTGTGCTTTCCCACAGTGCCAAGTAGGGGAGTCCTCACCTTATTTTTGGGGATCTTGGATTCTTATTTCCCAACAAATAACAAGAATAGACTAAACACCTACTAGGTTGATCAATTGATCTCAATTCATAAATCATACTCATATACTCATTTTATTCGAAAGAAACATTTCACCTTTAGATTTTATTCTTCAAACAATACATCTATCCAAAATTTCATGCATCAACTAATTTCATATTTCGATAGGCAAATATGTATTGAAGAAACAAATTTTGACATGATAGGGCTATATCTCTAATCATGGGTTTTGAATTCACTCATCAACATCAAACATCAATTCAAGCCATATACAATAATCCCAAAGGTAGATCAAGGCCACAAATCAATCATCTAAATCAAAAGATTATCATGTAGATGGAGTAGTGGTGGTAGACACAAAAACATGAGTCAATGATGAAACCCAAAAGGTGAACGGGAGAGGATACTTACAAAATTTTATCAACTTTTTGTGCCGAGCTTTCTTTTTCTTCTCCGTGCTTCTTTTTTAGAAATAAAAATTAATTCTAAGATAAAACTAAGATAAAAGTAAATAAAAAGGAAGTGAACTAAAGTTAGAAAGCTTGGGTTGCCACCCAAGAAGCGCTAATTTAAAAGTCTTTAGCTTGACTCTTTAACACTCAGACCTGATCGGGGTTCATCTAAATAAAAACTCTCTTTTTCTTTAATTAGCTCTTCTTGATAATAGTGCTTAAGTCTCTGACCATTAACCTTGAATTCTCCTGTTTCTTCACTCCATACATCCACGGCTCCGTAAGGATAAGCTTTCTTTACCTGAAAAGGACCAGACCATCGAGACTTAAGTTTTCCAGGAAAAAGTCTCAATCTAGAATTGAATAAAAGAACAAAGTCACCTGGTTGGAAATCTCTCCTGAAAATATGTCGACCGTGCCATCTTTTTGTCCTCTCCTTGTAAATTTTTGCATTCTCATATGAAGAGAGTCTAATCTCATCTAGCCCATTCAATTGTAATTTTCGTTTTTCCCCCGCACTCTTTAAATTGAAATTCAGCATCTTGATTGCCCAGTATGCTTTGTGTTCAAGTTCCACAGGCAGGTGACATGATTTTGTATAAATCAATTGAAACAGAGACATACCTATTGGTGTTTTGAAAGCAGTCCGGTATGCCCACAAGGCATCATCAAGTCTGAATGCCCAATCTTTCCTAGTGCTCGACATGGTCTTTTCTAAAATTCCCTTGATTTCTCTGTTTGATATTTCCACTTGTCCACTCGTTTGAGGATGGTAAAGTGTTGCCACTCTATGATTCACTCCATATTTTCTGAGTAAGGCTGAAAATTTGTGTTCTATGAAATGTGATCCTCCATCACTAATTACTACTCGCGGGGTCCCATACCGTGGAAATATAATCTTTTTGAAAAATTTAGCAACAACGCTTGAATCATTGGTTGGTGAAGCAAGAGCTTCAACCCATTTTGAAACATAGTCAACTGCTACCAGAATGTACTTGTTACCTCCCGAAGATGGGAAAGGTCCCATAAAGTCTATCCCCCAAACATCAAATATTTCAACTTCAAGAATGTTGGACAGTGGCATCTCATGTTTTCTACTAATGTTTCCCGTTCTTTGACATCTATCACAAGATAACACAAATTTTCTAGCATCTTTGAAAATGGTAGGCCAATAAAATCCTGATTGTAACACTTTATAAGCAATCTTTTCAGTATCGGCATGACCACCATAAGAGGATCCATGACATTGGCACAAAATATCTGTGACTTCTTCTTCAGGTACACATCTTCTAAAAATATCGTATGTACATCTTCTAAACACATAAGGCTCATCCCAAAAATAGTGTTTTACCTCAGCTAAGAACTTCTTCCTTTTTTGGTAGTTCAAATCAGGAGGAAAAACATTAGCAACAAGGTAATTTACTGTATCAGCATACCAGGGAGCTCTGATCTGTTCAATGGTTAAAAGTCGTTCTTCAGGGAAGGAATCATTGATCTCATTATTATTTTCAGTGTCTACCATTATTCTTGAGAGATGATCTGCAACAAGGTTTTCTGATCCCTTTTTGTCTTTAATCTCCAAATCAAATTCTTGCAGAAGTAAAATCCATCTGAGTAATCGAGGTTTGCTGTCTTTTTTCTGCATTAAGTATTTCACAGCTGTATGGTCAGTGTACACTACCACTTTGGAGTTAATTAAGTATGACCTAAATTTATCAAAAGCAAATACTATGGCCAATAGTTCTTTCTCAGTGGTGGTGTAATTTTTCTGTGTCTCATCCAAAGTCTTGCTGGCATAGTGAATGACATGAGGTTTCTTATCTTTTCTCTGTCCCAAGACTGCCCCTACTGCATAATCACTAGCGTCGCACATGAGTTCAAAGGGCAAGTCCCAATCTGGGGGCTGGATGATGGGTGCTGAAACCAAAGCTCTCTTTAACTCCTGAAAAGCAAATAGGCATTTCTCATCAAAGTAGAATTTGGTGTCTTTACAGAGTAAATCAGTTAAAGGTTTAGCAAGTTTAGAGAAGTCCCTGATGAATCTCCTGTAAAACCCTGCATGTCCCAAAAAGCTCCTGATCTCCTTGACAGTGGTACGTGGTGCTAACTTTTCAATCACTTCTATCTTGGCCTTGTCCACTTCAATCCCCCTCTCTGAAACAAGATGGCCCAAAACTATCCCCTGTCTAACCATAAAGTGACATTTTTCCCAATTCAAGATAAGGTTAGTCTCTTCGCATCTCTATAAAACTCTAGAGAGATTAGCTAAACAGTCATCAAAAGAGAAGCCATAGACAGAGAAATCATCCATAAAAACCTCCATGAAGTTTTTAATAAATTCAGAAAAAATTGCCATCATACACCTTTGAAAAGTGGTAGGTGCATTGCATAAACCAAAGGGCATTCTTCTATAAGCAAAAGTACCATAAGGACATGTAAAAGTGGTTTTATCCTGATCTTCAGGATGAATAGGAATCTGAAAAAATCCGGAATACCCATCAAGAAAACAAAAGTGAGAGTGTTTGGCAAGTCTCTCCACCATTTGATCAATGAAAGGTAAGGGGAAATGATATTTCCTAGTGGCAACATTTAATTTTCTATAATCGATGCACATACGCCAACTAGTGACATTTCTAACAGGTATCAATTCATTATCTTTATTTTTCATTACAATGACACCTCCCTTCTTTGGGACATAGTGTACAGGACTCACCCACTTACTATCTGAGATAGGGTAGATAATACCTGCATCTAGCAATTTTAGTACTTCCTTCTTCACCACTTCCTTCATAGACGGGTTGAGCCTTCTCTGAAAATCTACATGCGGTTTGTGCTCATCCTCCATGTGAATCCTGTGCATGCAAAAAGAAGGATTAATCCTTTTTAAGTCATCAATGGAATACCCAATTACCTTTCTATGAATTCTTAGTTCCTTCAAGAGTAGATCAGTTTCCCTGGCATCTAATTTAGCATCTACAATCACAGGGTAGGTGGAGTTAGGACCAAGAAATTCATATCTAAGATTATCAGGTAAAACCTTCAACTCAACTTTAGGGATCTTTTCACTTTCATTATCAAACGTAGTATAATCTAAAATATCGTGTTTTTCATCATCGAGCTCATCAAAATCATTCTCAAAGTCAGAATTATCAAATTTTTTACAAGAATTTTTCGAGGTATCAGAAAAAGAATCAGAAAAAGGAATATCAGCAGAAGACTCATCAAACAAACAACTAACATCATAAACTGTGTCATCAATGGCATGAATAGTGCAACAAGAACTAGCATATGCAGGCCTTTTCAACGAATTATTCAAATCGAACTCAATCTTTTCATTGCCAACTCTTAAAGCAAGTCTACCGTTCCGTACATCAATAAGGGCTCCAGCAGTGGCTAAGAACGGCCTACCCAAAATAATATGAATCTTAGTATCCTCTTCCATTTCAAGTACCACAAAATCAGCAGGTATGAAGTATTTACCAACTTGTATAGGAACATCCTCTAGAATACCCACTGGATATTTTACCGATCGATCAGCGAGCTGCAAAGAAATTGTAGTCGGTTTAGGAGCTCCCATGTCCAATTTCTTGCACACAGACAAAGGCATAAGACTTACACTAGCCCCTAGATCACATAAGGCTCGGTCGAAAGCCATACTACCAATAAAACATGGGATAGAAAAACTACCTAGATCATTCAATTTTGGTGGTAACCTGTTTTGAATAACAGCACTATATTCCTCGGTTAAAGCCACGGTACCATAGTTCTCTATCTTTCTTTTATTAGACAAGATTTCTTTCAAAAATTTAGCATATATGGGCATTTGAGATAAAGCTTCAGTAAATGGTATGTTAATGTAAAGCTTTTTCAAAACATCAAGAAATTTTCCAAATTGCTTATCTAACTTTTCTTGCACTATCCTTTGGGGAAAAAGGTACTGGTGGTCTATAGGGAGGAGGTAGATTAGTCTTAGAATCATCTTCTTTACATGGCACACCCCCTTTTTGTTTACTTCCCTTTTTAGGTGTTAAACTAGGTAGTGTTTGTTTATGTTCAGAAGATTTTTCTAATTCTAATTCCTCATAACGATCATTAATAGACTCTTTCTCCTTAAGTTCTCCTAATTGTCTCCCACTTCTAGTGATAATGGCATTGCAATGTTCCCCAGAGCTTAATCTAGATATTTGTTCTTCTAGAACTTTATTGTATGCCACTAAAGATTCTAATTGAGAAGCAAGGTGACTAATAGTTTCTTCAAGATCCTCAAATTTCTTTGTGTTTTAAATTTGCAATGATTGAATTTGGCTAGCTGAAAGTTTCTCTAGCATGGGTTCACTAACCTCTTCAGTCAAGGGGTGCTGATCCTCATTCTCATTCTTACCATGTTGATGACAACATAACATTCCTTCATCTGGAGCCCATTGGCTATGATTCAAGGACATCTCCTCGAGCAACTTGAAAGCATCGTCAAATGTTCTACTCATCAAGGATCCCCCTGCGGCAGCATCAATAATTAGACTGATATTATAAACTAAGCCATAATAAAATATCTGAATTAAAAACTCATTTTTGAAGCCATGGTTAGGATACTTCCATTGTAGATCATTAAATCTCTCCCATGCCTCGCTGAGTGATTCTCCGCTCTTCTGTCGAAAGTTCGTGATATGATTCCTCAATTGGATAGTCTTGCTCGGTGGAAAATATTTCATCAGAAAAGCTTTTGATAATTGTTCCCATGTTGTGAAGGAATTGGGTCGACGAGAATGCAACCAAGATCGTGCTTGATCCCTGAGAGAAAAAGGGAACAATATCAGTTTTAATGCGTCATCAGAAACTCCATGAATTTTTATGGTATCACAATATTCAAGAAAAGACATATAAATGTGAATAAGGATCTTCGATTGATGATCCTCCAAACTGGTTCTGCTAGATCATTGACAAGAAGGAAGGGTTAATTTCAAAGTTGGAGGCCTCAATTGCAGGTCTAGCAATGCTAAATTGTATCCTTTGAGGATTAGGGGCTGCATAGTCCCTCAGTGATCTTTGATCGGCCATTAGAAATGACTTTCCTGCGCACACTAGAGCAAACTGATCAAATGATGTAAGTAAGCAGAAAAGACTAAAAAGATAAAACATATGTGAAACCTAGTCTAGCAATAATCTCAACGTCTCTAATATCGACAAAAACTAAGGTCCCCGGCAACGGCGCCAAAAACTTGAAGTGATCCGCAAGTGCACGGATACTCGAAGTAATAAAGAAAGTATCGAATCCACAGGGACCTACGTTGTCGAATACTAAATAGTTGATTTCTTACTATCTAGGCTAATCGAAATAGTGAGAATAGGAATCGGATGCTAAAAACGAAATTATCGGGGAGAAAAGCTGGGACTAGGGTTTTGTTCACTTTAACTTTTATGACTAGATACGAATAAGGATTTCGTTAGTTCAATTTTATCATGATGAAGATGTAATTTACTAAATAAAAGGGTTGTTTCACTTTCGTGCAAACAACCGCACAGGGATTTATCCTCACTTTCGCGCAAGATTTTTCCCAACGCTGAAGATAAGTAAATCATCAAACAATGAATTCAAGGATCACTTTCGTGCATCCGAATTCAATTGTTGATAATCTTTAGTGGAGACTCAAGGATCACTTTCGTGCATATGAGTCTCAACACTAGTTTTACTCACGGATCTCCAACGTTCTGATCCTTGCTTTTGCACAAGATCTCCACGTTTGACAAATAGACTCGATCTATAGATTCATGTTATAATCATGACAATTATTCTACTAGAACAGATCAAATTAGATCTAACCTAAAGAAGGGATCCTAACATGCAATTCTAGGGTTCCAAATTCTCAAGCAATTACCTTTCGGCCTCAAGCGAAAATTCTAAGAACATAATTAGTAACATGAACTTATGGAGAGTCTAAGCACACTTATCACATGAGAAAAATCATCATGTTAATATTAAACTCAACAAAATAGTAAAATTAGTCATCTAGTCATTGGAAATCAAATGAACTACTCCCCCATGTCCCAAGAGTAGTTTAAGCTATCATGGTAAAGGAGTTACAGAATCCCATGGTTTCAGAAGATCGAAAATTAAAGGAAAAAAAGAGTTTAGAAAATACAGTACGGCTGTGAAGTATTTCATAGCCGTAATTTCCAATTTGAGGCGATGAACAGTGTCGTCGCCTCTTCTTTCCTTGGTTTCTCATTCAGTTGGTCTCCTCTCTGTCTGGAACTTCTGGCACGTTGTCTCCTCCTTCAGATGAAGCTTCAGTATGAAAATCACGGCCTGAGATCGTCTGGATCGAGCACGGTGGCGAAACCCTAGGCGGCGGCGTGGATGACGATTTCTCCCCCGATAGTGGATCAAAATTGGGGCTTTTCATCTGTGCGTAATCCTCTTGTCAAAAGCTCCCCATTGCTTCTTACGGCATGTGATTTTAGGCTCTGGATCGCTCGCGATCTTCCCCGCAAGAATCGGGCGTCGCGTTTAGAACAGCAATTACGACAGTGTAATGTCTTACGACACTGCCGTAAAATCGCTCGAGTCTTCTGTTCTGATGTCGTCGGGAATTACGGCACCGTAATCTGGTTTACGGTAGTGCCGTAAAATTGGCTGAACTCTCTGTTCGCGAACGTCTGGAAATTACGGCCCGTGTGGTTTCTTACGGTAGTGCCGTAATTTCAGGTGAAGTTTCTGTTCTGAAGCTCTCCGAAATATAGTACCGTAATGTTGCTTACGGCAGGTGCCGTAAAATCCAAAAATCTTTCTGTTCGGAAACTTCTCAAAATACGGCAGGGCTCGGATTTTACGGTACTATCTGGAATTACGGTACCGTAAAATGGGTTACGACACTGCCGTAATTTGCTGAATTGCTCCGTTTTACGTGAAATTTCTTGGGTGATTTCCTCTCGATGATGATAACTCTTCCATGTATTTGATTTCGCTTGAAAACGCTTTAAATAGTGCATTTTTGCTTGAAAAACATGAAAAATCAAAATAGAAGTAGACTTTACAATATTTGATGGATTTAACATAAAAACAAGTAAAAGATCCTCAATTTAGTATGAAAAGGTATCCAAAATGAAGCAAAATATACTACATATTTTGGTGTCATCACATGACCTACAACTCCACAGATCTCACAAGAAATAGAGTTAGTATTCATCGAATTAACAGACCAAGAGTCAAGCTTTCTAGTCAGATTATCCACCTTAGCCGTAAGTGCAGTCAAAGAGTCAAGGTCATACTTACCTGACTTCTTGGTAGAAGTACCTCTTTCAGATGTCCATTGGTGATGGTTAATCGCCATGTCCTCGAGAAGGTTCATTGCATCTTTAACTCTTCTATTCATCAGAGTGCCTCCTGCTGCAGTGTCCACTGTAAGTCTTGTGTTGTAATCCAAACCGTTGTAGAACGTTTGGATCAAAACCCAAGTTTCAACTCCGTGGTGTAGACACATCCTTTGGAGCTCTTTAAACCTCTCCCAAGCTTCGTATAGGGATTCTCCATCCTTTTGCATGAAACTCGTTATCTGATTCTGCAATTGAATTGTCTTTGATGGAGGGAAGTACTTGGAGAGATAGGCTTGAGAAAGCTCTGCCCATGTTCTTATCGAAGCAACAGGTAGTGTGTGCAGCCAAGCTCTCGCCCTGTCCCTCAAGGAGAAGGGAAATAGTCGCAACCTGATCGCATCAGCAGACACACCGTTAATTTTCAACATATCGCAATATTCTAGAAAAATAGAGAGGTGCATGTTGGGGTCCTCAAGAGGAGAACCACTAAATTGGTTTTGTTGCACCATAGAAAGAAGAGCAGGTTTTATTTCAAAGTTATTGACCTCAACAGCGGGCCTAGCAATTCCTGATTGAAAACCATAAGTGTAGGGTGCAGAGTAATCTTTCAATGTCCTGTTATTATAGTTGTTCCCCATTGGTTGTGGTACTCGGTCATTGTTTGCATCAAACTGAATGTGCTCCATCTGATTTTCTCCTTCTGGATAGTTCATGACTTCTTTCTTCAGAATTTGATTTTGCTTCCTTCTCGTCCTGAAGGTGCGCTCGATCTCTGGATCAATGTCAAAGAATGTACCTGCCCTAGAACTTCTTTGCATAAAATGGTTAGTCAAAATTATAAAGTTCTAAGACAGCCAATAAATAAAGAGAAAAAGAAGATAATAGTGCAGTAAAGAAAATCTAACCTAAGGCCTAGTCTACCAATTCTCGGAAGTATACTAATATCAACCGTTGCTCCCCGGCAACGGCGCCAAAAACTTGACACGTCTCGCAAGTGCACGGTTATGTCGAAGTAATATAAAAGATGTCGAATCCCACAGAGAACAAGGTTGAGTACCAGAAAATCTGAGTCCTAATAGCTAGGCGAATCGAAATTGGGTTTTGAAAGCAGAAATCGAAAACAAGTAATCAACGCTACGAGGGTAGGAAGTAAATATGAGAGAGATATCGGGGCTTTGGTTTCCACGACGATGACTACTTTAATCGCACAAGGCAGATATCGGTTATTTGGATTATTGATTTGCACAAGGAATCTAACCCTAAGGTACAAGGTGCCCTCTCTCGAGTGTACACCCCGATGTTCGGCTTAGATCGACCTCCTACTCTCGCGGTGGATCGTTCTAAGACAAAACCAATGAGTTCAATGGCAGATTATAAAACCCTCGAGTAAGACCAAGCACTCTCATGTCAGGGTCTCACAAGTCTTACTAAGGGATTCCACCCTTACGATCCTTCTCTCGATATGAATCGTAACGGCTAACACGTGAAAGTACTCGGCCAAGGTAAGATAACGAAATAAACACTTCAAAGTAAAATATTATCACAACACAATCCAAATAACAGAATAAAGATAAAATTTATGATTAAATTTGTCAACGGGTTTCAACCAAGCCCCGAAATAGGGTTTTATAATCGACACAATCGAGAGAAGGATCTGTCAACGGGTTTCAACACAATCGACAATGAAACATTCAAAATCTCTCCTTTAATGAAAAGAAAAGTACAAGGACATGAATTTGAGAGGAAGGACATGATGAACCGAAGGAATCCTGAAGAAATCGTGATGATCTGGTGTCTCAATCTCTGAAAATCTCCAAAAATTGCCTCATCGTCGTGCTATTCCGCCTGCGCCGAATCGTCCTCTGATTAATCGATAATTAGGGCAAGAAAAAATTAGGGCTTTTATGTCCTGTGCGTTCGCCTCTAAAAGAGCTTTCCATAGACACCTCACTTTCCAAATTCGGACTCCAATCGGGTGAGAAATCATGGAAAAACTGAGTGAAACTCGGTCTCGCTCGCGACTAGGTTGGAATCACGGGTGAACCCCGCCGGGTTCACCTGCCCATGATTTTCTCTGTGAAGTTCTGGGCGAAAGAAGTGCGGTGAACCCCGTCGGGTTCACCTGGCCATGCTTCTCACTGTGCAGTTCTCAGCTTACAAGAAATCTGATGAACCCCGTGGGGTTCACCCGGCCGTGAAGCTCTCTGAAGTGTTCTGCCAGCTGGCGACTGAGATGGTGAACCCCATGGGGTTCACCTGGCCGTATTTTTCAGGCTAACTCCGTTTTGGCCCAAATTTGACGTGTAGCTTCGTCTTTGTATAAGAAATCGTCCCATAGTCTTAGAATCTTCAAAATATGTTGAAAAAGGGTGATTTTACCTGAAATTTCACAAAAGTACCAAAAAGTGAAGATTCTCAAGATATGAAGGAAATAAGCCTATAAAGAGTATAAAAGTGTCAAAATAAGCTTAGATTTATCATGAAATGACCATCAAAATTATTACCAAAATACGAGGTATCAGCCCATTGGCACTCCTCTCGCCCAAATCCCGTGAGACGCCTGTGCCCGTTGCCGCTCCTCCCGGCGCTCCGGTGTCTTCCTCCGCAGAGGCGCTCGGTGGACGAAGCCTCCGCGAGCTTCGACGAAACTTTGACAGTGCTCATTGGACAAAGCTTCGGCGAGCTTGGACGAAGCTTTGGCGGAGCGAATGGCGGAAGAAGGCTCCACGAGCTTGCACGAAGCCGCTCTTCGACGGCGAACACAAGAAGAAGGCTCGCCTCTCTTCTTCGTGAATGCCTGGACCATGGTGGAAGAGGAGCTCCCGCCTCTCTTCTTCACCATTGTGAGCAAGACCTCCTCTCCTCAGCGAGATCTGGAGCTCCTCCCTATCTCGATCTCTTCCGCTCTTCGACGACGAACACAAGAAGAAGGCTCGCCTCTCTTCTTCGCGAATGCCTGGACCATGGTGGAAGAGGAGCTCCCGCCTCTCTTCTTCACCATCGCCGGCAAGACCTCCTCCCCCCTACGACCTCTTTCACCCTTCGACGACAAATGGTAGAAGAAGGCTTGCCTCTCTTCTTCGTGAATGCCTGGACCACAACAGAAGAGGAGCTCTGTGGTGTCCACGTGGTCTAGCCAAGGACCCTTTTGTAACTTCTTGAACCTGGTGGACTAATTTGCAAAAAAATCCAAATTAAATCCAATCTATTCTTCTCTCTCTCCATTCGCTCGCCGAATTTGTTGCCGCCTCAACAATTTCATTGCTTCCACCGCCTCTTGCCGATTTTCGCTGCCTTCTCTCCTTTTAGCTGACTTCATCGCCGAGCTCGCCGGATTTCTCCACCGTTCAAGCTCTAGCAATTCCTAGCCCTCTTCCTTGATCTGCAGGCGAGGGTTAGCCTTTCCGGTAGTATTTTTATAGTGTTTTTGTGGTGTACTCACGTTTGTTCGAGTACTGATAAGCCTTCGTCCTTGGTGGTTGTCACGCCCCAAACAAGCACTAACCTAACGAAGGTTAGCAAATTGCTCATGAAGCACGATAATTTAGCCCACAGGACAAAATATCCCCAGTAAAAACTAAATAAACAATCAAGCTCAAAATAACAAAACCTGTATATCCACAATCATCAATATATAAAATTGATCTCAATAACCAACTCAAATACATTTGATCGAGCACAAATACTAACACCTAGATCAGAACAATCCGATCGATCCAAATATCAAAACACAAATCCAAATATCATCAATAATTTCAGATCAATCCCAGCTGATACTCTCAGCTCAGATCCCAATATATCTCTATCTGTCTACACAGGTGTCAAGAACATCCACATGGTCCAAGAGGCCTCTATATCTAGATATCGCCATCAACACAAACTCGCTACCTGGAGGCAACAACAAAGGAAGTTAGCTTAAGGAGCTACGTAGGAATCAACAAGATATGATACTGCATCATAACAGAATATACCAAATATACCAGATAACTCAACGTGATATGAAGTAACGTCAATCAAAATATAAAACCACACATGCGTCGTGCAATCAAGAGCGATGACCATATAATGCTCCATAACGAGCCCGCACTCTTATACAGAGTGTTTCCACCGTTGCTTACACGATGGAACAACTGCCTCAATGACAGCTCGAAGGTGTTGCATCCAACACCCAAGTAACCCTGGAAAATCCCGACGGATTCCATCTAGGAAACCTACCAGCCGGCCCCATAGCCGTGAAATGGCATCTGGTATAATCCCTGGTCCGCTGGCCTAAAAGGCCCAGCCCTGGCTAAGATCAGCCAGAAAAGATCACAATGTGGCACGACATAGTATACAACTGCCCGATGGGCCAAATATCACCACTATGTAATACATGGATCCACTGCTCAATAGCCCATAATAAATAATGTCATCATCAATACTGTAACTACTAGGTGACCCATGTAACAACATCACACAAGCATCCATATGCATGAATAAGGACAACACACAGAGTGCAATGGAAACCGAATCAAAATCAACGAGTAGAGCTATAAGATATCATGCTATTTAGCAACTACTCAATAGAACACATTTAATCCCATGATTGCAAAGATAAGGATAGGATTCCTACCTGCCTCATAGTAGCGTTAAGTATATCAGAAGCTCATAGCCCTGAGACCACACTGTCCCAACCTCAACTGGTATCACCCTATATCATAGAACCAACACATAAGTATCACCTCAACTGATAGCTCTAACATCTACTTGCGTTTTTATATTTAATTCCAAGCCAATATACACATATACGTACGTATACCCAAATATACGTATGTACATGTACAACTCCATGCGATCAAGAACATGCAATAACAACAAAGAGGTGTCGTCTCACCTCGACGAGCCAACAACGACGACACAGCACAATAACCTCCAACTGATCAAGGATCAACGACGAGCACGTACACCCAGCACGTAAAGGTGCTCTCCTATACTATGTCAACATCATCTGCTACGGACGCTACTCTGGTCGTTGGCGACGACAGCACTACAGGTTGTGCGACAGCACAAGCGCAGTGACTGTAAAGCACAGTAACAGCTGGCACGGCACAACTACAGGTGACAAGTGGTACTGCATAGCAACAATCGTCGATAGTGGCCAATGGCGGCAGATAACTGCAGACGATGCAACGGCATAGCAGCACAACAATGCCGGAACAACGACAACAGGCGGCACGACAGCACGACAACATGACTGAAGGCATCATAGCACAGGCCACCACGACAACGAGCAACATGATAGCAGGTGACAATAGCAACAAGTAGCAGACACGGCTGTAGGCAATGATAAGAGGCGGTAGCGAACGATGCAGTTATGACCAACAATAACGTTGGCAGTGAGCAGTATCATGGTCGACAGTTGGTGGAGCTACTGACACAAACAGTGGATGGCAGATCGATCGGCAGCAAGTGACACAAGAGCAAGCGGGGACGCTGCTGCAAGCAACGTCGAAACCTGGCAGGCGGCCATGGAAATTGGGGAAAACCCCACAAGCAAGAAGCTCTAGGTCTGAATCGCACTTCCCCGCAGCAAGAAGATTGCCGGACTTCGGTGGCGGCGCAGGCGAGCTCCGGCTAAGATGTCGCTGACGCACACACGCACGAAGACATCGCAGAGATGTTGCTAGAAGAGTCGCCCGACCTCACTCGAAGAAGGAGGAGAGGAGGAGGTGGCTGAAGCATGAACGGCGGCGAACTTGGCATGGAACGCGAGAGGCGACGAGGAACAGACATAGATATTGGGAGAGAAGAGAGAGAACGAAAGAGATAAGAATTAGATTATTTGATTTTCATTTATGTACCAGTATACCCCTGTGGTTAAAAGACACGGGTTTAACATTCCACCCTCCTTAAAAGAATTTGGTCCTCCAAATTCAAACGACATTAAGCTCAATATCAGAGTCATCTCTCGCAACCAAGCAAAAGAGTAAACCCGACATCTTGACCCTCCAAATTCACATTGCATCAACATCAATAGAATGAACCTCCAAATAACAAGAACAACATAGTCAAATGGCGGACCTCCAACATCAAGAACAAACTCAACCACCACACTCCTGGAAACCTGCACCTGTGGCATGTGCACAAGTGCTATTGGTGCCTCTGGCTCCAATACCTCAAGGGGAGCCTCCACAGATCTACCAAATCACCTCAATAACAAGCCTGCCACCACGACTTCCAGAGCTTATAACTCAACAACAATATTAACTTCTAGTAGCAAACAAGATCACTCTTCACGTAATAGAAAAACACATTAGCCATTATCTTACCACATATATCAATCACTAGAGACGCGAGAATGCACCACGTACCCAACCATGCATCTACTATTAAATCAGTGGAGGTCTGACCAGACACCCAAATAGGGACAAAGATTACAAGTCATAAGATAATTATGACCATCGATCACAACAAGGTAAGTAGACAATGAACCTATGGTCAAAATGTATCCCATTGAGAAAGATGATATAAAGATACGCAAAAAGTTTGAATATCATCAACAGAACAAAAGCAATCACATGCTCATCTCCGTATAGCACAGTAGTAGGATAAGATCATAATGAAGAATCATGTGCCTGATCAAAACTAAACAGATGCAAGTAATCATCAAAATCAGAAACATTCAAAAGAATTTGGTTTAGTGTAAAAAGCATAGTTGTAGAGATGTATAGGATCCTCATCCACTACATATGATCCTTAGGCCACCAGAGTACCATAAGGATCACTCAAAATAGGAATAGGACTAATATGCTACCAACATAAGTTCACATGGAGATGTGATCACAGACCATAAAGACGACAGTAGACGTACCATAGGACACACAAGATCAAAAGATCATAGGCACATGCAGTAGAAATGGGATGAATAAGAGAACTCATAGCCGTATAAATCATTATCACTCCATTTCATAAGCTGAGTAACAGAAGCAAATCTTATGTATGTTCTAAGACAAATATTGTTACAAAAGCATGCTCAAGAATGAGCATCCAATCAAATACTATTATATGCTCGTAGGCATATAAGCTCATCCAGGCACCAACATAAGTAGACATGAACATAAGATTTACCAACACATATGGTACTCACATCAGCTACATAACAGGAATGCTTTGAAGATCACTACCAAAAACAACTATACCATTATGTCACCATGCTCAAAGGGTTAGAACAGAAACAATCCTAACCCAATTAAGTGAATCATGATGTTAAATAGATGAGATTAGCATAGGGGCATAACTAAAATCCATAGACATTAGTACCAACCACTCTATTTCACACAAGTTGAGTAACATAAGTAAATCGTATATATGGGAAAAGTCAACACTGTAGATTCTTCTCACGGTGCATACCATTTGTGCACAGCTACGGACTATAACTGATCCTAGGACCTGTGGGTTATGGCCCACCAAGACCCTCCATGCAACTACGATATTAGGATCTCATTGCCTTACCCATAAGGCAATTTCTTACAGAAATAAACTTAATCAAAAACATATAATTACATAGAAATAAACATCATCACACTATCAATAGAAAACAAGCTATAATATCTTAATCCACACCCTGACATTATTCCTGACGGTTTCCTTCCTAAACATCCTAAGATCCCTCTTACTTAACCAGCACCCTAAAATACTTATCAGTTAAGTAATACCATCACTTATGATCCATAAAACTTAAGCATAAGCTCTGATACCAATTAATTTGTCACGCCCCAAACGAGTACTAACCTAACGAAGGTTAGCAAATTTCTCGTGAAGTACGACAATTTAGCCCACATGACAAAATAACCCCAGTAAAAACTGAATAAACAATCTAGCTCAAAATAACAAAACCTGTATATCCACAATCATCAATATATAAAATTGGTCTCAATAACCAACTCAAATACATTTGATTGAGCATAAATACTAACACCCAGATCAGAACAATCCGATCGATCCAAATATCAAAACACAAATCCAAATATCAGCAACAATATCAAATCAATCCCAGCTGATACTCTCAGCTCAGATCCCAATTTATCTCTATCTGTCTACACAGGTGTCAAGAACATCCACATGGTCCAGGAGGCCTCTATATCTAGCTATTGCAATCAACACAAACTCGCTACCTGGAGGCAACAACAAAGGAAGTTAGCTTAAAGAGCTAACTAGGAATCAACAAGATATGGTACTGCATCATAACACAATATACCGAATATACTAGATAACTCAACGTGATATGAAGTAACGTCAATCAAAATATAAAACCACACATGCATCGTGCAATCAAGAGCGATGACCATATAATGCTCAATAATGAGCCCGCACTCTTATACAGACTGTTTCCACCGTTGCTCACACGATGGAACAATTGCCTCAATGACAGCTCGGAGGTGTTGCGTCCAACACCCAGGTAACCCTGGAAAATCCCGAAGGATTCCATCTAGGAAACCTACCAGCGGGCCCCATAGCCGTGAAACGGCATCTGGTATAATCCCTGGTCCACTGGCCTATAAGGCCCAGCCCTGGCTAAGATCAGCTAGAAAAGATCACAATGTGGCACGACATAGCATACAACTGCCCGATGGACCAAATATCACCACTATGTAATACATGAATCCACGGCTCAATTGCCCATCATAAATAATGCCATCATCAATACTGTAACTACCAGGTGACCCATGTAACAACATCACACAAGCATCCATATGCATGAATAAGGACAACACACAGAGTGCAATGGAAACCGAATCAAAATCAACCAGTAGAGCTATAAGATATCATGGTATTGAGCAACTACTCAATAGAACACATTTAATCCCATGATTGCAAAGATAAGAATAGGATTCCTACCTGCCTCATAGTAGCGTTAAGTATATCAGAAGCTCATAGCCCTAAGACCACATTGTCCCAACCTCAACTGGTATCACCCTATATCATAGAACCAACACATAAGTATCACCTCAACTGATAGCTCTAATTTCTACTTGCGTTTTTATATTTAATTCCAAGCCCATATACATATATACTTACGTATACCCAAATATACGTATGTACATGTACAACTCCATGCGATCAAGAACATGCAATAAGAACAAAGAGGTGTCATCTCACCTCGACGAGCCAACAATGATGACACAACACAACAACCTCTAACTGATCAAGGATCAACGACGAGCACACGTACACCCCAGCATGTAAAGGTGCTCTCCAATACCATGTCAACATCATCTCCTACGGATGCTACTCAGGTCGTTGGCGACGACAGCACTACAGGTTGTGTGACAGCACAAGCGCGGCGACTGTAAAACACATTAACAGCTGGCACGACCCAACTACAGGTGACAAGTGGTACTGCACAGCAATAATCAGCGATAGTAGCCAATGGCGGTAGATAACTGCAGACGGTGCAACGATATAGCAGCACAACAACGCCCAAACAATGGCAGCTGACAGCGGCAATAGGCGGCACAACATCATGACAACGCGACTGAAGGCATCATAGCACAGGCTACCACGACAACGAGCAGCATGATAGTGACACGATCCGCAAGTGCACGGATATGTCGAAGTAATATAAAAGATGTCGAATCCCACAGGGAACAAGGTTGACTACTAGAAAGTCTGTGTCCTAATAGCTAGGCGAATCGAAACGTGGGTTTTTGAAGACGGAAATCGAAAACAAACAAGTGCAACTAATTCGGTAGTGAAAAGATATAAGAGAGAATTCAGGGCTATGGCTTCCACCACGATGATAATCTTAATCGCACAAGAAAGATATTAGTTATTTGACTTATTGGTTTTGCACAAGGAGTCTAACCCTAGGGTACAGGGTGCCCTCTCTCAAGTGATACACCCCGATGTTCGTTTTATACCGACCTCCTACTCTCGCGGTGGATCGTTCTAAGACGAACCCAATGAGTTCTATGGCAGACTATGAAATCCTCGAGCGAAGACCAAGCACTCTCGTGTCGGGGTCTCGCAAGTTTTACTCAGAGGTTCGACCCTTACGATCCTTCTCTCGATATGAATTGTAACGGCTAACACGCGATATTACTCGGCCAAGGTAAAACCACGAAATAAATACGTCAAAGTAAAATATGCTCATAATTCATACCAAATTACATAAATAGATACAAAGTTTGCAATTAAAATCTTCAAAGGGTTTCCACCAAGCCCCGAAATAGGGTTTACGCTACAATCGTCATTGAAACGCTCAAAATCTCTCTTTTAATGAATTAAAAAGTATAAGAAAATGAAGCTAAGGGGAAGGAGATGATGAACCAAAGAAATCCTGAAGAAATCATGATGATCGTGTGTCTCAATCTCCGAAAATCTCCAAAAATTGCCTCTATCACTGAGTTCTTCCGTCTATGCCGATTCTTCACATGAATGCTCGATCTCTAGGGCATAAAAATTGGGTATTTTATATTCCATTTGTTTGCCTCTGAAAGAGCTTTTCATAGACACCTCACTTGCTAAATTTGGACTCCAAACGAGTGAGAAATCATGGAAAAACAGAGTGGAACTCGGTCTCGTTCGCGCCTGGGTTGGAATCACGGGTGAACCCCGCCGGTTCACCTGCCCGTGATTCCCTCTGTGAGTTGGGATGAATAGAAGCGCGGTGAACCAGGTGGGGTTCACCCGCCCGTGCTTCTCTCTGGACAGATCTCGACCAAAGTGAAAATCGGTGAACCCGGTGGGGTTCACCTGGCCGTGATGCTTTCTGGACCTCTGCTTGCTGACGACCGGGATGGTCACCCGGCCGTGATTCTCTCTGTGAGGTTCCTGCAGCCTAGCGAAGAATTTGGTGAACCTCATGGGGTTCACCTGCCGTATTTTTGAGGCTAACTCTGTTTAAGCCCAAATTTGACGTGTGACTTCATCTTCACACGAGAAATCGTCCGATGGCCTCAGAATCTTGAAAATATGCCGAAAAAAGGGTGTTTTTATCTGAAATTGCATAAAAGTACCAAAAAGTGAAGATTCCGAAGATATGAAGGAAATAAGGCTATAATAAGTATAAAAGTGTTAAAATAAGCCTAGATTTGACATGAAATACAATGGAAAAATACTACCAAAATGCAATGCATCAAAATACTCCAGACTTAAATCTTTGCTTGTCCTCAAGTAAATAGAATAAGATGAAGTACAAGATGTGAATAAGAACAATCTTTTGGGTTGAGGTATACATCCAAGTTAGAGAAATATTTAATAACAATCCAAAACCAATTCACGAGAAATCAAGTAAATGGTTGTTTCAAGTGTTCAGCAGTTTAATCTCACAATTTCTAGATGTTAGCCAACTTAGTAAGCAACAAACATAGGATTCAATCAAGCCTACACATAACACTCATGCAATTCCAATCTTCCCTATTCAAATCGTTGGGGTTAACTCAATTGTTCCATCAGGGTATGATACACTGATTATTGCAATAGACTTCAACTCATAACCTTAGGTACCATTGCCAATTTTTCACAATGCCAAGTAGAGGAGTCTCTTTATTGATTTCAACTTCACATCCCTTAGATTTCAACTCATATCCTTCGGTACCACTGCCAATTTTGCGCAGTGCCAAGTAGAGGAATCTAAAGGGTGATTCTTTTTTTTTTTGGTCAGCAGTTGATAACACATCCTTTTTGAACATATGTAGTGTCTCCCCAATAACAGAAAGGAATTCAAAGAATAACAAAGTGAATATGTATCTCAATACGATTCTCATGTAAGTTGCAAGCTTGAGTTGATTAAACAATCATAGAAATGTTTGACCCACTAATGAACAACTTAAAAGCAATCCAAATCACAAAATTTCAAAATCATAGAATAAATGGACATGTTCAAAAAGTATCTCTAACAAGGAGGTATTACTCTAGACTTAATTCTTTGATTATTCCTAACCAATCATGCACTCAACTCAATATTTTGAAATAGCTTTCATAGGACAAGTCTCATGATAGACACATGAATTCATGAATAATATGCATCATAACATCATTCAAGATTTTCACAGCATGTAATCACAATCATCATAGCAAACTACTGATATGAGCATGAAAGTAAAGTGCAAAGTGTCATACATAACTGTCATAGAGTGGGGTCTGAGGATGTGGACCAAGCCCATGAATATAATGGCATATAAGATACAATGCCACATAATATCCAACCATCTCAAAATGAAAAGTATCAATTCCCAACATCACAACAAATCACAGCCACATGAAGAAAGGAAAAGCAGAGACCGGAGTAAAGAAAGCTCACCCACTCTAAAAGTTTGCATAGTCGTCTATGCAATACCATGATGTGAGAGAAGTGGATGCTGAAATAGATATCCGGGGGCAGCTACTTCTTTTTGCGCGAGCGAGAGCCAGAAGCTCTCGAGCTCGACCTCCTCATCTGAAGGAAAAACTTTGTCGGAGGAGATGTCCATCTGAGCCCTGTGCTCTTCAGAGACAAAGGTGAGGCACTCATCCATGGCGGATAGCTTTCCCCAAATGGAGCTCAACATTTTGTGCTGGCGTTGCATACCAGCTTCATTTGATTCCCATCGAGCGGCGTAGTCCTACTGCATGTGAGAGATAGTGGTGTCCATGTGATCGATCACCTCCCTTTGATGGAGCTGCTCCTCCCTAATTTCCTGCAACACAGATATCATAGAATCGTGAGAGGAGGTGCCACCAAAAGAGAAGGCGCCTGGAGCTGGTGGTGCGGTGTCGACTGGATCTAGCTGTGCGTCCTCAACTGGCTGGATGCGCCAGTTTCCTCGAACTCTGACTGTCGTGTGCTCTGGTTCGGTAATGGCAGGCAAAACTGGCTGCCTTTAAATGTCATGCAATATGAGTCTCCCCTATGAACAATGAGCTTCATAGCAACACATGACTCGAGGTCGAGCCTGTTGCTGCCAATAGCTTCCAGTGTGCCGTATGGGATAATGCCTAGGGAAACTGCCAGAGGTGTTATCAAGCCGCCAATCACTATCGTCCCTTTTAGAGAGCGGGCGACGGGGCTAAACTGCTTTGCCAAATAAAACCCAGAGTCCACTCGAAAACTGTGAAGCATACACCGCAGATAGAATAGCTCGGTCTGCCGCACCATACCATCACCCTCACTGTGGCCAAATAAGGTGTGGGCCAACACGCGGTGGATATATTTTATCACAGGGTTGCATAGGCTGGACGCACGGGCCACACGAGCGGAATAGATGTGCTCGTTGGTAATCGCGCCCCAAAAGCCCTGCTCACTAAACTCAGTGGGGACCCTGCGAACACAAGGCTCTGGAAAACCATATATGCTACAAAACTGCGAGAGAGTAAGAGTGTTCTCGATATTACCCAGTCAAAATGTCAAACTCCCTGGATCGTCTTCAAGAATAGGGTCAGCTTTCACTTCTAAAGAGCTCAAAAATTCCAATGTCACGCCAACATACGTAGGAGAAAATAATCGCTGGAACTGCTCCAAACCTACTGCAGAATACATCATGTCAACATCGTCCAACATCCCTAGCATATGCAATGTCCCCCTATCAAGGTATCTCGTGTTTAGGACTCGACGCTGATGCAATATCTGGTAGCGTTGCTCCTGGTCGGCGTCGCGGAAGACGATCCTGAACTCGTTCGGGGGAGAGGCAAATGGCTATGATCGGCTGGAGGGAGTGCGCCCATGGCAAGAGGAAGAAGAGCCTGGAGTCACTGTCGAAGATGGTCGGTGAGATGGAGGTGTAGGCGTAGACTCATACTCCTCATCGTCGGTGCCGGACGAATCGGACAGCGTCTATTGAGGGCGTGAAGTCCTCTTCGCAGCCATTACTTTTGTTTGTGGAGGCGTGGTGCTGAAATAGATCAAGATCAGTTGGGAAGAAGATCTAGCCGGTGGCACAAGGCAACGTGAGCAAGTGGCGGATCGGCGGAAACCGAAATCCTTAATCGCTCAAAGCAAAGATCCGTTAGAAAAAGGGAAAAGCTGGATCAAACCCTTAGAGATCTTCTTCAAGTGCTAGGAAGTAGAGAAGGCGGCGTGATCAAGCCGGCGGCGTCGAAATCAGAAAGGCGGCGGCGATCGGCTGAAAAACTCGAAGAACAGCGGATGCGCAAAAACTGAGATCGCGACTTGCTTAGAGAAGATTCCAGAAAAGGGAAATCTGGATCGAAGCCCCGAGGATCTTCTTTGTGTTTTGAGCAGATCGAAGAGAGGCGCAATCGACGGGATTTCACCATGTTTGGAGGGCGGCGAAAACCTTGCGCGTGCGATGCCCTAACTCGGCTGAGCACGACTCGAAATTCTGGTGAACCCGCCCGGGTTCACCAGCCCGTGAAGTTTACTGAGTTCGGGTGGATGCAACAGAAGCACGGGTGAACCCGCTGGGGTTCACCGACCCGTGAAGTTTACTGGGAGATTTCTGGCATTCTGAAAGATGGTGAACACCGTGGGGTTCGCCTGCCTGTGAAGCTCACTGGTGTGTCTCTGCGCGTATAGAAATTCTGGTGAACCCCGTGGGGTTCACCAAGCCGTGAAACTCACTGTTCACAAAGTCCGGGCACCTATGTATAGTGCACTTCACGGGTGAACCCCATGGGGGTTCACCAGGCCGTGATTTGCACTATTCAGTCAGAAAAAACCTGGAAAAATCTGGAAAAATTCCCATGCGCTACATCTTCATTCTACATCATAAAGAGACGTCAAATTAGTAGCAATTCCCTCTAGAAAACCTAAATTAAAATGAAAAGTAAGGTAACAGTCTAAAACACAAACTAATATCAAAGAGAAACTATGCATAAAAAGTAAAAAATCAAGCAAAAACTTGGGTTGCCTCCCAAGAGCGCTAGTTTAGGGTCGGTAGATTGACCATAAGAGTTTTCAAAGTTTCAAATCCGGGGGGTCTGAGAGAGCTAAAACTTCCTCTTTCTCAACCCGCTCATCTTCAAAGTAATGCTTGAGGCAGTGCCCGTTTACTATGAAACTCCCAGTTCGCTCTGTCCAAATTGTGATAGCACCATAAGGTTGAACTTTCTGAACTGTGAAAGGACCGGACCACCTTGTTCGAAGCTTTCCTAGAAATAATCGAAGTCTTGAATTAAACAGAAGTACTTTGTCCCCCTCATGAAATTCTTTCTTTGTTATGCGCTTGTCGTGCCAAAATTTGGCGCGTGCTTTATAGCTATTGACATTCTCAGTAGGGTTTGTCAGCGCAAGTTTCAATGGTTTCACTTGTCTCCCAGGCGGCTCAACATCCTGAATAGCTTTCTCCACAATGTCAATGCTGCAACATGTACCTGCAAGAGAAGGTTTTTTCAGAGTGTTAGTTAAATCAAATTGAATAACGTTGCCACAGATGTTCAAAGACGGTTTCCCATTCTTGATATCCATGACAGCGCCTGCAGTGGCAAGAAAAGGTCTCCCTAAAATGATAGGGAGCCTGCCATCCTCATCAATTTCCAAGACAATAAAATCAGCAGGAATAAAGTAATCTCCTACTTTAACAGGTACGTCCTCTAAAATACCAACTGGGTGGCGTACAGATCTGTCTGCAAGCTATATGGAAATATTAGTTGGTTGCAAGTCCCCTAAGTCTAGCCTTTTACATAGTGATAGTGGCATGAGGCTAACGCTGGCTCCTAGTTCGCACAAAGCTCTCTGAAAAGACATCTCCCCAATCTGGCATGGTATGGAAAAACTGCCTGGGTCCTTTAGCTTCTGAGGGAGCTTGTTCTGGATGATGGCGCTGCACTCCTCAGTAAGTGCAACGGTCCCTTGATCTTCTAGCTTCCTCTTGTTCGATAAGATATCTTTCAGGAATTTCGCATAAGTCGGCATCTGCGAAAGAGCATCAACGAAAGGGATGTTAATATAAAGTTTCTTTAAAACCTCTAAAAACTTACCAAACTGCTTGTCCAATTTAGCCTTGACAAGCCTCTATGGAAAGGGAATCGGTGGCTTATATGCTGGCGGTCCCATATAGGGCCGCTCCTCCTCAACTGGCTCAGGTGCCACCGGTGTCACATCAGTATGCGGTTCCACAGGTTCTGGTATTGTCTCTTCTATCCTGTCATCTGTCGGCATCTTCGGGTCTTCCAATTGCTTGCCGCTCCGAGTGGAGATTGCATTACACTGCTCCCTCGAGTTTACTTCTGGTTGGGATAGTAGCTTCCTTGGTACTCTCGATGATGAACTAGCTTGCTGGGCTAGCTGACTTTCTAGCATTTTATTGTGTGTTTCCAGGGAGTCCATCCTCGTCATCATCATCTTCATCATGTCTGTAAGTCCTTCAAGTTGCTTGCTCAGATTTGAATCATTGTTGGGTCTTGGCTGTTGTGGTTGTGGCGGTGGTGCATTGTAGTTTTTGGCCTGGAATCCTTGTGGTCTGAAATTGTTCTGTTGGGGTTGCCTAAAGTTTCCTTGTGGGGTCTGGGTTTGCTGTGGTGGAACTTTTCCATGCTGAATCGGCTGAGTTGTCCGGTAAGAGAAATTTGGATGGTTGCGCCATCCTGGATTATAGTAGTTGGAATAAGGGTTATTGTTCTGGTTGAAATTTCCAACTGCATTCAACTACTCAGGATGAGCCGCAGCCATCTGTCCATCTCCTACCTGGCAATCTGCCCCTGCATGACCTACAACTCCACAGACCTCACAAGTAATAGCGTTAACATCCATTGAATTAACAGACCAAGAGTCAAGCTTCCTAGTCAAATTATCAACCTTAGCAGTAAGTGCAGTCAAAAAATCCAAGTCATACTTACCTAACTTCTTGGTAGAAGTACCTCTCTCGGATGTCCATTGGTGATGGTTAATTGCCATATCCTCGAGAAGGTTCATTGCATCTTCCACTCTCCTATTCATCAAAGCACCTCCTGCTGCAGCGTCCACTGTAAGCCTCGTGTTGTAATCCAAACCGTTGTAGAACGTTTGGATCAAAACCCAAGTCTCAACACCGTGATGTGGACACATTCTTTGGAGCTCCTTAAACCTCTCCCAAGCTTCGTATAGGGATTCTCCATCTTTTTGCATGAAACTTGTTATCTGGTTTCGCAATTGAATTGTCTTTGACGGAGGGAAGTACTTAGAGAGAAAGGCTTGAGAAAGCTCTGCCCATGTTCTTATCAAAGCAGCAAGTAGTGTGTGCAGCCAAGCTCTCGTCCTATCCCTCAGAGAGAAGGGGAATAGTCGCAACCTGATAGCATCAGCAGACACTCCATTAATTTTCAACATATCACAATATTCCAAAAAAATAGAAAGGTGCATGTTGGGGTCCTCAAGAGGAGAACCACCAAATTGGTTTTGTTGCACCATAGAAAGAAGAGCAGGTTTTATTTCAAAGTTATAGGCCTCAACAGCGGGCCTAGCAATTCCTGATTGAAAACCGTAAGTGTAAGGTGTCGAGTAATCTTTCATTGTCCTGTTGTTATAGTTGTTCCCCATTGGTTGTTGTGCTCGGTCATTGTTCACTTCAAGTTGAATGTGTTCCATTTTATTATCTTCTCCTGGATGGTTCATGATTTCTTTATTCAGAATTTGATTTTGCTTCCTTCTTGTCCGGAAGGTGCACTCGATCTCTGGATCAATGTCAAAGAATGTACCTGCCCTAGAACTTATTCGCATAAAACGGTCAGTCAAAATTATAAAGTTCTAAGACAACAAGTAAATAAAAAGAAAAAGAAAATAGCAGTGTAGTAAGGAAAAATCTAACCTAAGGCCTAGTCTACCAATTCTCAGAAATATACTAATATCAAACGTTGCTCCCCGGCAACGGCGCCAAAAACTTGACACGATCCGCAAGTGCACGGATATGTCGAAGTAATATAAAAGATGTCGAATCCCACAGGGAACAAGGTTGAGTACTAGAAAGTCCGAGTCTTAATAGCTAGGCGAATCGAAACGTGGGTTTTTGAAGACGGAAATCGAAAACAAACAAGTGCAACTAATTCGGTAGAGAAAAGATATAAGAGAGAATTCAGGGCTACGGCTTCCACCACGATGATAATCTTAATCGCACAAGAAAGATATTAGTTATTTGGTTTATTGGTTTTGCACAAGGAGTCTAACCCTAGGGTACAGGGTGCCCTCTCTCGAGTGATACACCCCGGTGTTCGTTTTAGACCGACCTCCTACTCTAGCGGTGGATCATTCTAAGACGAACCCAATGAGTTCTATGGCAGACTATGAAATCCTCGAGCGAAGACCAAGCACTCTCGTGTCGGGGTCTCGCAAGTTTTACTCAGAGGTTCGACCCTTACGATCCTTCTCTCGATATGAATCGTAACGGCTAACAAGCGATATTACTCGGCCAAGGTAAAACCACGAAATAAATTCGTCAAAGTAAAATGCGCTCACAATTCATACCAAATAACATAAATAGATACAAAGTTTGCAATTAAAATCTTCAAAGGGTTTCCACCAAGTCCCGAAATAGGGTTTACGCTACAATCATCATTGAAATGCTCAAAATCTCTCTTTTAATGAAATGAAAAGTATAAGAAAACGAAGCTAAGGGGAAGGAGACGATGAACCGAAGAAATCGTGATGATCGTGTGTCTCAATCTCCGAAAATCTCTAAAAATCGCCTCTGTCGCTGAGTTCTTCCATCCGCGCCACTTCTTTGCATGAATGTTCAATCTCTAGGGCATAAAAATTGGGGCTTTTATATTGCATCTGTTCGCCTCTGAAAGAGATTTCCATAGACACCTCACTTGCTAAATTTGGACTCCAAACGAGTGAGAAATCATGGAAAAACCGAGTGGAACTCGGTCTCGTTCGCGCCTGGGTTGGAATCACGGGTGAACCCCGCCGGGTTCACCTGTCCGTGATACCCTCTGTGAGTTCGAACGAATAGAAGCGCGGTGAACCCGGTGGGGTTCACCTGCCCGTGCTTCTCTCTGGATAGATCTAGACCAAAGTGAAAACCGGTGAACCTGGGTTCACCTGGCCGTGATGCTTTCTGGACCTCTGCTGGCTGACGACCGGGATGGTGAACCCCATGGGGTTCACCCGGCCGTGATTCTCTCTGTGAGTTTCCTGCAGCCTGGCGAAGAATCTGGTGAACCCCATGGGGTTCACTTGGCCATATTTTTGAGGCTAACTCTGTTTAAGCCCAAATTTGACGTGTGACTTCGTCTTCACACGAGAAATCGTTTGATGGCCTCAGAATCTTCAAAATATGCCGAAAAAAGGGTGTTTTTACCTGAAATTTCATAAAAGTACCAAAAAGTGAAGATTCCGAAGATATGAAGGAAATAAGGCTATAATGAGTATAAAAGTGTTAAAATAAGCCTAGATTTGACATGAAATACAACGGAAAAACACTACCAAAATGCAATGCATCAAATAGCAGGCGACAACAACAACAAGCAGCAGACCCGGCTGCAGGCAACGACAAGAGGCGGCAGCGAACGATGCAGTTATGACCAACAATAACGTTGGCAGTGAGTAGTATCATGGTCGATAGCTGGTGGAGCTACTGACACAGACGGTGGATGGTGGATCGATCGGCAGCAAGGGACACAAGTGCAAGCGGCGGCGCTGCTGCAAGCAACGTCGAAACCTGGCAGGCGGCCATGGAAATTGGGGAAAACCCCACAAGCAGGAAGCTCTAGGTCTGAATCGCATTTCCCCGCACCAAGAAGATCGCCGGACTCCGGTGGCAGCGCAGGCGAGCTCTGGCTAAGACGTCGCCGGCGTACACATGCACGAAGACATCGCAGAGACGGTGCTGGAAGGGTCGCCTGACCTCACCCGACGAAGGAGGAGAGGAGGAGGCGGCCGGAGCATGAACGGCGGCGAACTTGGCATGAAATGCGAGAGGCGGCGAGGAAGAGACAGAAATATCGGGAGAGAAGAGAGAGAACAAAAGAGATAAGAATTAGATTATTTGATTTTCATTTGTGTACCAGAATACCCCTGTGGTTAAAAAACATGGGTATAACATTCCACCCTCCTTAAAAGAATTTGGTCCTCCAAATTCAAACAGCATTAAGCTCAATATCAGAGTCATCTCTCACAACCAAGCAAAAGAGTAAGCCCGACATCTTGACCCTCCAAATTCACATTGCATCAACATCAACAGAATGAACCTCCAAATAACAAGAACAGCTTAGTCAAATGGCTGACCTCCAACATCAAGAACAAACTCAACCACTATGCTCCTGGAAACCTACACCTATGGCATGTGCACAAGTGCTATTGGTGCCTCTAGCTCCAATACCTCCAGGGGAGCCTCCACAGATCTACCAAATCACCTCAATAACAAGCATGCCACCACGACTTCCAGAACTTATAACTCAACAACAATATTAACTTCTAGTAGCAAACAAGATCACTCTTCACGTAATAGAAAAACACATTAGCCATTATCTTACCACATATATCAATCACTAGAGACGCGAGAGTGCTCCACGTACCCAATCATGCATCTACTATTAAATCAGTGGAGGTTTGATCAGACACCCAAATAGGGACAAAGATTACAAGTCATAAGATAATGATGACCATCAATCACAACAAGGTAAGCACATAATGAACCTATGCTCAACATGTATCCCACTGAGAAAGATGATAAATAAAGAGACGCAAAAAGTTTAAATATCATCAATAGAACAAAAGCAATCACAAGCTCATCTCCGTATAGCACAGCAGTAGGATAAGATCATAATGAAGAATCATGGGCCTGGTCAAGACTAAACAGATGCAAGTAAGCATCAAAATTAGAAACATTCAAAAGAATTTGGTTTAGTGTAAAAAGCATAGTTGTAGAGATGTATAGGATCCTCATCCATTACATATGATCCTTAGGCCACCAGAGTACCATAAGGATCACTCAAAATAGGAATAGGACTAATATGCTACCAACATAAGTTCACATGGAGATGTGATCACAGACCATAAAGGCGACAGTAGACGTACCATAGGACACACAAGATCAAAAGATCATAGGCACATGCTGTAGAAATGGGATGAATAAGAGAACTCATAGCTGTATAAATCATTATCACTCCATTTCATAAGCTGAGTAATAGAAGCAAATCTAAGACAAATATTGTTACAAAAGCATGCTCAAGAATGAGCATCCAATCAAATACTATTATATGCTCGTAGGCATATAAGCTCATCCAGGCACTAACAGAAGTAGACATGAACATAAGATTTACCAACACATATGGTATCACATCAGCTACATAACAGGAATGCTTTGAAGATCACTACCAAAAACAGCTATACCATTATGTCACCATGCTGAACAGAAACAATCCTAACCCAATTAAGTGAATCACTATGTTAAATAGATGGGATTAGCGTGGGAGCATAACTCAAATCCATAGACATCAGTACCAACCACTCTATTTCACACAAGTTGAGTAACATAAGTAAATCGTATATATGGGAAAAGTCAACACACTGTAGATTCTTCTCACGGTGCCCACCAGTTGTGCACAGCTACAGACTATAACTGATCCTGGGACCTGTGGGTTATGGCCCACCAAGACCCTCCATGCAACTACGATATTAGGATCTCATTGCCTTACCCATAAGGCAATTTCTTACAGAAATAAACTTAATCAAAAACATATAATTACATAGAAATAAACATCATCACACTATCAATAGAAAACAAGCTATAGTATCTTAATCCATACCCTGACATTATTCCTGACGGTTTCCTTCCTAAACATCCTAGGATCCCTCTTACTTAACCAACACCCTAAAATCCTTATCACTTAAGTGATACCATCACTTATGATCCGTAACACTTAAGCATAAGCTCTGATTCGATTTAATTTGTCACGCCCGAAACGAGCACTAACCTAACGAAGGTTAGTAAATTACTCGTGAAGCATGACAATTTAGCCCACAGGACAAAATATCCCTAGTAAAAACTGAATAAACAATCTAGCTCAAAATAACAAAACCTGTATATCCACAATCATCAATATATAAAATTGGTCTCAATAACCAACTCAAATACATTTGATCGAGCACAAATACTAACACCCAGATCAAAACAATCCGATCGATCCAAATATCAAAACACAAATCCAAATATCAGCGATAATATCAAATCAATCCCAGCTGATACTCTCAGCTCAGATCCCAATATATCTCTATCTGTCTACACAGGTGTCAAGAACATCCACATGGTCCAGGAGGCCTCTATATCTAGCTATCGCCATCAACACAAACTCGCTACCTGGAGGCAACAACAAAGGAAATTAGCTTAAAGAGCTAAGTAGAAATCAACAAGATATGGTACTGCATCATAACACAATATACCAAATATACTAGATAACTCAACGTGATATGAAGTAACGTCAATCAAAATATAAAACCACACATGCGTCATTCAATCAAGAGCGATGACCATATAATGCTCCATAACAAGCCCGCACTCTTATACAGAGTGTTTCCACCCTTGCTCACACGATGGAACAACTGTCTCAATGACAACTTGGAGGTGTTGTGTTCAACACTCAAGTAACCCTGGAAAATCTCGAAGGATTCTATCTAGGAAACCTACCAGCCGGCCCCATAGCCATGAAACGGCATCTGGTATAATCCCTGGTCCACTGGCCTATAAGGCCCAGCCCTGGCTAAGATCAGCCAGAAAAGATCACAATGTGGCACGCCATAGCATACAACTGCCCGATGGGCCAAATATCACCACTATGTAATGCATGGAACTACGGCTCAATAGCCCATAATAAATAATGCCATCAACAATACTGTAACTACTAGGTGACCCATGTAACAACATCACACAAGCATCCATATGTATGAATAAGGACAACACAGAGAGTGCAATGGAAATCGAATCAAAATCAACCAGTAGAGCTATAAGATGTCATGGTATTTAGCAACTACTCAATAGAACACATTTAATCCCATGATTGCAAAGATAAGGAAAGGATTCCTACCTGCCTCAAAGTAGCGTTAAGTATATGAGAAGCTCATAGCCCTGAGACCACATTGTCCCAACCTCAACTGGTATCACCCAATATTATAGAACCAACACATAAGTATCACCTCAACTGATAGCTCTAATATCTACTTGCGTTTTTATATTTAATTCCAAGCCAATATATGTACATGTACAACTCCATGCGATCAAGAACTTACAAAAAGAACAAAGAGGTGTCGTCTCACCTCGATGAGCCAACAATGACGACACACCACAACAACCTCCAACTGATCAAGGATCAACGACGAGCACACGTACACCCCAGCACGTAAAGGTGAGCTCCAATACCATGTCAACATCATCTGCTACAGACGTTACTTAGGTCGTTGACGACGACAGCACTACAGGTTGTGCGACAGCACAAGCGCGGCGACTGCAAAGCATAGTAACAGCTGGCACGGCACAACTACAGGTGACAAGTGGTACTGCACAGCGACAATCAGCAACAGTGGCCAATGGCGGCAGATAACTGCAGACGTTGCAACAGCATAGCAACACAACAACGTCAGAACAACGGCAGCTGATAGCGGCAACAGGCGGCACGATAGCACGACAACGCGATTGAAGGCATCATAACACATGCCACCACGGCAATGAGCAGCATGATAGCAGGCGACAACAGCAACAAGCAGCAGACACAGCTGCAAGCAACGACAAGAGGTGACGGCGAACGATGCAGTTATGACCAACAATAATGTTGGCAGTGAGCAGTATCATGCTCGACAGCTGGTGGAGCTACTGACACAGACGGTGGATGGCGAACTGATCGGCAGTAAGCGACACAAGTGCAAGCGGTGGCGCTGCTGCAAGCAATGTCGAAACCTGGCAGGCGGCCATGGAAATTGGGGAAAACCCCACAAGCAAGCAGCTCTAGGTCTTAATCGCACTTCCCTGCAACAAGAAGATCGCCAGACTCCGGTGGTGGTGCAGGCGAGCTCCGGCTAAGACGTCGTCGGCGCACACACGCACGAAGACATCGCAGAGACACTACTGGAAGGGTCGCGCGACCTCACCCGACGAAGGAGGAGAGGAGGAGGCGGCCGGAGCATGAACAGTGGCAAACTTGGCATGGAACGCGAGAGGCGGCGAGGAAGAGACATAGAAATCGGGAGAGAAGAGAGAGAATGAAAGAAATAAGATTTAGATTATTTGATTTTCATTTACGTACCAGTATACCCCTGTGGTTAAAAGACACGGGTATAACAGTGGTAGAGTTAGGGCTTCGTTGTACGTTGTCGTTCGCCGTCGAGTCACGTTCGTTGTTGGTTAGCGTGGGTTCACCTCCAGCAACAAGTGGTAGCGTGCTCGCGTGTGTTCTGGCACCGACGATGCTTCCTTCCTTATTGAAAGTCATTGCACCGTCGTTTGCCGCCGTTCGCCGCTGTTTGTAGCCGCTGACCTTTCCTTGTTGTTGGTTCGGGTGAAGATCACACCCTTGCTAGCCCTAGTATGTGTAGGTGTAATTATTTAGTGTGTACACGTATATGTACGTATATATAGGTATACTTACGCATACTTGTATACTATGTTAGATTTGTATAGATTTAGACGCGTGTATCAGTTGTTTGTTAGTCATGTGATGTATTTTATATTTTGTTATGTTATAGGCGTCACTCAGACCGAGGTTGGACAAGGAGGTCCTCGGACAGAGAGCATTAGACGCACCAGGAGCTATGATGATACAGGCAGGAATCCTATCCTACTCTTTGCAATCATGGTATTGGTTGTATTATATTGTGCAGTTGATAAATACCATAATATCTTGTAGTTATGTTGTTTGATTTTGATTCGGTATCAATTGCCCTCTGTGTGTTGTCCTTATTCATGCATATGGATGCTTGTGTGATGTTGTTACATGGGTCACCTGGTAGTTACATTATTGATGATGACATTATTTATTATGGGCTATTGAGCCATGGATCAATGTATTATATACTTGTGATTGGCCCATCAGGCAGTTGTATGCTATGTCGTGCCATATTGTGATCTTTTCTGGCTGCTATTAGCTAGGGCTCTGCCTTATAGGCCAGCGGACCAGGGAGTATACCAAATGCTGTTTCACGGCTATGAGGCCGGCTGGTAGGTTTCCTAGATGGAGTCCTTTGGGATTTTCCAGGGTTACCTGGGTGTTGGACGCAACACCTCTGAGCTATCATTGAGGCAGTTGTTCCATCGTGTGAGCAACGGTGGAAACACTCTGTATAAGAGTGCGGGCTCATCATGGAGCATTACATGGTCATTGCTCTTCATTGCACGACGCATGTGTGGTTTTCATATTTTGGTTGTGGTTTGGTTTTTGTTGCTTTATCCTGTTTAGTTACATCATATGTTCCATAGTTTGGCTGGTTATCGCAGTTATTTGATGCAGTACCATATCTTTTGATTCCTGCTTAGTCTTTTGGGCTAACTCCCTTTGCTTTGCCTCAGGTAAGAAAGTTGCTCCTGATGCTGGTGATAGCTAGATCTAGAGCTGACCTACACCCTGGAGTTGATATCAGCACCTGCTAGATAGTTAGAGTTGTTTGTGCTAATATGTTTTGATTCTGTTGGTGGATACAGTGTTGGTATTTTTGATTGATCGAGTATATCGATCTTTTGGTTTGGTATTGTGATCGATCAAATTCGTTTTGATTTTGTTTCTGATCATCTGATGTTAGTATTGTACATGTGGATATTTTGATCGTATTAGTAGGTTTTATTTAATCGTACTGATTGTGGATATACAGGTTGAGTTATGATTGTGTTGTGCCCTTATGATCAGTTTACAGAGGGGATGCTGTCCTGTGGGTTTTTATTTGTCGTGCTTGACGAGCAATTTGATAACCTTGGCTCGGTTAGTGCTCATTTGGGGCGTGACAAATTTATTGGTATCAGAGCTTAAGTGTTTAGGATCCTAGGATGTTTAGGAGACCTTTAGGACTAGGATGCACTTAAGGTAATGATTGCTTATGTTTTAACTACCGTTTATGTTGTGTAACAGGATGCCTCCAAAGTTTCATGGTGGTGCTTCGATAGAAGGTTCTTAGGGGAGTCAGGCTGAGCGCCGTAGATGAGTTCACAGTCCCGAGGACATTATGGCACGTTTACCAGAGAGATGACTTGTGAGGTCTATAGATGCTCCAGTTGAGGCAACTACGTCAGAGCCACAAGTAGAGATACCATAGGCTGGGCCTTCTAGGGATGTGAGGAGCATCCCTATTGTTGTTGCTGCTGAGGCTGAGAGTGCTGCCCAGGTGGTGCAGCCAATGCCAGAGGCAGTAGAGACAGGCCAACCTGTAGGGACTACGAGGTTGTTGACCCAGTTTTCTACATTATGTAGGGGTAGGTTCAGCATGTTTAGAGGTCTGACAGATCCTTGGGCTGCCTAAGACTGGATTGAGAGTGTATCGGAGACATTAGATGCTATGGATTGCGCTGAGACACATAAGGTAAAGTTAGCAGCTTTCTTTTTAGCAGGTCAAGATATTCAGCCACCTGTTCTTACTCCAGCCCGTGTTTATGCGACCGGTCAGGAGGATGTTCGACGAGCCCTAGAGTCGACCTTACAAGGTATTATTTCTATTTATAGTTCTCCTGCATGTTTGTTGTTTGACACAGGTAGTACTCATTCCTTTATTGCTAATGACTTTGTGGCAAAATTGAAACTAAGACCCACAAAGGCAGTGTATGATCTAACTGTGTTCATGCCAGCTGGTGGTGTGACACGATTTTATTTGGCAATTAGTCAGTGTTCACTGGATTTCGGAGATAGAGTGATTCTTACTGACCTGATGATTTTGGATTTCTCTGATTTTGATATCATATTGGGTATGGATTGGTTGTTTGCCCAATATGCTATAGCAGACTGTCGCAGGTATACTGTGACTTTCACTCCAGATGGACATACATGAAAATTTACCGGAGTAACTGGTCAGGTAGCTCCGATCATTTCAGTAATGGAAGCAAGACGGCTCTTGACTAGTGGATGTGAAGGGTATTTGCTATCTATTGTTGGGAATGAGAAGAAGTCTACTATTCCTATTGACCAGATACATGTGGTCCGGGAGTTCACTGCTGTATTCCCTGATGATTTACCTAGTTTGCCACCAACAAGACAAGTTGATTTTTCTATTGAGTTGTAACCAGGGACTACTCCTATTTCTAAGGCTCCATACAGAATGACGCTTAAGGAGTTAGAAGAATTAAGAGAACAATTGCAAGATTTGCTGAACAAGGGGTTTATACGACCTAGTGTTTCACCTCAGGGAGCCCCAGTGCTTCTTGTAAAGAAGAAGGATGGATCACTTAGATTGTGTATTGACTACAGACAATTAAATGCAGTCACAATTAAGAATAAGTATCCATTGCCTCACATAGATGATTTGTTTGATCAGCTCAGAGGTACCAGTGTTTATTCCAAAATTGATTTGAGATCAGGATACCATCAACTAAGAATCAAAGCTGAAGATGTGTCAAAAACTGCTTTTCGAACACGTTATGGGCACTATGAATTTCTGGTGATGCCTTTTGGTCTGACAAATGCACCAGCTACATTTATGGATCTGATGAACAGAATATTTATCGAGTACTTGGATAGGTTTGTGGTGGTGTTTATTGATGATATTTTGATACATTCTGGTAGTGAAGCAGAGTATGCAGAACATTTGAGGGCTACTCTAGAGACCCTCAGGAAAGAAAAGTTATATGGTAAACTTAGTAAATATGATTTTTGGTTATCACATGTGTCATTTCTCGAACACGTGATTTTTGATGCAGGTGTGGCCGTGGATATTACTGATTGGGAAAGGCCACAGACAGTTCAAGAAATTAGAAGTTTTCTTAGGTTAGCTGGATATTACAGGCGTTTTGTAGAAGATTTTGCAAAGATTGCTACGCCCTTAACAAAATTGACTAGAAAAGGGGAGAAATTTATCTGGGATGATGCATGTGAATATAGTTTTCAAGAACTCAAGAACAGATTGATTAGTGCACCAGTGTTGGCAATACCTGATGGTGATAAAGGATTTACTGTCTATACAGATGCTTCAAGTCAGGGATTAGGTGGTGTACTGATGCAGTATGGTAAGGTAATTGCATATGCTTCTCGTCAGCTTAAGGATCATGAAAGAAACCATCTTGTTCATGATTTAGAGTTGGCAGCTATTATATTTGCATTAAAGATGTGGAGACATTATTTGTTTGGAACTACATTTGCACTGATCATAAAAGTTTAAAATACTTGTTTAGTCAGAAAGAGTTGAATATGAGACAATGACGGTGGATGAAATTTTTGAAAGATTTTGATTGTACTATTAACTATCACCCATGCAAAGCAAATGTAGTAGCAGATGCTTTGAGTAGAAAATCGAGAGGTATGCTAGCACAGTTACTGATAGTTGAGTCTGAACTAGCTAACCAAGTATCTGAATTGGGGTTAGAAATTCAGAACTGTACTGAGAAGGGATACATGGCTACGTTACTAGCAGGTTCAGCTATTATGCAGAAAGTTAAGGAAGCTCAAAGTGAAAGTAGTCAAGTGAAAGCTTTAATGAGTAAAATGGAACTAGGTAAGATACTTGGACTTACTTGTGATTCTCAAGGAATAATGAGATTTCAGAATAGATTGTGGGTCCCTGAGAAACACCTAGTAAAAGATGAGTTGCTTAGTGAAGCTCATAAGTCTCAATTTGCTATACATCCTAGTAGCCAGAAAATGTATAAAGATCTGAAAAAGGTATATTGGTGGCGAGGTATGAAAAGAGATATAGCAAAATATGTGTTAAGTTGTTTAACTTGTCAACTGGTTAAGACAGAACATATGAGACCTACTGGTATATTACAGAATATCCCTATTCCTGAGTGGAAATGGGAGCGAATTACAATGGATTTTGTTTCAGGTCTTCCTAGAACACAAAAGGGATATGATACCATATGGGTAATAGTAGACCGATTGACAAAATCAGCACATTTTCTACCTGTGAAGAAAACTGATTCCTTAAATAAGTTGGCTAGTATTTATTGCAAGGAGATTATTTGGTTACATGGAATACCAGTCAGCATTATTTCAGACAAGGACCCTAGATTTACCTCACGATTTTAGGGAAGCTTACAAAAAGCTTTGGGTACTCAATTACATTTTAGTACAGCTTTTCACCCTCAGACTGATGGACAATCTGAAAGGACTATTCAGACCTTGGAAGATATGCTGAGGGCATGTGTTATGGATTTTGGTAAGACTTGGGAATCTTATCTACATATGGTTGAGTTTGCCTACAATAATAGTTACCATTCAACTATACAAATGGCACCGTTTGAAGTACTCTATGGTAGAAAATGTCGATCACCTGTGCTGTGTGAAGAAGCAGGAGAGAAAGTTAAATTGGGTCCTGAAATGTTAGAAATTGATGCAGCAAAGGTCCAACAAATCAGACAAAAGTTATTAGAAGCACAGAGTAGACAAAAGAGTTATGCAGATAAAAGGAGAAGAGATCTTGAGTTTGAGGTTAGAGATCATGTGTTTCGTAAAATATCACCTGTTAAAGGAGTTGTAAGATTTGGAAAGCATGGTAAATTAGCTCCTCGATACATAGGACCATTTGAGATTTTGGAAAGACTTGGTCCTGTAGCATATAGACTCGCATTGCCTCCAAGCTTTACACATGTACATGATGTGTTTCATGTGTCTATGCTCAGAAAGTATATGCCAGATCCTTTTCATGTGTTTAAAGCAGAAGATATAATTGTTAATCTAGATGTTTCAAACTCAGAGTCACCTATACAAATACTAGACAGGAAGGAGCACAGATTAAGGAATAAAGTGATCAAGTTGGTGAAAGTAAAATGGCAGCACCATTCAGACAATGAAGCTACTTGGGAGAGAGAAGAAGACGTGAGAGCTCAATATCCTTATTTGTTTGAGAGTGGTCCTGATAGTGATGTTATATGAATTTGGAGGACCAAATTCTTTTTAGGTGGGGAGAATGTGGTGTCCACGTGGTCTAGCCAAGGATCCTTTTGTAACTTCTTGAACCTGGTGGACTAATTTGCAAAAAAATCCAAATTAAATCCATTCTATTCTTCTCTCTCTCCATTCTCTCGCCGAATTTGTTGCCGCCTAACCAATTTCATTGCTTCCACCGCCTCTTGTCGATTTTCGCCTCCTTCTCTCCTTTTAGCCGACTTCATCGCCGAGCTCGCCGGATTTCTCCACCGTTCAAGCTCTAGCAATTCCTAGCCCTCTTCCTTGATTCGCAGGTGAGGGTTAGCCTTTCCAGTAGTATTTTTATAGTGTTTTTGTGGTGTACTCGTGTGTGTTCGAGCGCTAACGAAGCCTTCGTCCTCGGTGGTGGAGTTAGGGCTTCGTTGTACGCTGCCATTCGCCGTCGAGTCACGTTCATTGTTGGTTAGCGTGGGTTCACCTCCAGCAACAAGTGGTAGCGTGCTCGCGTGTGTTCGGGCACCGACGATGCTTCCTTCCTTATTGAAAGTCGTTGCACCGTCGTTTGCCGCCGTTCGCCGCTGTTTGTAGCTGCTGACCTTTCCTTGTTGTTGGTTCGGGTGAAGATCACACCCTTTCTAGCCCTAGTGTGTGTAGGTGTAATTATTTAGTGTGTACACGTATATGTACGTATATATAGGTATACTTACGCATACTTGTATACTATGTTAGATTTGTATAGATTTAGACGCGTGTATCAGTTGTTTGTTAGTCATGTGATGTATTTTATATTTTGTTATGTTATAGGCGTCACTCAGACCGAGGTTGGACAAGGAGGTCCTCGGACAGAGAGCATTAGATGCACCAGGAGCTATGATGATACAGGCAGGAATCCTATCCTACTCTTTGCAATCATGGTATTAGTTGTATTATATTGTGTATTTGATAAATACCATAATATCTTGTAGTTATGTTGTTTGATTTTGATTCGGTATCAATTGCCCTCTGTGTGTTGTCCTTATTCATGCATATGGATGCTTGTGTGATGTTGTTACATGGGTCACCTGGTAGTTACATTATTGATGATGACATTATTTATTATGGGCTATTGAGCCATGGATCAATGTATTATATACTTGTGATTGGCCCATCAGGCAGTTGTATGCTATGTCGTGCCATATTGTGATCTTTTCTGGCTGCTATTAGCCAGAGCTATGCCTTATAGGCCAGCGGACTAGGGAGTATACCAGATGTCGTTTCACGGTTATGGGGCTGGCTGGTAGGTTTCCTAGATGGAGTCCTTCGGGATTTTCCAGGGTTACCTGGGTGTTGGACCAACACCTCCGAACTGTCATTGAGGCAGTTGTTCCATCGTGTGAGCAACGGTGGAAACTTTGTATAAGAGTGCGGGCTCGTCATGGAGCATTATATGGTCATTGCTTTTGATTGCACGACACATGTGTGGTTTTCATATTTTGGTTGTGGTTTGGTTTTTGTTGCTTTATCCTGTTCAGTTACATCGTATGTTCCATAGTTTGGCTAGTTATCGCTGTTATTTGATACAGTACCATATCTTTTGATTCCTGCTTAGTATTTTGGGCTAACTCCCTTTGCTTTGCCTCGGATAAGGAAGTTGCTCTTGATGCTGGTGAGGGCTAGATCTAGAGCTGACCTGCACCCTGGAGTTGATATCAGCACCTGCTAGATAGTTAGAGTTGTTTGTGCTGATATGTTTTGATTCAGTTGTGGATACTGTTGGTATTTTTGATTGATCGAGTGTATCGATCTTTTGGTTTGATATTGTGATCAATCAAATTCATTTTGATTTCGTTTCTGATCGTTTGATGTTAGTATTGTACATGTGGATATTTTGATCGTATTAGTAGTTTTTATTTAATCGTATTGATTGTAGATATATAGGTTGAGTTATGATTGTGTTGTGCCCTTATGATCAGTTTACAGAGGGCATGCCGTCCTGTGGGTTTTTATTTGTCGTGCTTCACGAGCAATTTGCTAACCTTGGCTTGGTTAGTGCTCGTTTGGGGCGTGACAAGCTCCCTCCTCTCTTCTTCACCAGTGCTGGCACGAGCTCCTCCCCGGTGACTCTTCCTTCACTTTTGCGTTAAAATTGATTATGATTAAAATTTGTCTAGCTAAAAGTTGGTTTACCCAAACACGATGAAATTTTTTCAACCAGCTCTGGTCCAACCAGCTCCAGCTATCCCAAACTGACCGTAAGTCTTAGTGTGGATTGCCTAATAATTATAAACCCTTGATCCTCACCTCAAGGTTGTGTATTTTCTCATGTGCTCCTCTATGTAGAGCTTACTTTTAGTAAGCCCTAAGTATAGACCATTCAATATTATTAATAAGCCCTTTAGCATACCTGACAATCGAGATTCTTTTCATGCACTCTCTTAGGTTGAGCTAACTTTCAGCAAGCCCAAGTGCATCCTTTCCACAACTCATAACCTCCTAAAATTTTACCTTAGAGCCAAGTCTCTTCTCACACACTCACTTGGGAAGAACTTGCTCTCAGTAAACCCTAGTGCTACTTGCCTAAAACTCATAAACCCCGTACCTTACTTCTACTCTCTTCCCATGTACTTCCCTAGCTAGAGCTTACTTGTATTAAGCTTTAGTTAACCTACCCAATCCATAACGCTGCAAGCCTCACATTTGTGCTAAATCTCTTCTTATGCACTCCTCAAGATAGAATTTACTCACAATTTATTGTCACACCCCTAGAAACAATCATTGTTTTTTCTTTTCTTTCTTGTTTAACATAAAATAATAGGTAGAATCCAATATCAAAGTGAACGAATTTGAGAAGAACCTAAACAAAATTTTAACATATTTCTAGGTAAATGACAACATCACTTAACAAAATTAATACCCATCAACCAGCCATAAAATAACTCACGAGTTCACAATGTGATGCCATATCAAAAATTGCTCAAACTTCCTCTGTACAACACAAAATAATATATACATGAGCATATCATCTTAGCTTATAAGTAATTATTTATTTTAGCACTTCCTCCATCGTCTCAAGGAAAGCAATCAATGCTAACCGGTATATATAAATTTATAAGAGTGAGCTACAAAATTGGGCAAGAACTACATTGCCCATACAGCTAAAATATATTTTTCATTATTAACTTTTAAAACAAATTTTATAATATTCAAAAGAAGCATCATAACTAAGTTTGCTAAAGAGACATCCTAAATACCTATATAATGACATCTTAAATATATAAACTAAGGATGATATCAAAAACCTATGAGTATCAATAGTATCATAGGAACAAATAATAATATCACAAACAAACTCATGAGTGTCAAAAGCATAATACGAATAAATGATAATACCACTATCTCATACGTATAAAAAACATCATAGAGGAACTAGTGGGAATTAAAACAAAACAAAATCCTCAATGTTTGGAAGCATGACTAACCTACATCTCAGAAAGCTAACAAACAATAGCCAACAAAAGGGCTCGTCATGGCCCAACCACATGTGAATGAAGAGACTCTTGAGGTGGCTTCCATTATTTCTAAGATGGTATTTTGCTACATTTAGCACTTATCTCCATATCAATCACTAAATATAGAGGGGTCTTAGAGGTGGCTTTTATAGACTTAAGAGGTAGCCTCCAGTATTTCTAATATGACACTTTGCTCTATAGAACATTTAGTTCTACATCCATAATCATAATTCTTATAAATGAAATCAAATTATTTTCCTACTAGAAGTTGTAAGGGCCAAAGGATAATTGTGTCATGACATAAATTTATCAAACACAATGGTAATGTTCATTCAAATATTTTCCCTTACAATATGATCGTGGATACAAAGTATCAAAGGTCCATATCAACGTAAATAGGAATATTTGGTCATATATTAAATACAATGGTTTTGTATTGGTATTGTACATGAATCAAATAATAATCACAAATATATAGAAGATTACTGATCAATTTACCATCCTCATGAAAATGAAATGTTACATAAGGATCATAACAATTATAGCATAATAGTCCGAATGTTAAGGATAGAACATGTCAAACTTGTTTAGTTCAAATCATTCAAATGACTCAAAGGAAAATACTATTGGTATCCATACCAAATAGGAGTTATTGGAAGCATAATGGAATTTGCTTTGAAATAGGAGTTATTGGAAGCATAATGGAATTTGCTTTCCAATAAATTTGGTTTGATGCAATTTGACAAACTACACAAGAAGTAATAGTAGATCAAGTGACAAAAGGTCAACCTACCCAATTCTAAGGATATAGAATTGCTAAGTTGAGAGATACTATTTATTTAAGGCTATATGTAATCTCAAATAGATGCAATGTATGGTTTAGTGGAAAGATAATTAAGTCTTCTTTCATTCAAAATAAATATCATTCAAAACTGATTTGTATATTGAGTGTTAGCAAAAAAAATACCACAAAATTAGTTTAGAATTTCAAAAGCATGTGTTGAATGTTGCTATCGATTTGATATCCAAATTTTAGTTAACTATGTATATTATAGGATGCAATAGAAAGCTATTCAAATTCTCCTTTACCCAAAATAATTTTTATTTTTAAAAAATTTATGTATATAAAGTTACAAAATAAATACTCTCAAGAGCTCATATTTTCTTAAATCATAGCACCTTAAATACTCTCATAAACTTTTCTATAATAATTTGGTAAGAGTATCAAACATTCATTTTGATGTTGGATAATCATAGTCTTGGCTAGCTCTTTAAATTATGAACCCAATTTTATTCTTAATTTATTCAAATTTTTCACTAAATCATAGTCTTGTCTTCTTTTCTTTTCTTCACTTCACCAAATAGTGAGAGATAATTTATTCAAATTTTTCACTAAATTATAAATATAAATCTTTATCCTATGCTTTTCATACATGGTTAAATTTATATTTTAGTCCCTCCTTTTAAATATTATTCATCATGATTTGTTAGTCTGTATATTTACTTATAAGTACTTAATGGTCTTCATAATAATAAGCGATTGGGTTAGCAAAGTTATGACTTTTCACACAAACAAATATTAGATTTTTTTTTTCTTATTTTTCTTTATATTGATATTTTACTTATTTTTTGTTTCTATTTAGAGGTTCTAACCTCACTTGAGCATTAAGAGAGGATATCGAGGTAAATCTTTAGGACTTTCCCCTTCTTACAGATAAAGTGGGGGTGTTCAATGGTAGAACAATTTTTTATTTAGTGAGTTCAAATTGAATGAGTCTAATAAATAGGGTTAGCCTAATCATGTAAGAATGACTATAAACCTCACTAATTTTGAACATTCTTAATTTATTTTTTTGTTAAGTTGTATTTTTTATTTAATTCAGGCTTTAATCCTCTATTCACCAATTAAGTAAAAAAAATATTACATTAAATAAACCATTTGTCCCTTTTTTTAGTTAATTTAATGCAAAATAATTAGTTTTTGAACACCAATAATTTAAATACAATGCTAACATGTCAAAATAATCAACTTCAAACTTTTATCACTATTAATAGATTAAAGGGTTAGAGAGTCATTAACATTTGTTAACTGATAGAACAGCACTAGCTAGGGTTTTATGACAAGGGTGTTCTCAAGCACACAGTAGTTGAGGTTTGGCATAGCAAGTCAACAAGTGCTTCTCAGAATGCAGCACAAAATTAGGTTGATTGCCCTATTGAGTAATCAAATACAAGAAATGTATTAAAAGATATTAAGCAAAATTACATAGTATAGGGATGGTAGTGGGGCATGTCAGGAGCAAATTTTATCAAACCTGACTTAACCCCGCCATCCTTATACCCATCCCTGACCCTAACACTGAACCCAACGGAGTTAAAAATATACATCTCATACCCAACACTATTAGGGAGTCGGGCTCCCTGCGAACCCAACATAGTTAAAAATTCACATCTTATATTAGGGAGTCGGGTCATGTGGAAACCTGACCTTAATAAAAAAATTAACTTTAAAAATATTTTTTAAATAGTAATATACATGATACAATATAAGGAATGAGTCAAGTGTAAGAGAGAGAAATTTAGAATTTTTAAATTTTTTTAGGGTAATTAAGTAAAATTATACCTTGTATTAGGTTCAGGTTTGGATTCATTATATGTTTCCAAATACCTAGACAAGACCCTACCGCACTTAATAAAAATTCAAGTTTTACTCAAATCCACTCTAAAACTTAGTCAGCTTAGATTTTTCTCGTCGATGGCAAGTTTGAATTTTCTTGCCAACCATAGCATAATAGTTTCAACAATACCCTACATGCAGTCTTAGCATGTTTCAACTAAAGAGTTAGAAAAAATATATATAATAAAAAATTGATTAAATAGGCATTCAAACAAGAATATAGTCTGAAATAATGATACTTAGCATATGCTCTTTAATTAATAGTTGTACTTGTCTATGACTAAATTCAAGAAACGTGGTAGTAGAAATAGACTTAACCTAGCAAGTCTTGTTGAGGTTGAAATGTGGCACCTTAATTAATGCAATGGGATGCATTGACAGAATGTTGATTGATGTTGACAATTTGGAAAAAAAATCCTATGTTTGACTAGCAATATTAATGTGATGTCTAAGTCAAATAAGCATAATGAAAATAGATTTGATCAATTAATTTTCATTGATTTCTTTTCTTTGTCATGATAATCACAATAAATTTAGGGCTTGAGCAATTGGTGTCTTGTAGGTTAGATTACTTAAAGTGGTTCCTAAATGACTTAAGTATCTCTCTTGCTTGAGTTGTCTTGATATTTCGAGTAGGTCGAGCTAGGAAATCATTGACATAATCCATTGAGACTATGTTTTAGTGTATAATGACCCTAAAGTAGACTTTGATTGAGAAGAGTACAAATGTGCCGCTTTCCTCTTGACTTTTGAACCATCGCATTGTCTAACTAGGTCCATTATTTGACCTTATTGATGAGTTGACTTCTAGGAACTTCTCCTCCTATTTTTGTCTTTTGTCGTTCTTAGACCATCAAATTGCAATCAAGCTACTTGTTGATTGTATTTTGAAGGTGGCTTAGAATCTTTTAACTTAAGAGTATTATGTTCAATTTGTTCTACTCATTGTCAACGCAAGATTTTTATTTGAAAGTCAATGTAATCGAATTGTCGAATTGTTGAACATTCAAGATTTAGAATTGAGTGGCATCTTATCTTATGAGCAATTGGATCCTTGCAAATATTTCATAGATTTTCTTCTAAAAACAACACACAAAATGCGGTTCCATCATTCCGTACCCATCAAAGTAAACGGCAAAATCACAAGAGTTACAGGTCAAGCTGCTGCTGCAGCTCCCAGAGGGTGTCGGCGGAGTGGCGGAGACGGGCGGCCTCCTCGTCGGTGAGCTTGATATTGGCAACGTTGAGGACGCCGCTGCGGCCGAGCTGGCCGGGGAGGCTGAGGAAGACCTCGCAGTCGTCGGGGATGCCGTAGAAGCCCTTGGCGAGCAGCGAGACCGGATGGATGCGGTGCTGGTCGCGGAGCAGAGAGCGGGCGAGGCTGGCGACGGAGTAGCCGATGGCCCAGGAGGTGTAGCCCTTGAGGCGGATCACCTCGTACGCGCTCTCCACCACCGCCTTCCGGATCCTCTCCAGCACCCCCTGCTCCATGAGCAGGGCCTCGTCGTTGTTGTTCAGCTGGCTCAGGATGGGCACGCCGCCGACGCTGATGCTCGACCACAGCGCCACCGAGCTGTCGCCGTGCTCCCCCACCATGTATGCCTAACCATGAAATCGTAACAAGATCGTTCAAAAACATAAGTTTTCTCGGCCGGATTTCGAAACAATGTTGATGATCTAATCCGATCGTATTAGGAAAATGCCAAGAATTATAGATCTAACTGGAAAGGAAAAGGTTGGCGTGTTCAATCAAGTTTTGATCATCCTCACCTGCACATCCTGCGCGTTGACCTCCAAGTGATCGGCGAGAAGGAACCTAAATCGCGAGGAGTCGAGGTTGGTGCCGGATCCGATGACCCGGTTGGGCGGAAACCCCGACAGCTTCCACGCGATGTACGTCAGCACGTCCACCGGGTTCGAGACCACCAGCAGCAGCGCCGCCGGAGAGTGCTTGGCCAGCGGCGGCACGATCTCTTTGAAGAGCGCGAGGTTGCGGTGTAGCAGATCGAGCCGCGTCTCCCCAGGGATCTGCCTCGCACCGGCTGTTATGACGCAGAGGTCTGAGTTGGCCGTCACGGCGTAGTCCGGCGAGGCGAGGATCTTGGTGCGCGGGAGGAAGGCGGCAGCGTGCTGCAGGTCGAGCATCTCGCCGCGGAGCTTGTCCGGCTTGGCATCGACGAGGGCGAGTTCGTCGGTCAGGTCCTGCGTCAGGATCGTCTGCGCGATGGCCATGCCGACGTTGCCGGCCCCGATGACTGAGACCTTGATCCGGCGCTTCGAGGGCGACGGCGGCGCGGCCTGCTGGATGGGGCGGAACAGAGCGCGGTGGATGTCGTCGGCGAACCCTAGCTCCGAGAGAGACGACACCTTCTTCATCTTTGGATTTCTGTTTGTTTGATCTGGAGAAATCTCTGCTTTTGATCCGTCCTAGGCCTCCTGAGTCCTGGCTTATTAAACAGCCGTTCTTTATAGGAAAACGACAAAGCAATATAATTACCATTTACACTCTAATCGAAGAACGTACGAAGACAGAAGACCGCCATTATTAATCCATCAGAAAAAAAGAAAAGCTTCCAGGATGGCAGCATCTCATTCGCGAGATTTCCTGCCTAGTTCGATGCTGATTGTTGACTAAAGCAATAATCAAACCTGCTAATCCCTTGGTTTTGTAACAGTGGTAGCCGTGGATTAAGAAGAAGGAAATCTTGGGAAGGAATCAAGGAAGAATATTATCTTAAGATGATTATCGCTTTCATTTTTCCGGTGCTAATTTGACGAGGCAATCAGGGAATTGCTTCCCGATTTCCGATCTGACTTCTTACGTTAAAGTGAAAATTATCTTTTTAATATTCTGCGGCACACGGTTTCGCCGAATCCTGTGGTTTTAGAGTGGCGGCGGCCGCCAATGGTTTGACGAGACTTTGGAGAAGGAAGACTCACGAAAGATTGGATTCCAAAGGCACAGCGTGCTCTCCGTACTTTTTGGGCTGCCAGCCATTGCTGAAAGCTGGAAGATCGATCGATCTATCAAATGAAAGCTGGAAGATCGATCGATCTATCAAATGAAAGCCGACACAAATGTATTTGTGACTTTGTTTAACACAAATATATAATATATAATTAAAATGTTTGGCTACGTGGTACGCATGATCTAACACCCGCTCATGGGTTAGCGGGAGAAAACGAATCTCAAGGACATTTCTCCCTGTTGACCACCGACATGCAGAAAAGAGGAACTTTTGTAGAACAGAGTTAACCATGAATCCCCACGTCAACATCATCTAGATGATATTTCTTGGAAAGCAAGATACGCAGCCAAGACTTCTCATAGTTGGCAGCCAGACCCCTCGGGATCCCCGGCATCTGGGATTCAAATAGTTGCAAAGATCAAACCATCATTTCTGTCTAACAAGGAAAAGTCCACGGAAGCAACCACAAGGCTTCCGCCTTTTACAGCCTACAAAAAGGGCACAACAGCAGTCTTCCGATCATCACGAATTACTTTATTAGCTTCCTTTCGACGGCATTTTCTTTACTTCAGACATGAACAGAGTCTCCTCCCTCTCCGAGCTCGGCCTCGCCGACGACATCCACCGCGCCATCTTCCGCCCCATCCTGCAGACCGCGCCGCCGTCCCCAAGCAACCGCCGCACAAAGATCTCTGTCGTCGGCGCCGGCAATGTCGGAATGGCCATCGCGCAGACCATCCTCACTCAACACCTCGCCGACGAGATTGCTCTCGTCGACGCCAAGCCCGACCTCCTCCGCGGCGAGATGCTCGATCTGCAGCACGCCGCCGCCTTTCTCCCCCACACCCGCATCCTCGCCTCCACGGAGTATGATGTGACTGCCAACTCCGACCTATGCGTCGTCACCGCCGGCGCGCGCCAGCTCCCTGGCGAGACGCGGCTCGACCTGCTTCACCGTAACGTGGCGCTCTTCAAGCAAATCATTCCGCCGCTGGCGGAGCGCTCGCCGGCGGCGCTTCTGCTGGTGGTGTCGAATCCGGTGGACGTGCTGACGTACATCGCGTGGAAGCTGTCCGGGTTTCCACCCAACCGGGTTATTGGGTCGGGCACCAACCTCGACTCCTCGCGCTTCAGGTTCCTCCTCGCCGACCATCTCGAGGTCAACGCGCAAGATGTGCAGGTATCTTCAAATTCCCGTTTACTTCCTGTCAAATTTACGGAATAAATATTAACGAAAATATCTAAAATATGCTGCGAGTATGCAACAGGCATACATGGTGGGGGAGCACGGCGACAGCTCGGTGGCGCTGTGGTCAAGCATCAGCGTCGGCGGCGTGCCCATCCTTAGCCAGATGAACAACGACAACGAGGCCTTGCTGATGGAGCAGGGCGTGCTGGAGAAGATCCGGAAGGCGGTGGTCGAGAGCGCGTACGAGGTGATCCGCCTCAAGGGCTACACCTCCTGGGCCATCGGCTACTCCGTCGCCAGCCTCGCCCGCTCGCTGCTCCGCGACCAGCACCGCATCCACCCGGTCTCGCTGCTCGCCAAGGGCTTCTACGGCATCCCCGACGACCGCGAGGTCTTCCTCAGCCTCCCCGCCCAGCTCGGCCGAAGCGGCGTCCTAGGCGTCGCCAATATCCAGCTGACGGAAGAGGAGGCCGCCCGCCTCCGCCGCTCCGCCGACACTCTCTGGGAGCTGCAGCAGCAGCTTGACCTTTGATTCTGATGACGAATTCCAGCCATATAACCGAATGTATCATCGTTATACATAGATACGTTTCCCCTTAATGATTAATTAATTAATTACTTTGAGTTGGTATAAATAAAATTTTAGAGTAATTCTAAAGAGCAGATTGCCAATCTAAAGATCTCCTATAATCTTAAACTATTCCTTACGATATTCTATTTTATTCAACACAAGTTTATTAATAAAGTTTTAGTTTGTAAGTGTATTTGTATTTTTTTTAGAGATCATCAATTTTATTGAAATTGTAAAATATTTAGATCAGCGGGATCTATTGTATGAATTTAGAATAACAATTAGTAACGATGAAAAAAAAAAAAAGGCATATCTAATTGCGCCATTAAATTTTGATTTCTTTGGAGTCCACACACTAGGCTAGAGATCTTCCATTATCCCCTTATCCCTCCTATAAGACTATTCTTAATGAGAATAGATCAAAAGTATTAAGAATAAGAGTATGACTTAGCCCAAATTTATAATAGTAAAATCCTAACTCCCTCAATCAAGTGACTTAGTATCAAAATTGTTAACATTCTTCACTAGGTCAATATTAAGTAATTTTATTAGTTAAAAATATGTAAAATAATATCCATTTGAAATACGTATATTAAAAACCCCTTTGCAGAAAATTGCATTTGTTAAACCAAGTAACATCTTATTCAATCTGGTCTAATATAACTACTAATATCAAATCATGGTACAGAATTATATCAATATGATTGTATAGTAAAATGAGGTATACTTAATATCATTTTCTTATCTATCTCCTTTATATTTTACAAACCAAATAAAAACTCTACTTAATAATTTCTCAAAACCAAATAAGAAATTGACACTAATGTGTCTTGTATGTCTTATATGATTTTTTTAAATTAAATGAGAAATCTACCTTATAATGTCTAATCTTTATATTTTGTTGCAAGACATACATTATTAGTAAGCCACCATGTTTAAGGTTACACTATCTTTAAGACTTTATATTTACACAATAAACTATCATGCCTAATGTTATATTATCCTTTTAAGTGTTTATTTTTGTATAATAAATGCCATGCTTAAAGTTATATTATCCTTGAGACTTTGTGTTTGTATCAATTTTAAACACCATGTGCATAAAAAAAATGATGCATATAAGAAGTATTATGTGCAATTTAATTGATACAGTGTAAAATATAATTTAGATAAATGAGCTTAATATTAAGTTGCAAAAAAAAATTCCTACTAACAAAATATTATGACCGCTTAGTAAGCAAACTATTTATTAACTTGGAGCCAAAATAGCAAGCCCACTAAGCCTTATATATTATATAATTTTTTCTTCCAATTCCAATATGGGATTAATTAGAGTATTGCAATCTCTCTCACTTAAAACTTGAGGTCCTCGTCAAACTCAATTTATTAAAATACTTAAGCCCAAGTTAATAGTAGCAAGCCCACTATGCTTTATATACCATATAATTTTTTCTTCCACTTTCAATATAGGACTAAACTGGAGTATTACACCAAATACATCAAAAGACACTACAATACCTATGTTTATAACATAATTCACAAAAATAGGAGATGATAAGTGTTTGGTTAATGAATATGCAATCATATTATTAGTATTAATATATTTAATCATTATATCTTCTTTTTTAACTAGATCCAACTATAAGATATTTAACCTTGAGATGTTTTATTGCAGATTCGTCTTTTACTTGTTATAGGTTAAAACACTTCAAAACTATTATCACATAAACCTTTAGGAGGCTTAGAAATAGAATCAACTATAAATAGTTCTTGTCATAAAATTCTTAAGCCATATAGCTTATAGTAATTGTTTGTCTTGTATTTTATAATTGATAGGGAGGTTAACCAATCCAACATAATAGTAAATGATGAGTCTCAACAAGATCTACATTGATAAGAATCCATCTAATATGATGATGAAAGTTGTGAAAAAGGAGAAAATTGAGATTTGAAAAAACATGGCTGATTTGGTCATCTTAAATGATGTGGGAGGGGCAAATTGTTATATGTGGGTCTTGCATGATGAAAGGACCTTTTTTCAAAAAAAAAAGAAAAAAAAAATTATATATATATATTTTTTGGACAAGTTTTTTAGGTTACATGAACATGTTCCCCATGAAGGAGAGATAACAATTTTATCATTATTTTTTTCTCTTAGGGTGTGCCGCTTGAAGGGAGAGAGAAAAAAATTCCTCTCTGAAGCTAAAATATTTTGGGTGCAATGAGGTCATTTACTATCAAATTAGCATGAAAATTTAGAGAGTTGCTCCTATTGTATGATTCTAGTGTTGAATTTCATTCGATGTGAATAAACATTGTATTATTCCTTCACAGTGTAAAATTTATAGCTTGCTCACGTTGTCTTTTACCCTCTTTTTGCAGGGTTTTTTAATGTAAATATTGCATAGTAAAGTTTAGAGATTGTATCAAATAGAGAAAAAAATCCTGTAGCTAGTGGGGACGGTCCTATGTGGGGGTCAGAGCTAGAGCGTGACAATAATGCTATGTTCTGTTGAATGGAATTCACGATGTACAGGATAAAAAGTTCAATGAATCTAAATAGTTTTTCATCTAGATTCATTAAACTTTTCATCATTTCCACTGTGAATTCCATTTAACAGAACATAACCTAAGGGGTGGAGAAAAGTTTGGTAAAAGGGTTGGGGTGGGGGGATTGGAAGGGTGTGTGGGCTGGGGAGAGGGCTACGATTCACAAAAGCATGAGTTAGACTACTTCCCATGAACAACAAAAATTTTGGGTTGTGAGCAGCATAATAGAGATCCAAATACTCTAGCTTTTTATTTTTGTTACTAGTTGTGCCTGCAAAGCCGCTTAAATGCAACCCTGAATAGGGCCTTAAACTCTTCAAGTTAGCCATATAACATACGAAGGTAAAAATGACTAATAATTTTGAGTTGCCATTAAGGTTTAAAGGATAAAACCTACTAAAAACTATATTGTTCATAAGGCTTTTCAAATAAATTGACCAAAATATTTTGAGTTGACTTTAGTTTCTAAAAGTTACAAGATATCATTGACTTCATAAAAAATGATGTATTCCTAAGTAGATTAATGTTGAGCCTTGCAAATGTGGAGCCTAGTGACATTATTCTCCCATACAATGTGACCGGAACTAGTAAATGGAACTCCTATGGATGACATAGTTGATAGACAACGCTCCGCATTAATGGCTCAATTAGAGCTAAAAAATAGCTCAATTTGTAGCTCATTAGGTAGAAGATATCACTTAACATGCCTCACAATTGAAGCAACTAGCAATTTCTCTTTATACAACAAGGATATGGTGTGAAAAGAAACCCATATGGAGGGTAGTGTTTGCAATAGGGAATGCTTGCTAAGGAAGTATGCAAAATGGAGAGAGGATATTCGAGAGAATCAAGAGATATAAGCTAAAGAAAATTCAAAAATTTGCTTTACACCGTGTTTACAAGAGGAGAAAAGCAAGAGAAAGGACAGAAAAGAAAATTTTCCTTGATTTATCGGGACGGACGGAAACGCTTCAAGGGAAAATGGAAGGAAAATTTTACGTATTTTCCCTCGTTTCATGATCTGCCCAGATCACACGTGGAGAAAAAATCAGTCGCCCTCCTCCTCTTCGCCAGTCGCCCTCTTGTTAGGAGAGACTGCGCAAAAACCCTCTGTTGCTAAATTTAAAATCAAATGACTACAAGCAATATAACTCAGAAATGGCAGTGGAATAAAATACCAGATAAGAAACACCATATTTTTACGTGGAAACCTCCCCAACTTGAGGAGGAAAAACCACGGGAGCAAAGTCCGCTCAAACCTTCCACTAAATCAATTAATGGGTATTACAACTCTTCCTAGAGCATCTAGGAGCATAACCACATCATCAAGTATAAACTTGGATCTCAGACAAACATCAACATAAAGTTGGAAGCAATACAGGAGAGGAGGAAAGTTCAGATTTACCAAGAAAAGAGTCTCGGTTCTGGGCTGACTGCGAGAAACTGAGACCTCAGTTCGATGATCCGACCATTCAGATTGTAGAGCACTGAGTCATGAACCTTCTCCTAACATTTGAGCCAGATCCAACGGTGAACTTCTTACCGACGGCCAATATACGCAGGCTGCCCTAAGTTTACAGCTTCCTTTGAAGTTTCTCCTCTCTGCTTTTTACTTCACGTCAAGTGGCTCTCACCTTATGGCACACTCTTTTCCCTTGACTTGCGCACTCATCTCACTTCTCCACAGTGGAATATATATATGTATGCCAATTAGAAAACCCTAATGATAATAATACGTGTCAAGGTGTCACTTATCCATCCACGATAGCGTGCTGCAATCCACGATAGCTATATCCACCATAAGTGTGCAGCAATCCACCATAGGTTGTATCCACCATAAGTGTGCAGCAATCCACTATGGTTGTATCCACCATAAGTGTGCAGCAATCCGCTATAGGATGTATCCACCATGTTTGCAGCATGTACATCATCTTCTGCAGATCATGGACAGCATATCCACAATCTTTTGCATGTTGTCCATGACAGCTGCAGCATATCCACCATCTTTTGTAGGTTGTCCACGATGTCTGCAAGTAGTCCACGATCTTCTGCAGACAGTCCACGATCTTCTGCAGTGTGTCCACGATGTCTGCAGCTGTGTCCATGATAGCTGTTGTGTGTCCACTATCTTCTGCATATCGTGGACAACATATCCACGATCTTCTACAGGCTGTCCACGATGTTTGTAGCTGTGTCCATGATAGCTGCAGTTGTGTCCACCATAATCTGGAGTGTGTTCACAATAGCTGAGGTGTGTCCACCATAATCTGGAGTGTATCCACTATAGCTGAGGTGTGTCCACCATAGCTGGGGTGTGTCCACCATCTTCTGCAGATCGTGGACAGCATATCCACGATCTTCTGCAGGTTGTCAACGATAGCTACAAAGTACAAACTGAGTTGCTTCATCCACGTGGCAAGATTTGAGCCATCCTCCATATGGGTAAACTGAGCCATCCTCCACATAGTAGGGAAACTCACCCAACAAACCTTCACTACTATGTGGAGGGGTTTGCCATCCTGGCAATCAAACATGATATGAGCTAATCACAATCTAGGCCACTTCATCCATGATAAAGCCATCCTCTACATGGGCATAATCTGAGTCATCCTCCATGCAGGAGGGAAACTGAGTCATCCTCCACATAGGAGGGAAACTCACCCAACAATTTCCCCCGTCACTACTATGTGGAGGGGTTTACCATCCCGGGAATCAACTGGCACCCTTCAAGCTTCTCTCTGGCCACAACCTTAACCATCATATCTGAACCTTTCTGATCAGTATGGATTTTCTCATGTGGCCATTGCTTAGAATTCCCATCCTCCTTCAACTTCCACATCCACCGATTTTTCAAATCTCCCTTGCCCTTAGGCAGCTTCATCAAATCAGGTGTTTGATTTCCTTGATGAGATCCCATCTCATCAGCAATGGCTTCCATCCATTTCTTCTTGTGTTCATCTTCCACAGCTTCATTAGAGCATGCAGGTACTCCCCTATCAGTGAGCTACACAAACTCATTTGAAGAATACCTGGTGGAAGGTTGTCTTTCTCTGGTGGATCTCCTGATTAGTGTATCAGGCTTCCTTGAAGAGGGTTGAATTTTGAAGGAGACTTTAGTTTGCTTCCCCTTCTCATTCACATGACACAACCTCTTGTGTCACACTTCAATTCCATCATTATTTGCAACATTAATGATGGCCTTGGAAAGTTTAGCCTACAGGACATATAAAGAAGACACCTTCTTTCCCTTTGCTATAACTATAGCACCTTTGCTAAGCTTCCAGGTATCATCCTTGAATGTGTTGTAGAAGCCTTCCTCATCCAGCCTACTCACGAATATCAAATTCAAGCAAATGCTGGGAACATGCTTCACATTTATAAGGGTCGGCTTGGTGCCATTAGCTATTTCTAAACATACACCACTGCCTGCAACTTCAATGGTGGTATTGCCATCCATCTTCACTGTTCCATACTTAGTAGGTGTGTAGGTGACAAAACAATCCCTATTAGAGGTAGCATGGGTATTGACACCACTATCAACTACCCAGCTCATATCACAGGTGGCAACATTAACTGCATCATTGTCATTGACAAACAAGAAGCAATCAGTAGTGATACTAACGCGGTCATCATCACTACTATCCTCATCCTCAGGCTTCTTAGTGCTCTTCCCAGCACCTTTTTTAATGCTCTTTCCTTTCTTGTTGTCCCTCTTCAATGCTCGACAGTATCTCTTAATGTGCCCCTTCTTGCCACAATAATAACATTCAATGTTGGCAAACACATTTGAGCTACCTCTGCTGCTCTCTCTTCCTTTATGATTTCTACTCAGGCTTCTCCCAGGTCTTTGGACAGCCAACATATCTAAATGAAAAGAAGATTCCTGCACTCTCATTCTTTCCTCTTCATTCATGATGTCATTCTTGGGCAAGTCCATTGTCATAACACCTTCTGGGGTAGAGTTAAACAGAGTCATCCTGAAGGTTTCCCAATAGTCTGGTAATGTACAAAGGAGCAGCAACCCTTGTATCTCATCATCAAATTTGATGCCCATTTCTCCAAGCTGATTTAGAATTCCTTGGAATGTATTCAAGTGGTCTTTAACTGAACCACTGTCAAGTCTCAAGGACATGACGAGCTTCATTAAATACAGCTTGTTATTGCTGGTCTTTCGAGCATACATATTCTTGAGCTTCGCCCATAATGTTTTTGCATTTGTCTTTCCACACACATGGTTCAACACATTATCATCTAGCCATTGCCTTATGTAGCCACACACTTGCTGATGAGCAATAGCCCACTGCTCTTCAGTCTTACCCTCGGGCTTTTCACTAACGCTGCGTTTCGAAGGAGGGAAAGAAATCAAGAAAGAAAAGAAACAAAGAGAGAAAAGAAATAAGGAAGGAAAGAAATAAATTCTTTCCCTTATAAGCCTTGTGTTTAAGTGGGAGGAAAGGAAAGAAGGAAAGATTAAAAAATTTAAACTAATTATATTATACATAATACATAAATAATTAGTAATATTATAAATAAAATAATTTATTAATTAAAAAATACTATAAAATTCTTATTAAATTCTATATTTTTTTTAAATTTATGATTAAAAATTAAAAAAAATTTTGACAGCATTTCCTCAATATTATAACACAATACCTGTATACACAATATAATAAATTCAATAAAATATAAATACATCAACAACAAAGTATAAATACCATCAATTTAGCACAAAAGTACCATAATATAAATAGCATCAAGTTTAACAACAATGGTAAAATATCCACGTCTATACCATCTACACAATACCATTAACACAATACCATCAATGATTCATCAAAATACAATAAGAATAAAGTCCAACACAAGTCCAGCACAAGTCCATCAATGATTCATCAGGCTACTCAGAATTTGACCTCGTAGCCTTTCTGAAGTTGAGAAGAAGAGTTCTGTTTTTTCCTTGCTTGTACCCAATGCGATATATGCATTTATCAAAGTCTCTTCCGGAAGATTAAGCTTATCTAGCTCCTCAAAGATTTCAGCCTTAGTGTACTCCTTTACATATGCATGAGTGACAGCATTTACCAGGACATTTGTATTTTTTTTCCATTGAGCTCATCAACATGTCAAACTTTTCATTTGTAACTTTCAATATGGAATCATCATGCTTTCTTTTACTAGTCCTCGCCGACGTTGCAGTAGTGTTATTGCCTTGGCTTTGTGGGATGAAGGATGAACTTGCTATATCTTCAATATTATCACCTTGCTACACATCAAATGCAATATCATCATTGCCATCTTCACGAACAGGAGTGCTCAAGTTTATGTCGATTTCTTTCGGAGTTCCAGCCATGTTCCAATTGCGCGATCTTTTGAAAACAACTCCACTAGTTTGTCGTAATTGTTAACAGGAGTGTTTCTCCATTTTTTTCATTAAAGGATTTGCCTGTAAAATGTTAACCATAATTAGTACATATGTAACAATTACCATACAAAAGACTATTATAAAGAAAGACATACCGCAATAAGGTCATCCCACACATTGTTGTCAGCTTCAAACATTTTTGACAAAGAACTCCATGCAATACCACTCTTGTTTTTGAACAACTCGTGACATTGATTGAAATGGACTTTCAAAGTCTTAATTCTATTCTTTAGATGTTCTTTCGTTAATGGTAAACCAAATCTCTCAACACATATAATTAGCATGTTCTTATATGCGGTTGAGGTAAATGTACCATCAACCCTAAATCCATTAATTTGTTGGTCTAGCATTGAATCAATGAAGACATTATCCATGTCTTCAGTCCATTTGATGTGGTCTCTTTTTGATCCTTCAACAACTTTTTTACTCATCTTATATGGAAATAAAAAGATATGTTAGCACAATGTAATATAACAAGTCTAGGATAAGAAAAGTTCAATACAATACAACTCTAGGATAGGAAATACAATACAAGTTCAATGCAATAAGTCTAATACAACAATGACAAGTCTAGTACAACAATGACAAGTCTAATACAACAATGACAAGTCTAATACATCATCTTATAGCACATAATCATTCCACATTACATTGGCTAAGCATCTCTAACAAGAACACCTTTTCTAGCATCTTCATCTTGCCTCTCCACTACAGATGCATCATTGTTCATTGTGTTTGATAATTCTTCATCAACTTCAGCAATAATATCAGCATCATGATCAATACCCATTAGATAGTTATGTAAAATGCAACAGGCTGTAATAATTTGGACATGTGTACGTATTGGGAAATGAGGTTCTATTCCACTTGCAATAATAGAAAATCTTTTCTTTAGTACACCAAAACATCTTTCAATGACAACTCAAGCAGTTGCGTGTCGATGATTGTATAATTCCTTTGCATTTCGAGGAGCATTTCTGGAGTACTCTTTCAAGTGATATCGTACTCCTCTATAAAGTGTCATAAGCCAACTTTTGATACCAAAATCGGCATCACCAAAATAGTACTTCCCTAATGTAAAAGTATGTAATATTATAATTAATGGTAACACCTAAGTAGCTAATTATATAGTAAGTTTACCTTCCATAATTTTTAAGTTATCAGATCTACTGATCGCATCTTTTATTATTCGTGAATCTGATGTTGTCTCTTCCCACCCAGCTAGGATATATGTGAACTTCATGTCGAATGAACATGCTGTAAAAATATTTGTAGTTGGCCAATCCTTTCTTCCCCTATACCTAGGTACATCGCTAGAAGGTACCTTAACTCGAACATGTGTACCATCGATTGCACCTAGACAATCCTGCATGTATTATATAATGCTAGCAATAAACATAATTTTTATGATATTTTATAAAAATTACTTATGATCGAATATACCTTAAAATAAGGATAAAGTCGGCTGCTATTGTATATCTTAGGAGGAACTATTGAGCCATCAGGTTGTGAGATAAATTGCTCATGCAAGCTAACGATAGCTCGCAAAACCTTATGAATGTGATAGCTGATGGTTCGAGTACCACGATGAAAGAAAAAACATATTTCTCTGTATTTAACATTGTGCGATACTAAATACAAGAACATGAACACTTTTTCCTCCATAGTACAATACTTTGTATCTCTCAACCCGTGCCTCCCTTTTAGTAACTGACACAAATGCTTAAAAGCATGTACTCTCATTCTTATCATGTTATAACAATGTTCAGCTGAACTAGTTAAGTTTTTTAATATTTCTATTCGAATGCTATGCTTAACTTCATTACTCTCTCGTAATAGTTTTTCAACCCATGTTTGTTGTAGTCTATCTATCAATTCTTCTATAACAATCCATGAACTTTGAGTATCATATTCTTACTCGGAGCCATAAGACGACCTATAAATAGACAAACAAATTGTTTAAGCAAGCAAGCAATTTGTATCAAAGTAAAAGAAATGGTAATGATCTTGCCATTAGTAACTGATAGGAAAAGTTCTAGTGGAAACTAAATTCAATTGCAAAATTTATAACATGATGCAGATAGACACATACTATTGGTAACTAATAATCTAGCGAAGCAAGCAATTTAGACACATGATGTAGATAGACACATGATTTCAGTATTTCTTAAGCAAAATAAAATGATGCAGATAGACACATGATGCAGATAGCATCATGTTCTTACTCTTGACACAAATGCTTCAAAGCTATTAAGATGCGTAGCAAATCGAAAATGGATGGATAACCTTTGAACAATTCCTAAACACAAGCCCTAAATACAAGCCCTAAAGATGTGCATAATGGAGTACCTTCTGAACAGTAATCGTGAGGGCGGCAAGGAATAGGGCGCAGTGGCGTGCAATCAAAGACGCAACGGCGAGGGAGGACGCAGCGGCGGCTTAGCACAGGCGAGGGAGGATTCAGCAGTGGCTTCAAGCTTCCGTCAGGAGAGAGGGCTGCGAAATCGAAGATGTAGCAAGAGGGCGAAGTCGCGAGAGGGTGGCGTCGCGGCGAGAGGGCGAGGTTGCAGCAAGAGGGCGAAGATGGGAGAGGGCGAGGTCGAAGAAGGCCGGCGAGGGTGGAAGATGCAAGAGGGCGAGGTCGAAGACAAGAGACGCGCGCAGCGCGGAGAAAGGTTTCGGTCGAAGACACGCAGCGAGACGCGAGCAATGGACAGAAATGAGGTTTCCGTCTTATTTCGAGGGAACGTTTTGGAGAGAACGGAAACCCTAATTTTTTTCCTTTCCCTTCTTATTTCCTTCCTTTGAAACCAAGGAAATGGAAGGAAAGAATTAGGTTTCTTTTCTTTCCCTCCTTCTTTCCCTTCTTTGAAACATGCTGTAAGGAAAACTGGCTGGTAATAATCCTTCACATAGAGGAGATCTTCTATCTTTCCTCTCCATTTATGGTAATTTGAACCATTCAATAGAATCATTCTACTTGTATTTACCTCCATTGTGTAATGCAAGCTGATTCTCACTAGCAACAAAATAACTCTCAGAGTTCTGATCTCTGGATGCACTAACAGCTTGTTTCAGTGAAGGGAAATGGGGAGAGAAAGGAAAGAAATTTAATTCTTTCCCTCTATTTTCTTGGTTTCAGTGAAGGGAAATAAAGGAGGAAAGGAAAGAATTAACTTTCCCTTCTCTCCAAAAGTGTTCCCTCTTATTTCGACGGAAACCTTATTTCCGTCCGCCCTCTCGCCCTTCCGAAGCTTGCCTTCGCCCGACTCTCGCCCTCGACCTCGTACGCGACCTCGACTCTCGCCCTCTCGCCCTTCCGACCTCGCCTTCGCCTTCGACTCTCGCCCTCGACCTCGACTCTCGCCCTCGACCTCGAACGCGACCTCGACTCTCGCCCTCGTCCGCCCTCTCGCCCTCTCGCCCTTCTGACCTCGCCTTCGCCTTTCGACTCTCGCCCTCGACCTCGACTCTCGCCCTCGACCTTGAACGCGACCTCGACTCTCGCCCTCGTCCGCCCTCTCGCCCTTCCGACCTCGCGTCATCGCCGACGGAAGCCTCCCTCCCTCGCGTCATCGCCGACGGAAGCCTCGACCTCGACCTCGACCTCGCCCTCGTCCCGACCTCGCCCTCGACCTCGACCTCGCCCTCGACCTCGACCTCGCCCTCGTCCCGACCTCGCCCTCATCTCGACGGAAGCCTCCCTCCCTTGCGTCCATCCTTCCCCTGTTTCCAGCTCCTGGCGACATATTGCTAGCAACGACGGTGGTTGTCAGGTGGCAACCAATGGCCGAAAGGAAGATCGGGTCTTCCTTTGGCAGCTTCCTTCTCCGGCGAGATCTCGAGCGTAGGCGGCGCTCGGTGGTGGAGGACGAGTTGAGGAAGACGACGCGAATTGAAGACGAATGCGAACGCACGTGTTCGAACCGTGCAAGTGTCGTTCGGCGTTGAAGGCTGAGTCAACGAGGGTAGCGCGGTCAACAGAGATTTTCAGCGATTTTGACTTTGTGCTGCTGGCGTGAGGTGATGTCAGCGAGGTTCCTTTCCTTCCACTGAAACACATGGCCTATAAGGGAAAGCAATGATTTCTTTCCCTCCTTATTTCCTTTCTTTCCTTATTTCCTTTCTTTTCTTATTTCCTTTCTTTGCTGATTTCTTTCCTTCCACCGAAACAGGCCGTAAGGGAAACTAGGTCAAAATCTAATTCAAAACTGAACGATTAGCACAGAGGCTGAGAGACTATGCCCCAGCGACTAGCACCAACGTACTCACCCTCCAAACAGCGTGAGCTAACATCTATATCTCGAATACAACAGATTTATCGTGAACCTCCTCTGATACCACTTGTTGGGAGAGATTGCGTAAAAACCCTCTGTTGCTAAATTAAAAACCAAATAACTACCGGCAATATAACTCAGAAAATAACTCAAAAATGGCAGCGAAATAAAATACCAGACAAGAAACACCAGATTTTTACGTGGAAAACCTCCCCAACTTGAGGAGGAAAACCCACGGGACCAAAGTCCGTTCAAACCTTCCACTAAATCAATTAATGGGTATTACAACTCTTCCTAGAGCATCTAAAAGCATAACCACATCATCAAGTATAAACTTGGATCTTAGACAAACATCAACATAAAGTTGGAAGCAATATAGGAGAGGAGGAAAGTTCAGATTTTACCAAGAAAAGAGTCTCGGTTCTGGGCTAACTGCGAGAAATTGATACCTCAGTTCGATGATCCGATCGTTCATATTGTAGAACTCTGAGTCATGAACCTTGTTCTAAAATTTCAGCCCAATCCAATGGTGAACTTCTTGCCAGCGGCTAATATACACAAGCAACCCTAAGTTCACAGCTTCCCCTGAACTTTCTCCTTTCTGCCTTTTTCTTCACATCAAGTGACTCTCATCTTACGGCGCACTCTTTTCCCTTGGCTTGCGCACTCATCTCACTTCTCCACAGTAGAATATATATATCTATGCCAATTAGAAAACCCTAATGACAACAATACGTGTCAAGGTGTCATTTATACATCCATGATAGTGTGCTGCAATCCACGATAACTATATCCACCATAAGTGTGCAGCAATCCACCATAGGGTGTATCCACCATAATTGTGCAGCAATCCACTATGGGTTGTATCCACCATAAGTGTGCAGCAATCCGCTATAGGATGTATCCACCATGTTTGCAGCATGTCCATCATCTTCTGCATATCATGGATAGCATATCCATGATCTTTTGCATGTTGTCTATGATAGCTGCAGCATATCCACCATCTTCTGTAGATCATGTACAGCATATCCACGATCTTCTGCAGGCAGTCCACGATGTCTGCAAGTAGTCCACGATCTTCTGCAGTGTGTCCACGATGTTTGCAGTTGTGTCCATGATAGCTGTGGTGTGTCCACCATAATCTGAGGTGTGTCCACTATCTTCTGCAGATCGTGGACAACATATCCACAATCTTCTACAGACTGTCCACAATGTCTGTAGTTGTGTCCATGATAGCTGCAGCTGTGTCCACCATAATCTGGAGTGTGTCCACCATAATATAGAGTGTATCCACCATAGCTGAGGTGTGTCCACGATAATCTGGGGTGCGTCCACCATAGTTGGGGTGTCTCCATCATCTTCTGCAGATCGTGAACAGCATATCCATGATCTTCTGTAAGCTATCAACGATAGCTGCAAAGTACAAACTGAGCTGCTTCATCCATGTGGCATGATCTGAGTCATCCTCCACATGGGTAAACTGAGCCATCCTCCACATAGGAGGGAAACTCACCCAACAATCTCCCCCTTCACTACTATGTGGAGGGGTTTGTCATCCTGACAATCAAACATGATGTGAGCTAATCACAATCTAGGCTACTTTATCCATGATAGAGTCATCCTCCACATGGGCATAATCTAAGTCATCCTCCGTGCAGGAGGGAAACTGAGTCATCCTCCACATAGGAGGGAAACTCAACCAACACCTCTTCTACCTCGTCAGTCACTATCTGCCTCGCATCATCGTCCACCTATACGAGTCGCTGTCCGCCATCGCATCGCCTGCCGCCTTAGCCTGCATGAGTTGCCATCCGCCTCGCGTCACCTTCACCTGCACGAGTCACCGTTTGCCTCACGTCGCCTTCGCCTGCACAAGTCGTCGTCCGCCTCACGTCGCCTTTGCCTGCACCTGCACGAGTCGCCTGCCTCCGTCACCTACCGCCTTCGCATCGCCATCCACCTCGCATCGCCTTCGCCTACACCTGCAGGTGTCGCCTGCCTCCGTCGCCTACCGGTTCGCCCGTTTGCTTGACGCCTTCATGTCGCCGTTCACCTTTGAAAGCTTTTTTTTTTGTTAGTTTCCTTCCTTTCCCCTTGTTTCTTTTCTTCCGTTTTTTTCTTTTCCCTCTAAGTTTCTTTCTTCGCCTTAGATAAGTCAATGGATGGGCGGAAAATCAGTCAAAGTGTGCATCACAAAGACTGACCCAAATAAGTCCAAAACATAGGCTTGGAATTTGGATAGACATAGGACATGAGAGTGTGTCGGAGCTTAAAAGCAGCATCATGAGTTCGGCTCCCCATGCTGTCTGGCTCTTGGAGAGTATGCATCAATCACTCCACTCACAGCCATTGTCTCCATAGTGCCTTCTCTTTTCCTCTAGCCACTTCTCTTACATGTTTATAGAGGAACACCAAAAATGGGCAATAATAACATTCAGATGCCCAATTCACTCTCATCATCTCTTCTCAAGTGTACACTTAACATGTTTGGGAGCCACATCAAGTGCCTTTTAAGGAGGTTAGTCAGCAAACGGCCAAATGCCACACAGAGAGCCTGTTCTTGATTTATTCAAACATGGTGGATAGCTGTGGCTTAAGGGGAATGCAGAAGGTCAATGCAGAATTTACTCTCTGAGCTCCAAATTGATGCAGCAATGGAAAGGGAAGGGATTGGTGTGTGGAGATGATTGAAGGGAGAAGTTTCAGTGGTGTACTTGAAGAGGATGGCCGGGTTAATTATTAATTAAGGGGAGAAAGGAAGCACAGGCGTGGAAGGAAAGGAGGGGATGGGGATTGGAGATGAGGCGATATGGCATGAGTAGGCGTCACATGAGACCTTTCACGCACACATCATGTTATCTTCGACTACAAACAACACTTACGAACCCCCTTCACCCCCTAATTATATCCTCCATGTCCCTTGCTTTAAGTACCTTCACTCTGCACATTGCACTGCAGTGCTCATCCTCTCTCCTTCTCATCTCACATGTTCATAAGTTTGTCCACTTTGTACCCAGCAGCCAACCTTTTTTGACCTTGGATCTCACACCTCTCTCTCTCTTTCTCTTTCTCTCAAGTGATTCAATATTATATTGTGTGTATATATAGGCAAATAGTTTGCTTTTAAGGGATGACGGATGTAGCTTTGCTTGCTGCATGGACACGCGCGGCCAGGTGCCTTGGCGGCGGCTGCTGCTGCTGCTGCTTCTTCTTCGTCTTCTTCGTCATCATCGTCTCCTCCTCCTCCGTATTCCTTCCTTAATTTTCTGCAATACTTTCTTATGGCTTCTTCGGGCTCTATTTCATTCTGCTTCTTCTCCATGCAGTTTTAGTTGCAGCGATTTGATTTACTTGAGCAGGAGATAGTATCAGCCTGGAGTCATGGAGTTAGGATGAATGCAAGTAATTGTACAATGGTATGCCTCTTGTGTTCTTAATATATTACAACTGATCTTGTGTATGCAATTTGTACATATATAACATTGTGAATTTGTGATCGATGCTGCAATATTTAATTGTTATCAGTAGTACCACTGTTTAATAAGAATGAAATGCAAATATTTGATTCCAAGTACTGATGCTAGTAATTGATCTATGGCCATATTTATAATGAATTTGTCTGCTTAAAGGATCACAGATGTGTACTTCTGCTAGTCATGCTTATAGCTTTGCCTTGTGCACATTATAACAGATACAAAATAAAGCTACCATCATTGTGTTTCTTCTTTTTTTTTTCTTTTTTCTAGACTCTTTCTATGTTGTAGTGCATGTAATTCCTAGCTATTCTTAGTTAGAATGACATTTGAATCTCTCTCTTTCTAGAGAAGGCAAAGAACTGACAATACAGACAGACAGATAGATAGCGAGGGAGGGAGAGCGAGGAGGGCTAAAGAACTATTATAGGAGATGATCGATCGACATAACCCAATAAACAAATGTTTAAAGTGTTTGTATATGTAATTAAGATCTATAATAATGGTGAACTCATGCATTAGTTTTTTTCAGAATAGTTAAATATATGCCAGTTAATAAGGCAATAGTAATCGATTTAAAGAAACTGAATAAGCAAGAATGCTGAAATTGAAGGAGCAGATTACAAATATATGCCAATTTTTGTGCATTAATTTCAATTCCAGAAGTTTAATATTAGCTTCAATTATAAAGAACATCCATGTTCACAAACATGTCAATATATTACTAGTTTTTGTTTTATCAATAAGTAGGAATACATTTAGATTAATACATAGCTACTGCATTAATTTGCACGCAATTCTCTCTACTAGCTCTTATATGTCAAAACAGAGCGACGGCGGAGAGATAGTTCGCGTCGCTAGCTAGGGCACGGAGACAACGCGACGGCGAGCGGCGTCCAGAGGTGTAAGCTTCGTCCGATGGCAACGAGAGAGAACATTGGTTGCTTCGGCGGCGGCAAAAAAGAGCTTCGACGGCGGTGAGAGAGGGCTTTGGCTACTTCAGTGGCGGCGAGAGAGAGCTTCGACGGCGGCGAGAGAGAGCGGTTGCAGCTTTACCGGCGACGTGAGAGAGCTTCGGCAGGGAGGGTTGCGAGCGAGGAAGAGTCATGAGCGAGAATCGAGGAAGAGGAGAAGTGATTTGGTAAAGTTACTATTGATTGTTGACTAGTCAAAAGCAGCTTAAAAGTAAAAAGTAGTGAGCTTTTGTGGGCCGTAGTAGTTTTTAGGTTCCAAACCTAAAAGCAAATAGCCAAACAAGATAATTTTTTTAAATCAGCGTTTACAACCAGTAGAAGCAGCCTAAAAGCTGCACCAAATCGGCCCTTAATCTTCTACACATACACATGATAATTCATATGCTGCATTAACTAGCAAATTCATATGCGTATGCATGCATCTCAAAGCACTTCCGGGTACAAATTTTTTCCATGATGTATTATATTAATAATTCAATGTCAATTTTTTGCCAGCTATATAATATATTAATTGTCATGTCATTTCTCGCCAGCTCTAGGTTAGCTGGAGAAAGCGAATCTCAACTCAAGGACATTTCTCGCTGTTAGCTCCCTGTGCCTTGACGAAAGTTGACCACCGACATTCAGAACAGAGGAACATGTGTAGAGTTGATCGTATATCCTTCCGTCAACATCATCTTAGATGATATTTCTTGGAAAGCAAGATAACGCAGCAAGGACTTCTCATAGATGGCCGCCAGACCCCGGCATAAATAGTTGCAAAGATCAAACCATCATTTCTGTCTAAGGGAAAAGTCCACGAAAGCAACCACAAGGCTTCCGCCTTTTACAGCCTTAAAAAAGGGCTGCGTTTTTGCTGCGATGCCCTTTTGGAAGAGAAGTGTCCTGATCTGGAAAGCATATATCATAAAGTAGATAGTGTACACATTTTTATACAATTTCACTTAAGTCCGTTATACGCTATCTAATTTGTGTTATACGATATCACTGATACATTAAAATGGTTTTATATCGTATAACCACTTAATATTTTTATATAACATTTGAATATTTTCATATAACACATAAATATTTTCATATAATACCTGAATTTTTTTGTATAATATCTGTTTATTATTATATAACATCTTAATATTTTTATATATTATGTGATAATTATCGTATAAATATGTTATACGACAATAGTCACATGATATAGAAAAATATTAAGGTGTTATATGATAATAGTCACATGATATATAAAAATATTAAAATGTTATATGATAATAGACAGGTGTTATACGAAAATATTTAGTTGTTATACGAAAATAGTTATGTGTTATACAGAAATATTGAGGTGTTATATGAAAATATTCAGGTGTTATATAAAAATATTAAAATATTATAAAAAATATTTAAGTGTTATATGAAGTCATTTTAATATAACACTGATATCGTATAAAAAAAGCTAGATATAGTATAAGAGTAAACTGAGTTATTTTTGCATAAAGATTGTTATCTTATTTATGCCAAGATTTGTGCTCTATCGAGACACTCCACTGCAAAATTTTGGAGTGGGGTGCCCCTCTCCAAAAAATTTTCCCTACAAAAAGGGCACAACAGCGGTCTTCCGATCATCACGAATTACTTCATTTGCTTCCTTTCGACGGCATTTCAATTACTTCAGACATGAACAGAGTCTCCTCGCTCTCCGAGCTCGGCCTCGCTGACGACATCCACCGCGCCCTCTTCCGCCCCATCCTGCAGACCGTGCCGCCGTCCCCAAGCAACCGCCGTACGAAGATCTCCGTCGTCGGCGCCGGCAATGTCGGAATGGCCATCGCGCAGACCATCCTCACCCAACACCTCGCCGACGAGATCGCCCTCGTCGACGCCAAGCCCGACCTCCTCCGCGGCGAGATGCTCGATCTGCAGCACGCCGCCGCCTTTCTCCCCCACACCCGCATCCTCGCCTCCACGGAGTATGATGTGACTGCCAACTCCGACCTATGCGTCGTCACCGCCGGCGCGCGCCAGCTCCCTGGCGAGACGCGACTCAACCTGCTTCACCGTAACGTGGCGCTCTTCAAGCAAATCATTCCGCCGCTGGCGGAGCGCTCGCCGGCGGCGCTGCTGCTGGTGGTGTCGAATCCGGTGGACGTGCTGACGTACATCGCGTGGAAGTTGTCCGGGTTTCCGCCCAACCGGGTTATTGGGTCGGGCACCAACCTCGACTCCTCGCGCTTCAGGTTCCTCCTCGCCGACCATCTCGAGGTCAACGCGCAAGATGTGCAGGTATCTTCAAATTCCCGTTTACTTCCTGTCAAATTTACGGAATAAATTTTAACGAAAATATCTAAAATATGCTGCGAGTATGCAACAGGCATACATGGTGGGGGAGCACGGCGACAGCTCGGTGGCGCTGTGGTCAAGCATCAGCGTCGGCGGCGTGCCCATCCTTAGCCAGCTGAACAACGACGACGAGGCCTTGCTGATGGAGCAGGGCGTGCTGGAGAAGATCCGGAAGGCGGTGGTGGAGAGCGCGTACGAGGTGATCCGCCTCAAGGGCTACACCTCCTGGGCCATCGGCTACTCCGTCGCCAGCCTCGCCCGCTCGCTGCTCCGCGACCAGCACCGCATCCACCCGGTCTCGCTGCTCGCCAAGGGCTTCTACGGCATCCCCGACGACCGCGAGGTCTTCCTCAGCCTCCCCGCTCAGCTCGGCCGCAGCGGCGTCCTAGGCGTCGCCAATATCCAGCTGACGGAAGAGGAGGCTGCCCGCCTCCGCCGCTCCGCCGACACTCTCTGGGGGCTACAGCAGCAGCTTGACCTTTGATTCTGATGACGTATTCCAGCCATTGAACCAAATGTATCATCGTTATACATAGATACGTTTGCCCTTGAGGATTAATTAATTAATTACTTTGTGTTGGTATAAATAAAATTTTAGCGTAATTCGAAAGAGCAGATTGCCAATCTAAAGATCTCCTACAATCTTAGACTATTCCTTTAGGATCTATTCTATTTTATTCAACACCAGTTTATTAATAAAGTTTTATTTTGTAAGTGAGTTTGTATTTTTTTTTAGAGATAATAAATTTTATTGAAATTGTAAAATATTTATATCAGAAATGATATATTGTATGAATTTAGAATAACAATTAGCAACAATGAAAAAAAAAACATATCTGATTTCTTTGTAGTCCACACACTAGGCTTGAGATCTTTCATTGCTATCCGTCGGAAGACTATCCTCAATGAGAAGATCAAAAGTATTAGGAATGAAAGTAAGTGTCAGGCCCGCTTAGCTTAATCCCGCGATAAGCTTGCCACGTTGGCAAGTCACGCACAGAACGGGAAAAACTCGGGCCTACGGCAGGGGAAAAGGGGACGCTTGCATTGCTTCGCCCCTCAGCATCATCGGCATCCCGCCCGATGCCGGTAACCAACGCCGGAGCTCGCCGGCCTGAAGCCATCAAACACACGGGTGTGGAGGGGAAAACTTCGCCGGTATTATTCATCCCAAAATCCCGGTTACAAAACCCCTCTTCTCTCTCTCTCTATCTACACATTGAGCTCTCCCTCAACTCAACTCCTCCCTCTACGTTCTACCTCGCCGTCACCGGAATCCTCGTCGGAACGGTCGCCGGATCCCGCCTGAGGGAAGGAGGAGGTGGGGGCGGACTTCCGTCCGCCGAGAGCCCCCGCTCCGAGAGCTGTCCCCGAGTCTCCGCTCCAAGGGGATTCCATGAGGAGGAGCTCGCTGCTCCTCTTCCTCCTTTTCATCAGCTCCAGCCGCCGACAAACGCCTGCAACGGACGTGACGCGCCGCCCACGCCTCTGCACCAGCTGCTGCGCCCGTCTGCGTCCTGCCTCAGGACAGTGAAGCACTGCCAGCTCTTCGCGCCTCCGCACGGTTACCAACGGAGCCGGATCGGGTCACGCCTCCGCGCGTCCGTCGCCCGCGTCCGCTCCAAAGCCACCGAGATCGTGGGCCTCGCCAGGCCCACTTGCTGTGCCGAGCACGGCCCGAGACCCATCTGGTCCGCGGGTGTGACACCCTCCCCCGGCTGAAGGTGGACGGCGTCCAGCACTCCACGGTCTTCACCATGGCCCAAATCGACGTGAATGCCACATGCCCTGCATCCACCGCCTGCTTGGCGTCCGCCGCCTGCCCGACGCCAGCCGCTTGTGTGGGAGAAGGAGGCGGCCTCCGCCGCACTCGTCGCTCGATGATCTCTTGGAGGAGACGAGCTCGTCTCATCTTGCTTGTCCCCGGTAAGGGGGAGTGCTGCTCGCCTCCGTCCACCTCATGGTCGTCCCCAGCTCATGGGGAGGATGCTCGTAGGGAAGAGGGAGGCGGCCTCCGCCGCTCTCGTCGTGAAGATGTGTGTTGCACAAAATCCGCAAGCGCACGGTTTACCGATGTAGTACTTAAGATATCGTTTCCACATAGACGGATTGTTAAGTATCAAATCTTCCAATATTTGATAGCTAAGCGATTGAAAATCTCAATTGGTGATACAAACTAAGCTAAAAGTGCAATAAAATATAGGTCCTACAGATATGAGAGAAATCGGGAAATCGGGGTTCACCACGTCTATTAACTTATAAGCGTAATGAAAAGTACTGCTTAGAAAATCTTTTGGAAACCAAGGACATGTCCCATTGAGCCGTGCACAACTCAACAACTTAGTTAGTTTCCTACTCTCGCGGTAGACAACTACACTATCTACTTAGTTAGTCTCCTACTCTCGCGGTGGACTAAGCATAAATAGATCGTGTTGAAATAGGACATGAAGATTCCCCAAATGATCTCTACAACTCTCGTTGATTTCAAGTCTTCAAGTAATAGAGCACACAGGAATGATCTATGAGGATTCGTTGATTGTGATTCACCTCTCAGTTGTTACCACAATCAACTAAAGTGAAAACCGATCTAGCCAAGAAACGATAAACACGAATGAAACAAACCAAAATCAAATAGCTTCGAAAGATACATCCAAAAGCAATTCTTAACATTAAGACTTATAAATCAAAAAGACGGGTTACGCCCAAATCTCGATCGAGGTTTTTACGCTAGTAGATACATGGTTACAACAGCAATAAAGCCTTCCAATTAAAAGTAAGGAAACAGAACAAGGTAAAGATGGGAAAAGAATCAAGACAAACTCCTTTCTCTCCTCCTCAAAGAATCCTTCTTCTCCTTGGAATTACTTGCGTTCTTGCGACCAAGCCTTGGTTCTCGAGCGTAATCCTCCTCTCTTCCCCTGGAGCCTCGACTAGGCGCTCCGCCCCCGGGCCTCCGGCCACCTCCGCACGCTTCGGGCGCCTCCGGACTCCCCTTGTGGAGAACTCATCTCTCTTATATATAGATTTCAAGGTGTCTCTCATTGATGGCGTGTTATTCTCATTCATGAATGTCTCATTAATGGCGTGTGTTCCTCATTCATGAATGTCTCATGAAATCCGCATTCATGAATGTCTCATTAATGGCGTGTGCTCTTGATGCGTGTGTCTTGATAGCTGGCAATAAATGTTGAATGCGGGTAAACTCTAACTCTCGTCTGAAGCTAAATTTCTTATCATGAATCCGGATTCATTCGGGTATGTGATCGTGCATCCGTATAGCTCTAGAAACGAGTGAATTTTTCTGTATTTAACAAATATGACAAGTAGTGAAGCTTCTGAAGAAAGTTAATGAAATAAGCTGGAAAGAGATGTAAAAGCATGAAAATAGGTCTCGATTCACAGGTAAATATAGGTCTAAAAGACGATATAATTTCGAGACATCAATGTGGCCGCGGTCTCGACACCGCCATTCTGCCGCGTGAAAGGGGATGCTCGCGTCCCCAGCTGTCAGCCCTTCCTCTTCGCCGTTCGCACCAGAACGGAGCAACGCTCGTCATCGCTGGCTGATCTCCTGGAGGAGACGAGCTCTCCCTCGTCCTTGCCTCCTTGTTGGGGAAGCGGCCTCCGCCGCTACCATCGCCCGTTGCTCGGGGAAGGCGAAACTACCTGACTGCCTGCGTGACCGCTCGGGGAGAGGACGGTGCCGCCGTTGCTGGTTCCACTCTGTCGCTGGCCCTGTGTCCACTGCCTGCGCGATGCCAGCCGCCTGCTCTGCGTCCGCTGCCTGCGCGACGCTAGCCACTTGTGGAAGGTGGAACCACCCGACTGCCTACGTCGCTGCTCAAGGAGAGGACGCCGCCACCGCTGCTGGTTCTGCAGCATCTCCATCGCTAGTCGGCTCTACACCGACGGGCTGCGAGCAGGCCGCCTGCCTCCTGCTCCCGTCGCCTGCAACAGCCTGCCACTCGGGGAAAGGCGGAGTCACCCGTCAGCCTGCGTCGTCGTCGCTCCACGGGAAGACGCCGCCGCCGACGCTGCTCTCCGCCTGGCCGAAGGAGGAGCCACCTGTCTGCCTGCGCCATCGTCGCTCCTCGGGAAGACGTCGCCGCCGATGCTACTCGCTTAGCTCTCTGCCCCGCTGGGATCGTCGGAGAGCTCTGGCTGCTGCCAGCCTCACCGCCCGATCACCGGAACCACCACCGTGGCTTTGATACCAATGTCAGGCCCCGCTTAGCTTAATCCCATGATAAGCTTGCCACGTCGGCAACTCAAGCACGGAATGGGAAAAGCTCGAGCCTGCGGCAAGGGAAAAGGGGACGCTTGCACCGCTTCGCCCCTCAGCCTCATCGGCGTCCCACCGGACGCCGGTAACCAACGCCGGAGCTCGCCGGCTGGAAGCCATCAAACACACGAGTGTGGAGGGGAAAACTTCGCCAGTATTATTCATCCCAAAATCCCGGTTACAAAACCCCTCTTCTCTCTCTCTATCTACACACACCGAGCTCTCCCTCAACTCAACTCCTCCCTCTAAGTTCTACCTCGCCATCGCCGGAATCCTCGTCAGCACGGTCGCCGGCTCCCGCCTGAGGGAAGGAGGAGGTGGCGATGGACCTCCGTCCGCTGGGAGCCCCCGCTCCGAGAGCTGTCCCCGAGTCTCCGCTCCAAGGGGATTCCAAGAGGAGGAGCTCGCTGCTCCTCTTCCTCCTTTTAATCAGCTCTAGCCGCCGACAGACTCCTGCAACAGACGTGACGCGCTGCCCACGCCTCTGCACTAGCTGCTGCGCCCGTCTACGTCCTGCCTCGAGACGGTGAAGCGCCGCCAGCTCTTCGCGCCTCCGCGCGGTTACCAACGGAGCCGGATTGGGTCATGCCTCCGCGTATCCGTCGCCCACGTCCGCTCCAAAGCCACCGAGATCATGGGCCTCGCCCAGCCCACTTGCTGCGCCGAGCTTGGCCCGGGACCCATCTGGTCTGCGGGCGTGACAGTAAGACTCTAGCCCAAATTTATAATAGTAAAACCCTAGACTCCCTTAATCAAGTACCAAAATTTTTAACATTCTACACTAGGTTAATATTAAGTAATCTTATTTGTTAATATTACTTAATATTATTAGGTCAATACTACTTAATATCATTTTCTTACTTATCATCTTTATATTTTTCAAATCAAATAAAAAATCTACTTAAAAATTTCTCAAAAACCAAATAAGAAGTTGACACTGATGTGTCTTGTATGTCTTATACGATTTTTTCTAAACTGAATGAGAAATCTCCCTCGTGATCTCTAATCTTTATATTTTGTTGTAAGACATACATTATTAGTAAGCCACAATGTTTAAGATTACACTATCCTTAACACTTTATATTTACACAATAAACTATCATGCATAATATTATATTATCTTTTTAAGTGTTTATATTTGTATAATAAACTATCATGCTTAAGGTTATATTACCCTTAAGACTTTGTGTTTGTATCAATTTTAAACACCATGTGCATTAAAAAAATGATACATATGAGAAGTATGACTATGAACTCAATATTAAGTTGCAAAAAAAATCCCACTATCCTACTAAACTAGAGTATTACAATTGTCCTTGTCAAGTTACCTAATTTATTAAAATATTTAAGCCCAAATTAATAATAGCAAGTCCAGTAAACCTTATATACCATATAATTTTTTATTTCACTTTCAATATGGAACTAAACTAAGGTATTACACTAAATACATTAAAATACACTAAAATACCTATGTTTACAACATAATTCACAAAAAATAGGAGATGATAAGTCTTTAGTTAATGGATTTGCAATCATATTATTAGTATTAATATATTCAATCATTATATCTTCTTTCTTAACTAGGTCCAATTATAAGATATTTAACCTTGAGATGTTTTATTGCACTTTCCCTTTTATTTGTTATGGGTTAAAACACTGCAAAACTATTATCACATAAAACTTCTGAAGGCTTAAAAATAGAATCAACTATAAACAATTCTTGTCATAAAATTCTTAAGCCATATAGCTTATAGTCATTGTTTGTCTTACACTTTATAACTAATAGAGAGATTAACCAATCCAACATAACACTAGATGATGAGTCTCAACAAGTCCACATTAATAAAAATTCATCTAATATGATAATGAAGGTTGTGAGAAAGGAGAAGACTCATATTTAAAAAAAATAGCCGATTTGGTCATCCTTACATGATGTAGGAGGGGGGCAAATTGTTATGTGTAGATCTTGCATGATGGAGGGACCTATTTGCAAAAACGAAAGGAAAAAATTATTTTTTTTGGAAATATTTTTTTGTTGTAAGGTTACATGAACATGTGCCGCGTGAAGGAGAGAGAACAAATTTTATTTATTTATTTCCTTGGGGTGTACCGCTTGAAGGGAGAGAGAAGAAAAAATTAGCATGAAAATTTAGAGAATTACTCCTGTGGTATGATTCTAGTGGTAAATTTCATTATGTTTGATGAAATTATTGGATGTGATGAAACATTGTATTATTCCTTCCTAGTGAAAAATTTATAGCTTGTTCTTGTTGTTTTCTACCCTCTTTCTGTAGGGTTTTTTTTAATGTAAATATTGTAAAGTAAAGTTTAGAGATTGTAACAATTAGAGAAAAAAATCCCAACAAAGGGTTGTGGCTAGTAGGGAGGGGCTATGTAGGGGTCACAGATAGAGCGTGAAACCGAGGGGTGGAGAAAAGATTGGTGGAAAGGTTAGGGTGGGGGGATTGGAAGGGTGTGCGGAATGGGGAAAGGCTATGATTGACAAAAGCATGAGTTAAAGTTACTTCTCATGAATAATAAAAATTTTGGGTTGTGGGCCACGTAATAGGGACCCAAACACTTCACCTACTAGTTCTCCTGCAAAGAACCCTAAGACTGTGTTTAATTAAGAGGATAAAAAATAAAAGGGAAGAGAATCGAAAAAGAAAAGAAGAAGAAAGAGAAATATGATGAATTGCTATAGTAAATACTGTAGCTACAGTAGCTACAGTAGCTAGAGTAGCTACAGTATCTGGAGTAGCTACAGTAGCTACAGTACTGGTCCGTCCGATTTGGACGGAACACACATTGTGCCAAATATCAATACTGTTTATCAAATTTTTGCTACAGTATTTCCTTTTGTGTTTCCTTCCTATTTTCTATCCACTCTATTAAACAACCAAAATTACTTTTCCTTCTCATTTTCCTTCTCCTCCTACTTTTCATCCTCTCAATTAAATACAGCCTAAGTGAGATTGTGTCAAGAAAATTAATGTTGAGCCTTGCAAATGTGGAGCCTGTTGACATGGTTCTCCCATACGATGTGACCATGGAGCTTATACGGGAACTAGTAAATGGAGCTCCTATGGATGACATAGTTGATAGCAAGGCTCCCCCCTAAATGGCTCAATTAGAGCTAAAAAATAGCTCAATTTGGAGCTCATTAGGTAGAAGATGTCACTTAATAGGCCTCACAAAGGGAGCAACTAACAATATAAAGAAATGTTGTGCAACCCATACAGAGGGTAGTGTATGCAATAGGGAATGCTTGCTAAGGATAGAGGTGGCTAATGAGTTGGCCGGCTCGCGGCCCGCACGGCTCGGCACGACATGGGCCAGGCATGGCATGGCTAGTCAACGGGCCGCCTGCGGCCCGTGGCCTGTTCTAGACCGAGTTGGACTAGGTTGAACCCTTTATGCACGGGGCCGGGCCAGGCACAGCACGCTAGCGGGCCGTGCCTAGCATGACACATGATTGGGCCGAGCACGGCATGCGGGCTGGCCCAGGCACGTTCCACTTTATCTCTGATATATATATATATATATATATATATATATATATTAAAATTTTCTATATTATTATTATTGTAATATCTAAATAAAAATTTAATAAATTTTAATTTTTTATTTTTTATTTTAGTTTTATCCTTACTTTTTTATATTATATATATATATATATATATATAAATAAAGTAGTTTATTTGTTTGTAATATTATTTTTAATATATAAATGATGTCGGATTAAAGATTTTTGGTTAGCTTAACAACCGCTCGTGTGCCCACCCCAGCCCAACCCAGCTCGTCGTGCTGAGCCTGGCACGACCCACACGCATTGGACAGGCCTTGGTTAAGTTGGGCCATGCCCGACATGACTCAAATGTGTCGTGTACCATGTCGGGCCGAGATAAATTTATCTCGTGTTGGGCTGGGCGCGGAATAGGCCGGTCTGGGGCACGACCCGTTGGTATGCAAAATGGAGAAGACTCTACTAGAATGGAGGATATTCGAGAGAATCAAGAGATATAAGCTAGGGAAAATTTGAGAATTTGCTTTAGATGAGTCAATGGATGGTCGGAAAATCAGTCAAAGTGTGCACCACAAAGACTGACCCAAATAAGTCCAAAACATAGGCTTGGAATTTGGATAGACATAGGACATGAGAGTGTGTCGGAGCTTAAAAGCCGCATCATGAGTTCGGCTTCCCATGCTGTCTGGCTCTTGGAGAGTATGCATCAATCACTCCACTCACAGCCATTGTCTCCATAGTGCCTTCTCTTTCCCTCTAGCCACTTCTCTTACATGTTTATAGAGGAACACCAAACATGGGCAATAATAACATTCAGATGCCCAATTCACTCTCATCATCTCTTCTCAAGTGTACACTTAACATGTTTGGGCGCCACATCAAATGCCTTTTAAGGAGGTTAGTCAGCAAATGGCCAAATGCCACACAGAGAGCCTGTTTTTTATTTATTCAAACATGGTGGATAGCTGTGGCTTAAGGGGAATGCAGAAGGTCAATGCAGAATTTACTCTCTGAGCTCCAAATTGATGCAGCAATGGAAAGGGAAGGGATTGGTGTGTGGAGATGATTGAAGGGAGAGGTTTGAGTGGTGTACTTGAAGAGGATGGCCGGGCTAATTATTAATTAAGGGGAGAAAGGAAGCACAGGCGTGGAAGGAAAGGAGGGGATGGGGATTGGAGATGAGGCGATATGGCATGAGTAGGCGTCACATGAGACCTTTCACGCACACATCATGTTATCTTCGACTACAAACAACACTTACGAACCCCCTTCACCCCCTAATTATATCCTCCATGTCCCTTGCTTTAAGTGCCTTCACTCTACACATTGCACTGCAGTGCTCATCCTCTCTCCTTCTCATCTCACATGTTCATAAGTTTGTCCACTTTGTACCCAGCAGCCCACCTTTTTTGACCTTGGATCTCACACCTCTCTCTCTCTCTTTCTTTCTCTCTTTCTCTCAAGTGATTCAATATTATATTGTGTGTATATATAGGCAAATAGTTTGCTTTTAAGGGATGACGGATGTAGCTTTGCTTGCCTGCATGGACACGCGCGGCCAGGTGCCTTGGCTTCTTCTTCTTCTTCTTCGTCTTCTTCGTCATCATCGTCTCCTCCTCCTCCGTATGTTTAAACCAGTTCCTTCCTTAATTTCCTGCAATACTTTCTTTTGGCTTCTTCAGGCTCTATTTCATTCTGCTTCTTCTCCATGCAGTTTTAGTTGCAGCAATTTGATTTACTTGAGCAGGAGATAGTATCAGCCTGGAGTCATGGAGTTAGGATGAATGCAAGAAATTGTACAATGGTACGCCTCTTGTGTTCTTAATATATTACAATTGATCTTTTGTATGCAATTTGTACATATATAACATTGTGAATTTGTGATCGATGCTGCAATATTTAATCGTTTTCAGTAGTATCACCACTGTTTAATAAGAATGAAATGCAAATATTTGGTTTAAAGTAATGATGCTAGTAATTGATCTATGGCCATATTTATAATGAATTTGTCTGCTTAAAAGGATCACAGATGTATACTTCTGCTGGTCATGCATATAGCTTTGCCTTGTGCACATTATAACAGATACAAAATAAAGCTACCATCATAGTGTTTCTTTTTTTTTTTTTTTTTTTCTATACTCTTTTTATGTTGTGGTGCTTGTAATTCCTGGCATGGAACTGACAATACAGACACACAGACAGATAGATAGATAGAGAGAGAGGGGGGCCTAAAGAACCATATTATAAGAGATGATCGATCGATATAACTCAATAAACAAATGTTTAAAGTGTTTCTATATGTAATTAAGATCTATAATAATGGTGAACTCAAGCATTAGTTTCTTTCAGAATAGTTAAATATATGCCAGTTAATAAGGCAATAGTAATCGATTTAAAGAAACTGAATAAGCAAGAATGCTGAAATTGAAAGAGCAGATTACAAATATATGCCAGTTTTTGTGCATTAATTTCAATTCCAGAAGTTTAATATCAGCTTCAATTATAAAGAACATCCATGTCCACAAACATGTCAATATATTACTAGTTTTTGTTTTATTAATAAGTAGGAATACATTTAGATTAATACATAGCTACTGCATTAATTTGCACGCAATTCTCTCTAGTAGCTCTTATATGTACAAAACCATCATACTTAATCATCTGCGCATACATATGATAATGCATATGCTGCATTAGCTAGCTAATTAATAGGAAGAACTAGGTATGTGATATATTGTTATAGCTAGTTCCAAATATTTCCTTGCCGCTGCTAGCTCGCTAGCTTCATTTCCATGGATAAATTTGGCAGCTTGTGGTTGATGCAATCGACGGGAACTCCGAGCAGGCAACTTCGTGCTCATCGGCCCCTTGAAGAACTTGATCATGATCTGCTTCTTCGGAGTAGATAGGTTGCTGAGAGCCGCCATGGCTAAGCTGAGAAGCAACGAACTTATCCAGGACCCTCCAGTCCGTCACTTGATCTGATGCTAACTGGCTTGTGTTCTCGTTGCTGTTGTCGTCGATCGAAATCGCCTCAACCAGCTGATTCCTTTGTTGCATGTTTGTTTCCTTGTCCGAGATGGTACTGATGAAGCGGATAGAACTGCTGCCATGGTTCACGTAGTAGTTTAAACTTTTGGTGCTTTCAATTGGTGGGAGTTCATACAGATCAGGTTCATCAGTAGCTGGTGAGTGGTAATGCAACTTTAATAAGTCTGACTTCTTGTAGGAGAAGAGTTGCGGATGGGGGTATTCTGTAGGCCTGCTTGGGGAGCCATCAATGTAGTCTTGCATCAACGAAGAGTTAGCTTGTTCGTCAAAATTATACCATGGCAGATCATCACTTGATCTTCTTGTGCTAGGCAGTCTTTTCTTGAACACCCTGCACACCACCCAACCCTCTTCCTGTACCCAAATGAGCACACCATTCCATATATAATCAGACTAGCAATCAGAATATAACAGTTAATATTACTTTTTCTTTTAATTTAAGTTCATAACATACAAGTAATCAAGTAACTAAATCTTAATAACTAGTTATCTTTAGTGTGTGTTTATATATACACAGAAAATTCTAGAGGTTTCATAGAATGAAGATAAAGGAAGAACCAAAACTCAGGACATATTGAACTATATTGATCAGCTGCAAGAGTATTTCTGATAACGTTCAGCTTTCAGATAAGAAATTAAAGAAGATTGGCATGATGAAAAGTGTAAATACTTAATGAGTCCTGAGGAGAACAATCATTGGAGAACAGAACCGATGGAAATACATGTACTTGCCTGTGGAGGTCCATTTTCATTTGTTTCAAGGCGGTATTCATGCATGATCCAATCTGACTTCTGGCCATTAGGTGCTCGGCCCTTGTAGTACACCAGAGTTTTCCTCATTCCGACCAACCTAAGCTTGGAGTAGATTGGCTTGTCTCTTCCAGTGGCTTTCCAGAATCCAGCAGATGTTGCTCTATTAGTTCGAGTTCCAGTTGGATACTTTTTATCTTTGTGGCTAAACAAGTACCACTCATTCTGCTCTTCTGCTCCTATCCTACATATCTCTGTGTGCATAATATTGTTGAAATTTATGATCAGAATTCAAGTCATGCAATTGAGTTGCATATTTTGTTATGATCATATGTATATACGTGTACCTTGAAGATCCCAAGGTTCAAGTTTGTACAGATCAACATCTTTTATTACGTCCAGTTCAATTTTTCTTGCAGCCACCTTCTTCCTCAGGTAGTAATCCACCAGTTCTTCGTCAGTGGGGTGGAAGCGGAAGCCCGGAGGAACTCGCGAGATCGCGTTGTTCATAGTCTTCGTTTGATGCAGTTAGTTATCAAGATCCTATGTACAAATCAAGGGTGCAATATGTATGATTAGCAGCTTTCTTGTCCCTTTGTAATATCCTACTGCAAATTGAAGCAATATTCTTTTCTGAGAAGGGTAGAGACAGGTTCATCTCATGTGTTATGTAGAATCAGGCAGCTTTTTGAATCATTTACAAGTAAGATGGTGAGATTAATGTATATGATTGTTGTCTTCAAGTATCATCGTATGTACTTTTGCCTGCAAAGCAAGAGATATTGTTCTATAATCTGTGTGTACTCCTCACAACTATAAAGCTTGCTAAGAGTAGATGTGATTATACTGAAAGGAAGTCACATCATTCTCTCAACATCACTCTGACATAAATGAAGTTATATTACTTCCTCAATGATTAAATGATCAGATGGAAGTAATCAAGTAATCTGAAGAAGAAAATAGTCAATATAAGAACAATAATTTTTTTTCCAATGTTTGCAATCCTCCAATTCATAGTGTCCTAGATCCATTAAGAAGGGACTGAATTAAGCATATATTTGATGTATTTAATATCCTTGATTAATGATGATTTCATACTTCTTGACAGAAACCAACTTGTAGAAGAATCGATATTGCATGTAAAAGTGTTCATTTGGTATCTTAAATTCCTAAAAATTGCAGTTTTGTTCTTGTGAAAGCTATATAGTGAACAAGTTTTTAACCAGTGAAGGATCTTTCAACGTTTATGAATGCTTTCTGAAACTGCAGATAATCAGACTGGTTGTCTGAACATCTGCAAATTAAAGTTAGCTATTGCATGTACCATGATCAAATAAATGAGAGTATAAATAGCACTTCCCATCACAAAAAATGTAGATATTAGTAGTTCAAAGATGCAGCGCATAAAATAGTGCTTCCTAGTTTCTGTATGTTTTTCCCTTCCTGATAAGATCAAGAGAACAAAAGATCTTTTGGCAAATATTAAAACATAAGCATGGTGAGCTCACATTAAAGTATGCCGTTGCTTTTATAGAGTAACACCGTGTTCTTCAAATTAATAGAAGAACTTAGTAAACAAATGCTTCATTAACTATGTACATAATAAGAGAGAGAGAGATGAGTGAAAGAAAAGAGGGAAATACGATGATTGATCTAGATCTTAGATAGGCTCATTAAGAATAACAATCAAACTGATCTACCGAAAGCGAATCCATATGATCGAACTACGTAGTAGCATGAATCAAACACGCACCTGTCGATCAGTAAGATCTGGATCAATTGTTCAGGTGGCTAGCTTCTTCCTCTTCCTTCCCCGATCTCAGAGAGAAAGAACAAAGTTGTCTTGGGACTTGAACCAATCACCAATCGTCGTCAACTTTCCCTAGGTCCGGCTAGATACTCCAGTCAACCAGAAGATATGATCTGATCATGGCAGAAGGAGAAGATAGACATCTAAAGATCAAGAGATGGCTGCAGAAAGGAGAGAACAAAGCAGATGACTTCACTAACTTTTCAAGTTTGTGCATGCCGCAAAAGACATGGAAGAAGAAGAAGAAGAAGAAGAAGAAAGGTTTCAGTCCCGATCAGCTAACTACAAAACCTCAACCAACGAGAGAGAGAGAGAGAGAGAGAGAGAGAGAGCTGCAGGGAGAGAACGGAAACGGGGGACAGTGGGTGGAACAATAAGTAGCACAGAGAGTAGCTTCGTTGAGAGCTCTTGCACTTTCAACCAACCTTGCGCACTATTCTAAAGCTAAAGAAAACAATAAATTGGAGAGGCATGTCGCTGTACATTTGATTCTACTGCCCTACAAACTAGATCACCTTTAGTTATGCGCACATATATTATTACTTAACGACGTTTTTAGCGTCACAGAAACCCTAGCAAGAGAGGGAAGGGGAGGGCGCGAGGGAAGGAATTAGGGCATTGCGGGAGGCGTAATTGAACAGCCACCTCCACTGTCTGCTCCAGCGTTGAATGGGGGCCCTTGGCAATTCTGTATATCCTTTCCTTCTCCCCCTTTACATTAAATTTCTTTATCTCCATTATTGTCCCCACAGCTATTTCCACCTTCCAGCATCATGCTTTCGCTAGTCTACAGCGGAAGCCATGGCAGCCCTAAATTAACATCCCTTTATGTATTTATATTCATACAGTTTATGCCCGTTTGACTTGCCTCTGACTTTCTCTTACTTCGTTTTGTACTGAGCTTATTTGTAATGGGGGAGGAACGCTGGCCCCACTCGGGCAGAAGGGAATGATGCGTGGGGCCCGGCGTGGACTGGCCCCCGATCATTAGGCTCGCCAATATATATTTTATTTCGGGTGGTTTTTCTGGTGGTGGATGGTCGTCCCGTTCGGGTCCACGTCGACACCGCAAGTTGGTCGCCTGCGCCACGGTAAACACGTGCTGTCGCTCCGCCACTTTTAACTATGTGCCACTTTCCGTTTGGTGGAGCTGCCGCTGCCAGCAGTAGGCCTGTTTATTTAGTTTGAACTCAATCGATTCGGTTCAAACCGAACCAAATTCATTTCAATGGTAATAAACTGAACCCGAACCGAATTTCATTAAACCTGAATAGTTTGATTTGGGTCGGGTCAAACCGATTAAACAGAATAAGATTCCTTCACCACCCAATTGTGAAGACGAGAAACACGGAGCCAAATCACAGGTCAAAATAGGGTCAATGCCCAAATCGTGATCCGCGTTACGTTGTCTCCGTCCTCTCCAGCGGAAGGGAAGCGATCGACGCAGAGGCAGCGAATGCGAGGCGGAGCGGCTTCTTCGGCGGGATCTTCGAGCGTCAATGTTCGCGGACGACAAGGGCACGTCATTCCGAGAAGAGGAGTTCGCTGTTGGGGCAATGGAGTTGAGGGCATAGGGGAGCCGTCAGCGTCGTGAGGCTGAGAGCTGAGGGTGATAGGTGAGTACCGCAAGTGCACGGTCTATTGCATAATAAGAAAGTAGCGATCCCACAGGGACTAAGGGTCAAGTACTAATTAACCAGTTAATCAATAGCTAGGCAATCAAATAAGCGTAGGAGTGTCACTAAATTCCTAAAACAAGTAAGTAAACTAAAGCAAGTGAAAAGCGAACAGAACAGAGAACAATGCAGTCGGGGGTTTCAGTTTTTTGAGAGAAGATCGGGGTCTTAGGTTTCACCACACCGAAGTATGAAAGAAAGTTAATGATGATATTTTAAATAAGTTTTTACCAATGTTCTCAAGGTAATCCTTCCTAAGGTACAGACACACTCCCTCTCAGGACATGGTCCGGTATCCAACTTAACCCAAGTTTCCTACTCTCGTGGCTTACCGGGTTAAACGGACCCAATGGGTTCTGTAAAGGATTAGGGTTCCTCGGGTGATTTCGACAACTCTCATGGCCGAAATCACCAGTCCAGTCTAAGGGGATCCGACGATTGTGGTTCACCTCTCAGTCCATCCCACAACGTCTAAAACACAAATATGCATGGCCAGTACATAATCATGAATTAAAACTTCCTAGACATGAATAAGAACAAAGATAAATTTAGATAAAATGTAGAGCAAACATTAACAATCAACATTCTTACAGTGGGTTATGCCCAAACCCTGAAAAGAAAGTTACGCTACAATGTTATTCATGAAATATATCGTAATCTCTCAAATAAATTGATGCAAACTAGAAGGAAGACTAGAACAACATCGAGAGAGGCTAAGGCACGATCTTCAGCGTCGAAACGAGGAAGAAATCAAGCCAGAATAGCCTTTCATCGCCAAAATCACCGTCAAACCCTAGGTCTCGCCGTTTTGCCTCGTTCTCCCCAACTGTTCACCCAAAATGCGTGATTCCCATCCCAAAACGTCCGTGTCTAAGTTGGGAAGGTCTTTGTAAAATTTTATTAAATTCCGCTTCCAAAATAGTAAGAACCGAACGGGTGTCAAATTTGGCGAGACAATACACAGCCGTGCATGGATGCACGGCCACGCCCATGAACAGCTCATCGAAGGTTATTTTCTAGAAAACTTACTCTTCACAGCCATGTATGTGTTCACGGGTGTGCCCGTGAACATTTCGTCGAGTTATGAAAAAGTCTGCTGATCCCTTGATGGCCGTGCATGGGTGCACGGGCATGCTCATGAACGGCTCGGTGCAGTCTGGGAATGTAGGCTCATACATGGCCGTGCATGGATACACGGCCGTGCATGGATACACGGCCATGCATGGATACACGGCCATGCCCGTGAAGAGCGTAGAAAAGTCCGTTTGAGCTGAAATTTGACGTCTAGCTTCGTCTCATCATGAGGAATCGTCTCATATCTTCAGATCTTCTAAATTCCACCAATTTTAGGGCGAAATCCTTACATTTCAATGAAACCAAGGAAAAATGAAGATTCTGAATAATGTAAAGCATTTAGGCAAATAAATGAGACAACGCATGCATTTTACTCCAAAATAATAATAAAATAAAGCCGCAATATATCATATATTTGCATGTTATCAGAGGGCAGAGGGGAGAGGGGAGCCGGAGCAGCGGAAGCGAGGGTAGAGGGGAGCCGTCGGCTTCGTAAGTCGTGAGGCTAAGAGAGAGCAGAGGAGTTCGCCATCAGCATTGTGAGTCGTGAGGTTGAGAGCGGAGGGGAGAGGGGTGATAGAATGACCGCAAGTGCACAGTTTTTATCGAAGTAATAAAGTTATCGTTCCCACAGGGACTATGTGTCAAGTACCGACTTATCATGTTATTGTTTGCTAGATAGTCCAAAATGGATTAAGAAATCTCAACTAAATTAACAAAACTAACACAGTGTTTACAAGAATGGAAAAGGGAGAGAAAGGAAAGTAAGAGAAAGGAAAAGAAAATTTTCCTTAGTATACTGGAAGGAAAAGAAATATCTAGGAAGAAAAAGCTTCAAGTTTTTCTTCGAATCCACGTCCACCCGATTTGGGCAGAAAACGAGCGGATGACGCTCGCTCACCTTCACGCTTGCCTTCCTTACGCCTGATTCATCGTCAAGAAGGTTTTGTTTTGCTGCTAGCTGATAGGGGCCCGAACGGGCTGCTACCGCAAGTGCACGGTCTATCGCGTAATAAATAAGATCAAATCCACAGGGACTAGGGTCAAGTACTAACAAATTAGTCAATCAATAGCTAGGTTAATGATTAATGGAGAAAATTACTAATGTCGTAGTGCAAATGATTAAACTAAAGCGAATTAAGAACAAGCAGCATAGAGAGCAAAGCAATCGGAGTTTTAAACCTATGAGAGAGATTCGGGGTATTGGGTTTCACCACACTGAACCATGAAGAAGTATTAAGGTTTGATATTCCAGTTAAGTTTTATCTAAGTTCTCAAGGTAATCCTTCCTAGGGTACAGACGCGCTCCCTCTCAGGACACGGTCCGGTATCCGACTTAACCCAAGTCTACTACTCTCGTGGCTTACCGGGTTAAGTGGATCCAATGGGCTCTATGAAAGATTAGGGATCCTCGGGTGATTTTGAGTGCTCTCGCTAAACGAAATCACTAGTCTAGTCTAAGGGGTTCCGATGACTATGGTTCACCTCTCAGTCCTTCCCACAGCATCTAAGACATGCATACATATGGCCAGTACATAAACATGAGATAAAACATCCTCGACATGAATAAGAATAAAGATAAGTAAAGAAATATATAGATCAAACCATAGTATTCAACATTCATACAGTGGGCTACGCCCAAACCCCGAAAAGAGAGTTTATGCTGCAAGTTTTATAGTTAAATACATGAAATCTCTAACAATGATTAAATCAAACCAAAGGGAAGGGTAGATCGTTGATGGAAGAAGGTCCAGCACGAAGATCCACGCCGGAACGACAAATAAAACGAGCCGGAACAGAGTTGTCGCCCAGAAAATCACCCCAAACCCTAGGTCTATGCCGTTTTGCTTCGTTCTCCTTAACCACTTAATCAAATCCGATGATTCTAGTCCCAAAATGTGTGTATCCCAGTTGGGAAGGTCTCCCTGAAATTTCATTCAATTCTGAGCCAGGAATAAAAAGTTATGGCTGAAATATTGAGTGCCTATCGAAGCTGCGCAGGACGATGCACGGCCGTGTATCGGTGCACAGGCACGGGCACGCCCGTGCACGGCTCGGTTAGGACGATTCTGATGACTTAGAATGCACGGCCGTGCATGGATGCACACCCATGACCGTGCACTCTGTAGAAGGCTCCGTTTGATTTGAAATTTGGCGTGTAGCTCCGTCTCATCATGAGAAATCATCCTATACCTTCAGATTCTCCAAATTCCATCAATTTTGAGGCCAAAAACCTACATTTTAATAAAACAAGGGAAAAGGGAAGACTCTGAAGAATATGAAGCATTTGAATACATAAATGAGACAAAGCATGTATTTTACTCCAAAATAATAATAGAATTAAGTCACGAAATATCATATTTTTGCATGTCATCAAAATACATCGGACTTAAAGTTTTGCTTGTCCTCAAGCAATTGAATTGTCTAGAATACGATGATGACATGGAATAGGGAACCTCAAATAGCTCAACTTGGTCTAATAAGGTTATTGGTTAAACACAATAGGTCTTCAGGTTATAATGTAGTATGGAAAGCAAGTTAAACCAATTATCATGGATACAATCTATAGAACATGCAAAGTTACATTACCAAAAACTTTTACAGTGCATCTCACAGCAATGATATGATTGATCAAGCTTTCAAAAAGTATAACACTGTGTACTAAATCATGAGAGAATAGCATCAGTACCACATAGTCCCTATGTGGTGTCTTTTTTTTTAAAGTACATGACAGTGCCAAGTGCCAAGCTTTGCTTCGGTACCACTATCATTGATGAAAACCATGGGGTTAGTGCCAAGCATGATTGACAAGGAACTTAGGTACCACTAACCCTTTTTTTCATTGTGATGCAAAGAATAGTGCCAAGTGGATATAGAATGTGCAGTGTACAAGAACACTTCGGTACCACCATTATTATTTCTAACCCCCATAACAAAGTGCACAAATAAAGTAGAGATAGAAACCAGATACAATCACTTTCTACACATGAGATGCATATCAAGGCTAAGGTAAGGTAACAAGCATACTCTTCAGGATTCTACCAATAATGAATCGGGTTAATTACATCAATCAACTACAGTAAACCAAAGAATCATATGTGCAAACCATAACCATTATAGACCATTGGCAGATAAAAGTCAAGAATCACATCCCAAGCAATCAAGTAGTCATAGAACAACACAATACTAGAAGACAAAGCAAATAGCATAGAGAAAAGTAGGGTTTGGGCAAGACACTAAAGATGTTGGCATAACTAACTAACAAAGCATGCAAGAAATAGAAGCGACAAACTTAAAACTACTAAGAAGTGACTAAAGAAAACAAACAACTAGAATAAAGAAAACTACTGGAAAAACAGATAGCTGACCAAGTGACGGGTGAAACCAAAGAAGCTCATCCCCAACGCCGACGCAGCCTCGCCTAAAGGTCATGCACAGACTCTAAAATAGAGGATTGTACTCGTCCTTGGCGCTCAACCTCAGTCTCGAGCTGTTGAATCTGGTCATTGCTCGCATCGACAGACAGGTGAGTCTCTTGCTGGGAGTCGCAGACAAACCGGATCATAGTCTCAATGCGGTCGAGCTGGGTAGAAGGGCGCTGCTGAGAAGGTCATGGTGGTTCAGTTGCAAGAGGCACATCCTCATCCTCAACTACTTCCACTCTCCAGTTCCGCTGCTCTCGAACAGTAGTACATGTAGGATTTGGCAGCGGTAACTTCACATCGCTTCCGGGGAAGATCAAGCTGTAAAGTTCACCTTCCTTCACTATCATCTGCATCGAGATGCAAGAATCAAGATCGAGTCGGCTGTTGCCCTGTGCCTGCTCCATCTAGTAAGGATGAATCCCTACTTCATAAGTAAGAGGGGTAAGAAGTCCCCCGAGAGCTATTGCACCCTTCGGTGCCCTTGATACCTTCTGGAGTTGTCGGGCAAAATGAAAAGCAGTATTGAGGACGACCCCATGCAGCATCGCCCATAAGAATTGAAGTTCGGATGCCCGAACAAGACCATCAGACTCCCCTTGACCAAAAATAGTATGCGCCAGGACACGATGCACATATTTCACCACAGGGTTCCTCAGGCAGGTGGCTCTGGCTGTCCTGGTGTCAAAGGGTCGGAAGCCAGTCAGGTCGGCCTAGAAGTTGCTTGCTTGAAATTCGGGTGGTGTGAGTCGCGTCCCGTCTGTAGGAAAGCCGTAGATAGAATTTAGCTCTGTCAACGTAACCATAAACTCAGTATTGTTGAGTCGGAAGGATAAGCTGCCGTCATCTTCATCCGTGTGGATGCTAGAATGAAATTTCATGGATGAAAGGAACTCCAGTACAATGGGGATGTAGGTGGGGTAGTTGATAGCGAAGAATTGATCCCACCCCACACGTTGAAAGAGCCATTGCACGTCTTCGTAGAAGCCTAGAGTGTTTAGCGTCGAATGATCTTGGCGTGAGAGGATAGTGAGCCTGGCAAGCTATTCAAGATCTTGGCAGATAATTCCATATGGCATAGGCGGCAAGGCTAGTGGCATAAGAGGATCAGCGGCGGCCTGTGAAGTGGATGCGCGGTGCTTGGAAGTAGTCTGCTTGCATCGAGACATTCTGGAGGTATAGGATGGTGACAGGAAGTTAGCTGATGCTGTGGAAGGAGCTTTGGAGGTGTCGGCGATGAAGAAAGACGGTCGGCGGTGGCGGAAACATGGGCGGCGAATGAAGCTAGGGCAGTGGCGAATGGCGACGGGAGGCATGGATTGGTGCTGGAAAGTTAGGGGAAATGATCACCGGAAGATGGGGAAGACGATGGAAGGTCGCCGGCGGTCGATCGGGCACCGGAGGCGGCGGATCGGGACGGCGGCAGCGGCGGCTAGGGTTTCGTGCACGGGTGTGCACGAAGCTGTGTATGCTGCTCTTTTTATAAAATGTCGTGCACGGCCATGTATGGATACATGGCCCAGCCTGTGCAGCTCTCGATCTCATCGCGCCAACTGAACTCACTTATGATGCACGGCCGTGCGTGGATGCACGGGCACGCCCGTGCACGTCTCGGCCAAAAGTTTCCTCAGCTGTCCACGGCCATGCGCTCCTTCACGCCCTTGCCCGTGCAGCACTCGATCACGCATTGGGAAGAGTTAATCGAGCCGTGCACGGCCGTGCATGGATGCACAGGTGCGACCGTGCGTGGCTCGGTGGTACCTGAAAAATCCAGAAAAATTCCCATAAGCATGGTACAGCTTAGAGAGTATAAATGTGAAATAAAAACTGTAAAACAATGAAGTCTAAATGATGAAAATAAATGAGAAAGTAAAAATAACAAACAAGAGGTTGAGTTGCCTCCCAACAAGCGCTTCTTTAGGGTCACTAGCCTGACCAACATGATGCTCAAGGTGGATCTGGTGGTGGGGAGGCTAAGTAGGTGGCATGGAGCCTCTGCTTTCGTTGTTGCCCACGAAGTACACCTATTAAAATGAGCATGAGATATAATAGTTTCTCTCTAACTGTCTTGACAGAACCTGAAACAATAGAGTAGTAAAACGCATAAGTTGCCCCAAAGTTAGCTAGAATTTCATCCTTGAACAATCCCAATTTCTTCTTCAAATGGGCTCTCGTGGCATCTCCAGTATGTGTTATATTCGCCACCATCTTGTCTCTTTCTAGACCAATCGGTTCGTCGGATCTGTCTCCAAAATGTTCAGGAAAGGTCTCTGAGAAGAGCTCCATCTTGCTTCTTGATTGTGCGGTACTTTCCTTCAACACCTCTCTGTTCTCCCTGGAACCTGAAAAACAGAATTGGTCATCAGTAACAGGAAAATCAAATGACATATTGTTTCCATCAATGTGAAAAGTCATCATTCTGTGTGGGATATCGATTATAGCTCTGATCGTGTTAAGGAATGGTCTGCCCAATATAAGAGGAAAAAGTGGGTTCTCGGCTATATTCAGAATTACAAAGTCTACCGGGATAAATATTCCTTTAAATTGCAGTGGTATATTCGTGGCGATCCCCAGCGGGTGAAGTCTAGAGTCGTTTCCAAACTGCAGTACTTGAGATGTTGATGTGACAGTTCCCAAGTTTAGCTTCTCATAGGTTATGACAGACATTATGCTGACTCCAGAGCCTAAATCCAATAGTGCCCTATTGAATGCGGTATTCCCGATCTTGCATGGTATATCAAAACTACTAGGGTCTTCAACTTTGAGAGGTAGCTGCTTGTGTATGGGATCTTTAGAGTTCTCAGCAGCCACTATTATCGTTTCGGCATTGAACGCGTTAGGAGTCTTATGATGAAGCTCCTCTTCCTAGTTTTTAGATTTTCCTTCTTCATCCCCTATATGTTCAACTTCAGATTTCCCTAATTGCTCAACGCCACTTCCAATGACGGCATTGCACTGATCTCTCGGATTTGCTTCAGGCTGAGCTGGGAGCATTCCTGGGTGTCTAGATAACGCACTGGTTCGCTGGTCCAGCTCTGTGATCTGGCTCTCCATCATTTTTTGGTGGGTTGATACAGAGTCCACTTTCATGTTCAGCTGGCGAATCTATTCACTTATAGTATCGTTGTGCTTTATCTGACTCGCCATAAAATTTTTCAACATAGACTCCAGCCTGGACTTCTGTGGAGGATCTTGTTATCTTTGGTTGGCAGATGGATGCTGTATACTAGGAGGCCTGAAATTGGAAGAGAAATTCTGATTATAAAATTAGCAGGAGGAACTTGCCTTTGATTTAACCTGTAGGAGAAATTTGGATGATTTCTCCATCCTGGATTGTATGTGTTCGAGTAAGGGTCGTTCTGGTTCCTGAAATTCCCAATGGCATTGACTTGTTCAGAAGGAGCGCTCAGGATGTGGCAGTTATAAGCAGAATGTCTTGTCACTCCACAAACATCACAAGTCAAAGAATTAGAAGCAAAGACATTAATAGAATCTATCTTTGATGAAAGAGAGTCTACTTTTGCCATTAAAGAATCAATCGAGTTAGCATCAAACTTCCCTGAATTTTGAGTGTGCTGGCTCCTCTCTCCTGACCACTGATAATGGTTGAGGGTCATGTGCTCTATCAACTCCATCGCATCATCATAATTCTTGTTCATCAGTGCCCCACTAGTAGCGGCATCTACAGAAAGTCTGGTCTGGTATAGCAATCCACTGTAGAAGGTGTGAATAATCACCCATTTCTGTAGACCATGGTGCGGGCACATCCTCAACAATTCTTTGAAACGGTCCCATGCTTCATACAGGGACTCTCCTTCTCGCTGGGCAAAGTTGGTTATCTGATTCCTGAGCTAGGCGGTCTTGCTCGATGGGAAGTACTTTGATAGAAAAGCTTGCGATAGCTGTTCCCACGTTGTGATTGATGCTTGCGGTAAAGACTACAACCACGCCCTAGCTCGATCTCTAAGAGAAAAAGGGAAGAGTCTTAGTTTGATAGCATCAGGATGAGCACTGTTAATTTTTAAAGTGTCGCAGCATTCTAAAAAGATAGATAAATGAAGATTAGGATCGTCAGTGGCTGCTCCACTGAATTGGTTCTGTTGCACCATCTGTACAAGTGATGGCTTGATCTCGAAGTTGTTAGCTTCGATAGCAGGCCGCGATATGCTCGAGTGCACACCAGAGATGGTGGGTGCTGCAAAGTCTTTCAGAGAGCAGTTGGCATTGGCTTCCATCGTTTCGTTGTCAGAAAACTGTCCTTCAAGCTTCAGCCTTTTTAAGTTTCTTCTGACCAAACAGAAAGTACGCTCTATCTCTGGGTCTCCAGGTACAAGTTCCTCTGTTCGCGCAGTATTCCTGGGCATAAACAAGTACCTAGACAAAAGATATTAGTAGCACCACACCAAACAAAAATTACAACTAAAAACAAAGAGTAAACAAACAATAGGTAAACAAACTGAATAAAAAGAAAATGAAATCTAACTAAACCTAGTCTATAAATTTTCTGATTGTGTTAATATTGGCAACCTAATCCCTAGCAACGGCGCCAAAAACTTGATAGGGCCCGAACGGGCTGCTACCGCAAATGCACGGTCTATCGCGTAATAAATAAGATCGAACCCACAGGGACTAGGGTCAAGTACTAACAAATCAGTCAATCAATAGCTAGGTTAATGATTAATGGAGAAAATTACTAATGTCCTAGTGCAAATGATTAAACTAAAGCGAATTAAGAACAAGTAGCGCTGAGAGCAAAGCAATCGGAGTTTTAAACCTATGAGAGAGATTCGGGGTATTGGGTTTCACCACACTAAAGCATGAAGAAGTATTAAGGTTTGATATTCCAGTTAAGTTTTATCTAAGTTCTCAAGGTAATCTTTCCTAGGGTACAGACGCGCTCCCTCTCAGGACACGGTCCGGTATCCGACTTAACCCAAGTCTCCTACTCTCGTGGCTTACCGGGTTAAGTGGATCCAATGGGCTCTGTGAAAGATTAGGGATCCTCGGGTGATTTCTAGTGCTCTCGCTAAACGAAATCACCAGTCCAGTCTAAGGGGTTCTGATGACTGTGGTTCACCTCTCAGTCCTTCCCACAGCATCTAATACATGCATACATATGGCCAGTACATAAACATGAGTTAAAATGTTCTAGACATGAATAAGAACAAAGATAAGTAAAGAAATATATAGATCAAACCATAGTATTCAACATTCATACAGTGGGCTACGCCCAAACCCCGAAAAGAGAGTTTACGCTACAAGTTTCATAGTTAAATACATGAAATCTCTCACAATGATTAAATTAAACCAAAGGGAAGGGTAGATCATTGATGGAAGAAGGTCCAGCACGAAGATCCACGCCGGAACGACGAAGAAAATGAGCCGGAACAGAGTTGTCGCCCAGAAAATCACCCCAAACCCTAGGTCTGCACCGTTTTGCTTCGTTCTCCTCAACCACTTGATCCAATCTAGTGATTCTAGTCCCGAAATGTGCGTATTCCAGTTGGGAAGGTATCCCTGAAATTTAGTTCAATTCTGAGCCAGGAATAGAAAATTATGGCTAAAATACCGAGCGCCTATCGAAGCTGTGCGGGACGATGCACGATCGTGTATCGGTGCACAGGCACGCCCGTACACAGCTCGGTTAGGACGATTTTGATAACTTACGATGCACGGCCGTGCATGGATGCACACCCATGACCGTGCACTCTGTAGAAGGCTCCGTTTGATCTGAAATTTGGCATGTAGCTCCGTCTCATCATGAGAAATCGTCTCATACCTTCAAATTCTCCAAATTCCATCAATTTTGAGGCCAAAAACCTACATTTTCATAAAATAATAGAAAAGTGAAGACTCTGGAGAATATGAAGCATTTGAGTACATAAATGAGACAAAGCATGCATTTTACTCCAAAATAATAATAGAATTAAGTCACGAAATATCATATTTTTTCATGTCATCACTAGCCAAAGAGTGCAGTCTCCGAACCCGATGGAGATCCGCTCAAGGAAGTCCCTTGAGAAGCTCCGACTGCCGTAGCCCACCGATCTGGATCGAGCCACCTTACGCCTGAAGGAGGACGCGTGGCTGCCGCTCGGGCTCTCCGCCTACTCCCCACCGTTTTCCACTTGCTGGGGAGCGTCTGTCGCTGCTTCTAACTTGCTCGCCAACTTATCTGACGTGCTTGCCTACTGCTACTTGTTGCCTTCCCTGTCGTATCCTCCGGTGGAGGATGAGGTGGATCTTCACTCATTAATGTTGTTGCTGCCATTGTTGGGAGCAGAGGAAGGCGAGGTCGATGTGGAAGAGGCGGAAGAGTCATAGAGGAAAGACCAAAAGCTCTTCTCCCTAGGGCTATCAGCTATAGCCGCGTCCACAATACGGCCATCTCCACCGACTTGTGCAAGTCCTCCGGTCGACCTTGTTGCTTCATCGCTCGCTTTGCTACTTCGTCGTCCACCTCAAGCAAGCCCGCCTCGCTAGTCGCCACCTCACGCAAGCCCGCCGGCCTCCTAGCTCGCAGCCGATTCATCCCCGCCTGCCATCAACGCCGCCTGCTGCTTTGTTTTTTTAGTCACGTGAAAATCACATGACTTGTTTTTCCCTTCCATCCTTTTTCCTTTCTCCTATTTTTTTTTCCTTTCTCTCTCATTTCTTTCTTTTCCGGTAAACATTGCCTAAAGCAAGGATTCAGGGACTAAAATGAGAAATTGCAATTCAGAAAAGATCATGACATCAGGTTTCACCACGTTGATAAGCGACATATAAAATGTTAAGCAATCCAAGTTCAAAAACCTAAACTGCCTAAGGCAATCAAACCACTTGTACAAATTAACTTCTCACAAAGTATAATCCGGTATCTACCTAAGCCAATCTCCTACTCTCGTGGCTTGTTGACTTAGAGTAGACCCAATGCGCTCTATGAAAGATCGTTAATCCTCAAGCGACTTTAAATGACTCTCGTGGTTCAAGTCACAAGTTTAAAATGGGAAGGTCGAGTGTTACGATTCATCTCTTGGCTCTTCTCATAACACTTAACACATATAAAAAGTTTGGCCAAAATGATTATACACAATAAGCACACCCAAATTGAATAAGCAAGTTTAATTATATGTCACTTAGATTTAAAAAGCATTCAAGACATGAATTTGTTCAACGGGCTACACCCGAGTCCCGATGAAGAGTTATGCTACGAGATACATCATATAACTCATGAAAACTCAGAAAATACAATATAAAGGTGGGGAAAATTATAGATCTTAGGTAGAAGACGATAAATCTTCGGTCTTCTCTCGATAGCCCTGAAGAGATCCGTCTAAACGAGCCCTCGAACGCAAATTTCGCCCAACTTTCGCCCTAATCCACACCAATGAAAAGTTCGACCTCTATAATAGCCCAAAAATCCTATTTTTATGCTCAATCTCTTCCTTAGGTAGTTAGGAAGGTTTCCTAAAAATTTCGGCAAATACCGATTTCAAAATCATCCAAATTGGGCAAAAAAAACCATCGAAATGTTGTATCTGGCGAAAGCTGTCATGGCCGTGATCTTGATCAGGGCCTAGTCGTGACTGTCCCATCACACAGATTTTTACCTCTTCACGGTCGTGAACATGATCAAACCCTGGCTGTGATCATCTCGTCGATGCTACAGAGTTCTGCCGAGAAGATCATGGACATGATGATGCTCATGGCCTACTCGTGTTCTCTGTAGAAAACTCCAATTTACCTCAAATTTGACCTGTGACCTCCTAGCACTATGAGGAATCTTCTCCTGATCTCAAATCTTTAAATTCTTCATGAAAAATGGGGAAAATATCCTGTATTTTACAAATAATCAAAAATAGTGAAGATTCTGCACTTTAAAGGAAAAGAATCTAAAATAAGGCAGAAAACAAGAATTAAAACTGAATAAGTCATAAGAATAAGATTTTAAATCAGATAAAAGTATGACTCATCAAGGGGAGAGGGGAGCTGGAGCAGTGGAGGGCCAGAGGCGAGGGCAGAGGGGAGCTGTGTTGTAGTCCGCAAGTGCATGGATACTCGAAGTAATAAAGAAAGATGTCAAACCATAGAGACCTCATTGTCAAGTACTGAATAATTGAGTTCTTACTATCTAGGCAATCGAAACTATGCAAGTAAACTAATGAAAGCTTGATGACACCAAAATATATAGTAATTTTTGTGTCATTTCATGAGTGTTTTTGTGTCATATTCATAGACTTTGCTCATTTTTATGTCTTTTTTATCAATATTTACGGAATCTACACTTTTTTCTATTTTTGATGATTTTCAGGCAAAAAGGCATGTTTTTCAATCGATTTCGAGCAAACCAGATGCTTAATTGAATTCACAACATCAAGAGGAGATCACACATTAAATTTCAGAAGAATCAAAGCTTCAAAGCAAATTACAGCACCCCCAATATGACTTTTACGGTACCGTAATTTGACTGCAGACTCAGATCAAAATTACGGTACCCCCGTAACACTCTTTACGGTCCCGTATTTTGAGATTTTTTCGAGCAGAGATTTCATGAAGATTACGGCACTGCCATAAACATTTTTACGGGCCGTAATATGGGCATAATTTTGGGCAGAGATTTGATGAAATTTACGATACCACCGTAACGGAATTTATAGTACCGTAATGCGAGATGGTTTTCCATACGAGAGATTACGGACATTATGGCATGGCCGTAAGGTATTTTATGGTGCCGTAATCCCGGAAGATTTTCATCCGAAAGCTTGCTGTTCAAATTACGGCACTGCCGTAATGTCCATTACGGCCGTAATTCCAAGTCAAAAACGTGATTTTTACGGGTCCGAATCTTGCGCGGACCATAACTTTTGATCCAGAGTACCAAATCAAGATCCGAAAGATGCTGCGGACTCGTCTTTAAGAGGAGAAGACACACGAAGTGGAAGGACGAATTTTTATCGACTATGGAGGAAGAAATCAATAGAGAGGCGTCTAGGGTTTGGCCTCGCGCCGAGAGACGTAGAGGGCACCTCAGGCCGTGATTTTCACGCAGAAGCTTCGCCTGGAGGAGGAGGACACACCAGAAGTTTCAAAGCAAAAGGAGTTCAATCGGAGGAGAAATCAACAAAACACCGTGTGCCGCCGCTGTTCGTCGTAGATTACGGCCATAAAAACCTTTACGGCCGTACCGTAATTTGTTCTCTACCTTTGTTTTGATTTCCTACACCATGGATTATTGTACCTCTTCTTCCATGCACGCTTAAACATACTTTGGGACATGGGGGTGTAATCCCCTTGATTTTTAATGATTAGATAAACTATTATTTTCGTCATGATAATCCTTGTTGCGATAATTCTACTTATGTGATGAATTGTCTTTAATTCTCCTTAGATTTTACTTTCATGCATGTTTTAGAGTTTTCGCAATGAGACTGAAAGGTGATTTGCTTGAGAACTTGGAACCCTAGAATCTTATTTCTTGATTTTAGTAGTCTTATTGCCATGCTTGATAATATGAATCTAGGGTTGAGTTATTGTGTTAAACATTGATAGATCTTGCACGAAAGTGAAGATCGGTCTGTTGGAAAACCCTAGGTAGAACCTGTGTTAAGACTCGGATGCACGAAAGTGATCCTTGAGATTCCACTTGTGATGATCAACAAAGAACTCGGATGCACGAAAGTGATCCTGAGTTCTTTGATTGATGGTTTACTTATTTACAGCGTTGGGATAAATCTTGCGCGAAAGCGAGGATTGGTCCCTGCATGATTGTCTGCACGAAAGTGAGATAATCCTTTTATGAAGTAAATTAAGTCTTTATCATGATAGGATTTGATTGACGACCTTTTATTATATCTAATCATTGAAATTAAGATGGATGAAACCCTAGTCCCAGTTTATCTCTCTGATTATTTTTCCCGTGTGTTTATTGTTTATTCGCATCATACTCGGTTTGCTTAGCTAGTAAGAATACAACTATTTGGTACTTAACACGTAGGTCTCTATGGCATCGATATTTTCTTTATTACTTCGAGTATCCATGCACTTGCGGACACTACAAGTTTAGGGACAACAAGTTTTTGGAGCCGTATCAGGGGGTGACAGATCCCTGTGCGCCAAACAAGTTTTGGCTGCGACTCCTTAAATTAGTCTACCTACTTGTATTTAAAAGTGTGTCCTTTCGGATCACAACAAAGCTAATGAAAATATCAGAGAGAGAAATTGGGACTAGGGTTTCATCCTCTTTAATTTCTATGACTAGATATGGATAGTAATTCGTCAGTTTAATTTTATCATGATAAAGATATAATTTACTTTATAAAAGGAGCATCTCACTTTCGTGCAGACAATCATGCAGGGACCGATCTTCGCTTTCGCGCAAGATCTATCTGAAGCTGAAAATAAGTAAATCATCAATCAAGGAACTCGGATCACTTTCATGCATCCGAATTCTAAGTTGATTATCTCAAGTGGAATCTCAAGGATCACTTCGTGCATCCGAGTCTCAACACAAGTTCTACTTATGGCTCTCCTACGTTCCAATCTTCACTTTCGCACAAGATCTCCACATTTGATAAATTAACTCAATCCTAGATTCATATTATTATCATGGCAATTATTTTTCTAAAATCAAGAAATAAGAACTAACCTAATTTCTTATAGTAAGTTCCTAACATTCAATTCTAAGGTTCCAAGTTCTCAAGCAAGCCACCTTTCGGTTCTTATTGCGAAAACCCTAAAACATGATTAATAACATGAATCTATGGAGAATTAAAGAGTAATTATCACACAAGTAGAATTATCATGCAAAAATTATACGTGACGAAGTAATGAAAAATTTATCTAGTCATTAAGAAATCAAGGTGAATTACTCCCCCATGTCCCATAAAAGGTTTAAGCTAGCATGGATGAAAGATTACAATAATCCATAGTATCAAAGTGTAGGAAATCAAGAAAGAGGGGAAAAACAAATAACCACACGGCTGTAATGGAAATTACAGCTGTAATTACGCGTGTGAACAGTGTCATCACTGAGTATCTTCTTGATTTCTCCTCTGATCGAGATCCTTTCACTCTGAAACTTCTAGGGTATGTTCTCCTACTCCAGACAAAGCTTCCCTTCAAATTTCACGGTCGGAGATGCGTTGTACGTTTCCCGGTGGCAAAACCTAGGGCGGTGGCGTGAAACTAAATTTCTCCTTTTTTTAGTGGATGAAAATTAGGGCTTTTGGTGTCTCCCTCCTCGTCTCGTCGAAAGCTCCTTTTTGCTTCTTACAGCTTTGAATTTAATAGCCTGGATCGTTTGCAATCGATCGCGCAAAAATCAGACTTCAAGGTTGACCGGGAAAATCGCGTCCAGAGTTAGAATTACAGCCGTGAAAATGGTTACGGCAGTGCCGTAATTTGGGCTGGAACTCTTGGTATAGAAATCATCTGGAATTACGGTACCGTGAATTTCATTACGACAGTGCCGTATTTGCTTCGAATCTCTCGGGTGGAAAATCGACTCAAAATACGGCCCGTAATTTATGTTACGGCAGTACCGTAAAATCCATCAAACTTTCTGTATAGAATCAAACCCAGATTACGACCCGTGAAATCCGTTATGGCAGGGTCATAATTTCCTTGAAACTTTCTGTACGAAAAAAATCCCAAAATACGGCAGCACACCGAAAATACGGCAGTACCATGGTTTTGTTCTGTAGATGCAATGAAACCACAGTACCATAATGTTGCTTACGGGGGTGCTGTAATTTGCTCTAAAGCTCCAATTTTCTTGAAATTTGACATGTAATCTTCTCTTGATGGTGGAAATTCATCCATGCATCTGGAATTACTTGAAAACGCCTGAAAATCGTGCCTTTTTTACCTGAAAATCATCAAAAACTAAAAAGAGTGTAGATTCCGCAATAATTGATAAAACAAAAGGCATAAAAATAAGCAAAGATGTAAGAATATGACACAAAAATACCAATGAAATGACACAAAATTTCCTATAAATTTCGGTGTCATCAAACACATAAGGCTCAAACTTTGCTTGTCCTCAAGCAAAAATTAAAAACTGATCATAGGCATAGACTTTCTCATGAAGAATAAATTTCTAAAATACAATCTCTAATGAAAAATTTCCACCAATTGATTCATAAAATTTTAAACAAACATATCATCCTTTGAATTCAATTCTCAAGATCCACAACTTTATCAAATAAAACTTTGCAACTTGTACAAAAAATAGAATCTCAATCTCATGAATTCACCCAATTTTCAGTTTAAATTAAATTCTTCAAATAATATATCTCCCTAAAATCTCACTCATCAACTAATGAAAAATTTCAAAAGTAGATATGTATAAGAGAAATAAATTTGACATGATAGATCTAGATCTAATCACAAGTATGGATTCATTCATCATCAATAAGAATCAAACAAGTCATCAACAATGAATTCTTTAAAATTTATCTAGGCCATAAATCAATTACATCAATCAAAAAATATACTCATCAATCATCAAAGTATCGCAATATCATCAAGTATCAAGCATTCAATTATGCACCTCCACAAGGTGCTCAAAGTATCAAAAATATCATAACACAACCCGATCGAATAATTCATCAATATCAAAATGTGATAATACAACCCCATCGAATGAATAGAAATCAATATCATCATCATACAACCATATCGAGTAGGAATATAAGCATGTAAAGCAGAGTAGCAATGGCGGACACAACAAGTATGGAGGAATCATCCTTCCCTATAAAACATGAAACATCAATAAGATAAGGGCTGCTCTCTCTGGTATCCACCATGGTCGCCTCCTCGTCTGCTATCCTCATACCCGAAGTGGTCATAAAGGAAATTTCCCATATCTTCCATGTAAGTACTCAAATCCTCCACATCCTGGTGGATATGGTGCATAGTGTCCTGCATTCCCCCCATGGAATCCATCATCTTCTCCATACAATGTCTCTAACAATATATCTCGGCGGAGAGTTCCTGGAATCCTAGGTCAAAGGCACTAGACCATCCTCCAGTAGGTCTGTGGGAAGAATCAGCAGATGGGTGAGTAGAATCAATAGACCAGTGAGATGGTGACTCCATACCAAAATGATCATCTCTTCCACCCTAAGTGGGTGGTGGTGGAACTGCACTCAAAGATGGTGTAAAAACGACCTCAGCGGTGCTCGGTGAAAGTTTCCAATTTGCTCTCTCCTTCACAGTGGTCTTCTCTACATGGGGTAATGGTAAAGTAGGGGCATTTAGTCCTAGGATCAAGCAAAAGACATCCCCCTCTCTAACTATCATCTTCATAGCCATGCAAGACTCAAGATCAAGCCTTGCATTCCCCCTTGCCACTTCTACCCCATGGAGCTCAACATACAGATGTAGGGCTATAGGGGTAATCAGCCCCCCTATTACAATGGCGCCCTTCTTTGCTCTAGCCACTTTATCCATGTGCTTCATCAAAAAGAAGGCAACATCCACTACTACTCCATTAAGCATCCACCATAGAAAGTAAAGCTCAGTTTGACGCACCATTCCATCACTATCTCCTCTGCCAAAAACTATGTGAGCAAGAACTCTATGAACATACTTTATACAAGGATTCATAATCCTTGAAGCTCTAGCAGAAACAACAGAAAAATGGGTCTCATGGGTAATCTGATTCCAAAACACATTTTCTATAAACCCAATTGGTATTTGGGTATACCCTCCAGAACCCAAATGAAAGATAGATCTGATTTCTCTCAAAGTTAACTTCCTCTCAACATTAGCTAGTCTGAATGTAACTTCTCCTTCAGCTGGTCCATTGGAAAACTCTCGTAGGTGCACATTCAAGCTACACAAAAATTCCAAAACAAGTGATAAATAAGTATATGGTGTCATCTCAAAAAATCTTTTAACTCTGATTTGCTCAAACATCCAAAACACATCCTTATATAATCCAAGTGCCTCCAAGGTTCTTCTATCAGTATACTTTGTATTTACCACCCTTCTCTCCACTAACTTGTTGTATCTTTCTTATTGAATTTCATCCCTAAAGGTAATGCCATAGGGATTTGGTGTTGTGGAGGATGTAGCTGGTCCTTTTCCCCTTCTCTTTGAAACTACTTGCTTAAGCTTAGGGGCCATTCTTCAATGCAAGGATGAACTAGAGCTACAACTTGAATTTCAAGCACAATATGGTAAAGTATAGCAAACATTGAACTTCAATAACACTTTCAATATGAACATAAATACTCATCAAACATAATAGGAACAAGAATCAGCTAAAATTCATGCTTGACCTCAAAGATTCAATTAGAAAAGAAAGGGGGCGAACAGTGAACAGTGGCAACCACAACAATCTAGTTCGTTTCAACTCAAATCACTTTCAGAAATTGATCAAAAATACTAGAAACGAACCAGAACTAGTCCCTATCATCTAAAAAGTAAATAGAAGCAAGAATCTCAGACATTGACCAAGAATCAAAGAGAAACGAAGGAAGGGGCAAAAATCACGTGAAACTCGCCAAAACAGAGAAATCGGGTGAGCGAGTACCAGATCAACGGTGATAACTAGACGGGAAGAGTCACCGGCGAGCTCTAACGGTCGGTGAAGGTCGGAGGTCAAGGGTCGGCGTAAGAACGAGAGAAAACGAGTGAGAAAACCCCAAAACACGGCCTAGAAACCCCTAAAAAATGGCACATGAATCACGTCTAAAAACAGAATTACGGCCGTAAAAACCATTACGACAGTGCCGTATTTTGACGGATTCGAAAAACACGGGCCGTAAAACTAATACGGTGGTGCCATAATAATTTGAAATCCCTCGGGCCAAATTTCGACCGAAAATACGGTACCACAATAACGGTTATGGCACAGCCGTAATATGTTCGATGCTCTCGGCTGAGAAAATGACCAAAAATACGGTGCCGTGAAATTGGTTATGGTGCTGCCGTAACAATAATCACAAATTTTTTTTTGAAGCAAAAAATTAAATTCACAAAATACGGCCCGTAAACAAATTTACGGTAGTGTCGTAAAAGCAATAAAACTTTCAAATCAATTTTGGAGTAAACATACGGTACCGTGAAAAAACTTACAGTAGTGCCGTTATATCACCTAAACTTTCTGGTCGAAAACAGACGAAAAATACGGTACCATAATGTCTATTATGGTAGTGCCATATTTCACACCAAAGTTCGATTTTACCGAAAAAAGAAAAGAAAATTAGTTCTAAGAGCAAACTAAGATAAAAGAAAGTAAAAGAAAGCAACTAAAGTTAGAATGCTTGGGTTGCCTCCCAAGAAGCGCTAATTTAAAGGTCATCAGCTTGATCCTTTTGCACTCGATTTTGATTTTGATTTCTTCAATTTCCACTCTGATTTTTCTTTGATTTGATTTTTCTTTGATTTGAGTATCGCTATGAAACACATAAGGCTCAGTCTTGAAATAGTGTCCAAATTTATTCAATATCTTCTTTCCTTTGTCAATTAATAGGGCCTAGACAGGCTGCTACCGCAAGTGCACGGTTTATCGCGTAATATAATAAGATCGAACCCACAGGGACTAGGGTCAAATACTAACTGATCGGTCAACTCGTAGCTAGGTTAACAATTAAGGGAGAAATGGCTAAAATCCTAGTGCAAGTAATTAAACTAAAGCGAATTAAGAACAAGCAGTGCAGAGAGCAAAGCAAATGAGATTTTAAATCTATGAGAGAGATTCGGGGTTTTAGGTTTTACCACACTGAAACATGCAGAATTATTAGAGTTTGATGTTCTAATCAAGCTTTATCTAAGTTCTCAAGGTAATCCTTCCTAGGGTACAGACGCGCTCCCGCTCCCTCTCAGGACACGGTCCGGTATCCGCCTTAACCCAAGTCTCCTACTCTCATGGCTTACCGGGTTAAGTCGAATCCAATGGGATCGGTGAAGGATTAGGGTTCTTCGGGTGATTTCGACACCAGTCCAGTCTAAGGGGTTCCGATGACTGTGGTTCACCTCTCAGTCCTTCCCACAGCATCTAAGACATGCATACATATGGCCAGTACATAAACATGAGATAAAACGTCCTAGGCATGAATGATAACATAGATAAGTAAAGAAATATATAGATCAAACCATACTATTCAACATTCATACAGTGGGCTACGCTCAAACCCCGAAAGGTGAGTTTACGGTACCAGATTCATTGTTAAATACATGAAATCTCCCATAAAAGTTGATTCAAACCAAAGGGAGGGGTAGATCCTTGATGAAAGAAGGTCCATCATGAAGATCCATGACAGAACGACGAAGAAATCGAACCGGAACAGTGTTGTCGCCCAAAAATCGCCCGAACACCCTAGGTTGTTGCCGTCTGCCCTCGTTCTCCTGAACTGCTAGATCAAATCTAATGATTTCAGTCCCAAAAAGTGCATATCCTAGTTGGGAAGGTCTCCCTAAAATTTCGTTCAATTCCAAGCTAGGAATAGAAAGTTATGGCCGAAATACCGAGTGCTTGTCGTGCAGGGCGTGGGACGATGCACAGCCGTGTATCGGTGCACGGGCACGCCCGTGTACAGCTCGGTTAGGACGATTCTGATGACTTACGATGCACGGCCATGCATGGATACACACCCATGGCCGTGCACTCTGTAGAAGGCTCCGTTTGGGCTGAAATTTGATGTGTAGCTTCATTTCATCATGAGAAATCGTCTCATACCTTCAGAGTCTCCAAATTCCATCAATTTTGAGGTAAAATACCTACATTTCAATAAAACAAAGGAAAAATGAAGACTCTGAAGAATATGAAGCATTTAAGTGCATAAATGAGATAAAGCATGTATTTTACTCCAAAATAATAATAAAATTATGTCACAAAATATCATATTTTTGCATGTCATCATCAATCAACTTAGAGCCTCTTCTTCTTCTTCTCAGAAATTTGATGTCCTTTCTCCTATAATCCTCTATCAATATCCTCAAAAAAATTGTTAGTTTCAAAATTAGAGGATTCATCAAATAAATTATGAACATCATAAACAATATCATCTACTATATCGATACTACAGCACGATCTAGAATATGAAAGTTTGTTCAAATAATCAGCAAGATCAAATTCAATTATTTTTTCACAAATTTCAAAAATGATTTTTCCTTTCTTAACATTTATATGTGCTCCTGCTGTAGCTAAAAAGGGTCTACCAAGGATGATAGAATTTTTATTATTTTCTTCCATGTCAAGAACTACAAAATCTGCAGGTATAAAAATTCGCCTACCTTGATTGGAGCATTCTCTACAATACCAATAGGATACTTTACCTAGCTATCAGTGAGCTGTAAAGATATGGATGTTGGTTTAAGCTCTCCAATGTCCAGTTTCCTGCAAATAGATAAAGGCAAGAGGCTTACATTGGCACCTAAATCACATAAGGCTCGGTCAAAAGACATGCTTCCAATAGAACAAGGTATAGAGAAACTACCTGGATCTTTCAGTTTTGGTGGCAATTTATTCTGGATAATAGCACTACAATCCTCAGTTAAAGCCACAGTACCATAGTCCTCTATTTTTCTTTTGTTAGACAAGATCTCTTTCAAGAATTTTACATATGATGACATTTGAGATAAAGCTTCTGTAAAAGGAATATTAATGTAAATCTTTTTCAACACTTCATGAAATTTGCTAAATTATTTGTCTAATTTTGCTTGCACTAACCTTTGGGGAAAGGATATAGGTGGTCTATAAGGTAGAGGTAAATTAGGTTTAGAAGTATCATTTTGACATGGCTCATCACCTTTTGGTTTATCACCCTTTTGGGGTGGCAAACTAGCTTGGGTTTGCTCATGTGCAGAAGATTTTTCTAACTCTAATTCATCATCATAATCATCATTAGGCTCTTTTTCATTGTTCACAACTTTCCCTTTGGGTTCCTCTAATTGTCTCCCACTTCTAGTAATGATAGCATTACAATGCTCCCTAGGATTCAACTCACGTTTAGCAGGTAATTTTCCAAGGTGTTTGTAAGAACTACTAGCTTGTTGTGCTATTTGATTTTTCAAGATTTTATTGTCGGCTACTAATGATCCTACTTGAGAAGTTAGTTAACTAACCATTCCCTTAAGATCTTCAATTTCTTTGTTTTGATTTTGCATGAACTGATTTTGATTAGTCATAAGATTTTCTAGCATGGACTCAATGTTTGAATTCTGATTTGAGTTTTGACTTTGATTTGGTTTTTGTTGGTATCCTCTATTTTCAGTTTGTCCCCCTACATTATTATTATTTTTCCAAGATAAGTTGGGGTGATTCCTCTATCCAGGGTGTTGGTGTATATGCCCTAGGACCTAGTTTTGGTCAACTTATGTACTACTTGACACTGATATTTATATATCATTCTGGCATTGTCGTTATCATTGTTTGACTACACCTGCGATTGTGTACTTACATGATAATGTCCCTGGAGACAGATTGGATCTGTGCTCGAATTATAATCCCCAGTCGATGTACCTTAGTGGATATGGGACAGCTATGGTACTTGTGAGACTGGTATGTGGGCTGGTTAGGCATGTGGTGCTAACGCAGACACATGGGTATATCATTGGGGATATACTGGATAGACCCGCTATGAGGCTATGACTTGGTGTCATGAGTTATCCTCATAAGTGACAGGAGATGCATTGATCCCTTGACTTGAGGTCATTGATCATTCTATATGGTTAAGGACTTGCTTTGATACAACCTAACACCTTGCCATAGCTGGGAGGTCATAACGGTTGTTATTGAGCATGTCACAACCCATATGAGAAGATCAATGGACAGACATAGGATTTGCCCCTTCCCTAAGGAAGTATGATATCCATGGAGCTCCTTTATGGTTCTATGACTGAGAGTGTATGGCCATACCCAGGTGAGAACCTGTTTTAGTCATAGCCATGTGATTGGATGAAAACAAGTGGTGACACACTTGTCCAATCGGATATCAGTACGGCAAAGAGACTGTAATGCATCTGTACCTAGTTGCGATGATGGGGATGTCGATGTCGATATCCATTCCAACGACCTGGGTAGCAGCGATGCACTGCTAGGTGCCACTCACTGCTTGTGATGACCTTTGGTCAGCACTGCCAGCGTCAGAGGAACCTACAGGGTCGCACACCTTGATACTTGAGTTCTCGTATTGATCGGGAAGCCTTATGATCGAGTTATTGGATAACTCGGATCTAATTGGGAGATTTCATCAGCGCCAATGGGCCTGATGAGATGGATGAATGTTATTGGAGCCAAACTTCATTTTTGGCAGGTTGACCCGTATTTGACCAAGGTTGGTCATATTTGGATTAGGGTTGCATTGGATTAGATCCAAGTGCTTAATCAACCTATGCAATGATGTTTGGGCTAGCTCATTATCCAATGAGGCCCAATAACAAGTTCTCATGAAGAGATGAGAGGCTAAAAGGGTATAATGGGGAGAAACATGAACCATTAGGCGCCTAGGGGCATAATGGGGTCATGTTGGCGCCTTTGCTTCATTATGGAAGTAAAGGGCGCCTCCCCCTCTCTTCCTAGGATGGAATGCATGCCTTTATGGCATTGCTTGAGGCGCAAGGCAAGGCCTTGGCGCACAAGGAAAGGCGTGGGAACAAAAGGTAAGGTTGAATGAGAATTATGGAAATGTCTTGGAGACTTTCCTTATCTCAAACCTCCTCATCCTAGCCCTACACTTGTCATGATCCTAGCCATTACCCTAACCGCCTCTTGCCCTATAAATGTGACCCTAGTCGCCCCCTCTTGTAAGAAATCAATCCTTGAAGGCGTGAACACAAGAAGAGGGGCGAAAGGCTTGGGGCAAGGGCGCATCTTCTTCCATAACCGCGAGCTTCTTCCCTTCTTCCTCCTTGGCGCAAGAGAAGGAAAGGCTTGGCGGCATTCTCCCTTCTCCTCTCTTCTTCTTCAATTGGCGCTTCTACCTTGGAGGTGGCGCAAGCATTCAAGAAGAGAACTAAGGCTTGGATCTTCTTCCCGAGGCTAGCACCGGACGTGGAAGAAGAGAACTCAAGAGATCCGTGTGTGTGAGACTGCAGAGGGCGCACACTTGGGCGCCTACATCGGCATCGCTCTACATTGCTCTTAAGGTATTTCCTAACTCATCGTGTCGACTCCCTTGCTTGCGATCTTCACTGGGTTTTTGGGACTGGCTTGTTTCGGGGACATTCTTCCGCTGCGAAAAATGTATGTCCATAACTCTGAAAATTGTAAAATGTCCCCGGGGTTTCCCAACACAGGGTTGTAGGTACTAGAATAGGGATCATTGTTTCTACCTTGATTAAAATTTCCTAATGCATTAACATGTTCACTATCCTGACTAGCAATGACTTTACAATCTTCAGAGACATGACCATTATTACCACATATATCACAAATAACAAATGAAGAAACAACAGCAGTTTGCATTTTAAAAGAATCAAATCTGTTGCACAAAGAGTTTACCTTTTCTGCGAAGGTGCGCCAACCATCACCTTCATTTTCACCTTGGGAAGGTTTATAAAGCACTCATCTCTCTGAAGTCTACTGGTTATGATTTAGAGCCATCTCCCCTAGCAACTTGAAAGCATCATCAATGGTTTTGCTCATTAGAGCTCCTCCTGCAGCAGCATCAACAGTTAGTCTGGTATTATAAAGCAAACCATTGTAAAAAGTATGAATTAAAACCCAATTTTCAATGCCATGGTGAGGACACTTCCGTTGTAAATCATTGAATCGTTCCCATGCCCCGCTAAAAGATTCACCATCCCTTTGTGCAAAGCTTGAAATCTGGTTTCTCATTTGGATGGTCTTGCTTGGTGGAAAGTATTTCATCAAGAAGGCATTGGACAATTGCTCCCATGTGGTGAAGGTACCGGTAGGTTGTGCTTGAAGCCAAGATCGCGCTCGGTCCCTAAGAGAAAAAGGAAACAATCTCAGTTTTAATGCATCGTTAGAAACACCATTTATTTTAATTGTATCACAAAGTTCAAGAAACAAAGAAAGGTGTTGGTTAAGATCTTCAAGAGGAAATCCTCCAAACTGGTTCTGTTGAATCATAGATAAGAAAGTAGACTTGATTTCAAAGTTGTTAGCCTCTATGACCAGTCTAGCAATGCTAGAGTGAATCTCTCATGGATTAGGGGCTGCATAGTCCCTAAGTGATCTTTGTTCTGCCATGGTCACTTCTTCTCCTTCTTGTTGTCTTTCTTCAAATCTAAGCTTCCTGCACAGTCTAAGAGTTTTATTTATCTCAGGATCAAAAGGTACAAGAGGTCTTGATCTAAGATTCCTGCGCATGCAAAGTAAATAGATCAAATGATTTCAAGAGAACGAAAAAGAATGAAAAAAATAGAAAATAAAACCTAGTCTAGCAATACTTTCAATATCTTCAATATTGACAAAAACCAAGGTCCCCAGTGATGTCTCGTATTTATATAGTCCTTTTAACTACTAGTTCCTAGTAAATCGAGACGTATTTTCATGCTTCTTCAGCTCTTTCCAGCTTAATTCACTTACTTTCTTCATAAGCTTCACTACTTGTCATGATTGTCAAATACAGGACAATTCACTCGTTTCTGGAGCTATACGGATGCACAATCACACACCCGAGTGAATCCAAATTCATGACAAGAAACTTATCTCCAGATGAGAGCTAGAATTCACCCACATGCCAGCTAAAGAAGACATGCGCCAGCTACAAGGAACACACGCCATCAACATTCACGAACAAGCATTAATGAGGAGACATTCATGAATGAGCATTGATTAAACACATTCATGAATGTGGCTTTATTAAAGAGGTTCATGAATGGCGCTTCATCAAAGAGGTTCATGAATGGCGCCATATTGAAAAGACTCCATGAATAGGCGCCTCCTTGAAGAGATTCCATGAAAAGGCATCTCCTTGAAAAGCCACCTTGAAGAGGTGCTTTGAAGAAGTGCCTTGAAGAGATGCTTTGAAGAGGCGCCACCTTGAAGAGCCACATCGAAGAGGCACTTCGAAGTCTATAAAAGAGAGTAGTTCTCTCTTGCCAGGTGGGGTTGGACGGTGAGAAGAGGATGACGCTCAAGTGCTAGAAGCTTGGTTCCAAGGCAAGAAGTGCACCATTCCAAGAAGAGGGGGTGACATCAAGGAGAAGAGAAGGAGTTTGTCCTAATTTCCTTTCCCTTCTTGATTAGTTCGATTCCCTCTATATCCTGTATTGTAATCTTGCTCTTGTTGTAATCATGTGTGTAGTAGCTTAAAACCTCTATCGGGATGCGGGCGTAGCCCGTCTTTTGATTTATAAGTATCTATGTTGAGAATTGTTTTATGATGATCTTTCGAAATCATTTGATCTTGTTTATTACCTTCGTGATTATCGTTTCATGGCCAAAATGATTTTCACTTTAGTTGATTGCGGTAACAGCTGAGAGGTGAATCGCAATCAATGCTTTCTCTTGATCAATCTTGTATACTCTATTGTGAGAGTTGTAGAGTCTACTTGGGAAATTTGAGTGTCTTGTTTCACACAATCTACCTCTGCTTAGTCCACCGCGAGAGTAGGAGACTAACTAAGTAGATTGTGGAGTGGTCCACCGCGAGAGTAGGAGACTAACTCAGCTGTTGAGTCGCACGCCCGAGAGGGGCACGGCTCAAGAGGACACTTCCTTGGTTTTCTAAGATTATTAAAGCAATGTATTTCAAAACACTTATAGGTTCAAAGACGTGGTGAAACCCGGCATCCCGATATCTCCTTTCATCGTTACAACTTTCATTTTACTGCACTTTCTTAAGTTTGCTGCAACAAACCGACACCTTTAATTACTTAGCTAACAAGGATCAGAAGATTCAGTACTTGACGATCCGTCCCTGTGGAAAATGATATCTTACGTACTACATCGGCAAGCCGTGCGCTTGCAGATTTTGTGCAACACCCAGCAACGGCGCCAAAAACTTGTTTTAGTCCGCAAGTACACGGATACTCGAAGTAATAAAGAAAGATATCGAACCATAGAGATCTCGTTGTCAAGTACTAAATAATTAAGTTCTTACTATCTAGGCAATCGAAACTATGCAAGTGAACTAATGAAAGCTAACGAAAATATCAGAGAGAAAAATGGGACTAGGGTTTCATCCTCTTTAATTTCTATGACTAGATATGAATAGTAATTCGTCAGTTTAATTTTATCATGATAAAGATATAATTTACTTTATAAAAAGATCATCTCACTTTCGTGCAAACAATCATGCAGGGACCGATCTTCGCTTTCGCACAAGATCTATCCCAAGCTGAAAATAAGTAAATCATCAATCAAGGAACTCAAGGATCACTTTCATGCATCCGAATTCTAAGTTGATTATCTCAAGTGGAACCTCAAGAATCACTTTCGTGCATTCGAGTCTCAACACAAGTTCTACTTATGGCTCTCCAACGTTCCAATCCTCACTTTCGCACAAGATCTCCACATTTGATAAATTAACTCAATCCTAGATTCATATTATTATCATGACAATTATTTTTCTAAAATCAAGAAACAAGAACTAACCTAATTTCTTACAGTAAGTTTCTAACATTCAATTCTAGGGTTCCAAGTTCTCAAGTAAGTCACCTTTCGGTTCTTATTGCGAAAACTCTAAAACATGATTAATAACATGAATCTATGGAGAATTAAAGAGCAATTATCACACAAGTAGAATTATCATGATAAAATCATACGTGACGAAGTAATGAAAAATTTATCTAGTCATTAAGAAATCAAAGGGAATTACTCCCTCATGTCCCATAAAAGGTTTAAGCTACCATGGATGAAAGATTACAATAATCCATAGTATCAAAGCGTAGGAAATCAAGAAAGAGGGGAAAAACAAATAACCACACGGCTGTAATAGAAATTACAGCCGTAATTACGCGTGTGAACAGTGTCGGCGCTGAGTATCTTCTTGATTTCTTCTCCAATTGAGATCCTTTCACTCTGAAACTTCTGGGTATGTTCTCCTACTCAAGGCAAAGCTTCCCTTCAAATTTCATGGCCGGAGATGCGTTGTATGCTTCCCGGTGGCAAAACCTAGGGCGGCGGCGTGAAACTCGATTTCTCCTTTTTCAGTGGATGAAACTTAGGGCTTTTGGTGTCTCCCTCCTCGTCTCGTCGAAAGCTCCTTTTTGCTTCTTACAGCTTTGAATTTAATGGCCTGGATCGTCCATAATCGATCGCGTAAAAATTGGACTTCAAGGTTGACTTGAAAAATCACGCCCAGAGTTAGAATTACGGCTCTGAAAATGGTTACAACAGTGTCATAATTTGGGCTGGAACTCTCGGTACAAAAATCATCTGGAATTATGATACCATGAATTTCATTACAGCAGTGTCGTATTTGCCTCGAATCTCTCGGGTGGAAAATCGACTCAAAATACGGCATGTAATTTCTGTTACAGTAGTACCGTAAAATCCATCAAACTTTCTGTATAGAATCGAACCTAGATTACGGCCTGTGAAATTCGTTATGGCAGGACCATAATTTCCTTGAAACTTTCTGTCCGAAAAAATCCCAAAATATGGCAGCACACCGAAAATACGGTAGTACCATGGTTTTATTCTGTAGATGCAGTGAAACCACGGTACCATAATGTTGCTTACGGGGGTGCCGTAATTTGCTTTGAAGCTCCAATCTTCTTGAAATTTGACATGTAATCTTCTCTTGATGGTGGGAATTCATCCATTTATGGAATTGCTTGAAAACGCCTGAAAATCATGCTTTTTTACCTGAAAATCATCAAAAACCAAAAAGAGTATAGATTCCGCAATAATTGATAAAAAAAGGCATAAAAATAAGCAAAGATGTAGGAATATGACACAAAAATACCAATGAAATGACACAAAATTTACTATAAATTTCGGTGTCATTAAGCTCTCAGCATCATGAGTCATGAGGCTGAGAGCGGAGGGCAGACGGGAGAGGGGAGCTGGAGCGCTGGAGCAGCGGTGGCATCAGGTGATGGCGTCGTGAGCTACGTGAGTCATGAGTGCATACAGCTACAGCGTGCCCGCATGCATGAGCTGTGAACCCGTGAACCCGTGAGGTGAGTAAGAAATTAATTTTTAATTATAGTTTAATCAGTTTGATTCGGTTCGATTTTTATAAATTTTGAAAGGAAAAAACTGAAACCGAATCGATTAAAATTTTCCCCTTCGAACCTGAATCAAACCTGAAGGATTAACTATAAAATCAAACCGAACTACCTAAATCAGTTCGGTTCATTGGGTTGAACCATTGAACTGATTAATGGACAAGCCTAGCCAGCAAAAGCTGGATTTTTTCTAGCTTTAGAAGAAAGTTTTTTACACAAAAAGTTGGTCAAAACATGATGAACCTGAAAAGCGGAGTGAAGAACTCTACCAAACGGCCTAAAGATCAATAGTAGGAGACTGGATCTTAGAATTAAATCAACAATCATTTTGTGCCTTCTAAATATTCCAAAAAATTACAGTTACCTTTATATTCTCCTTATTTGTCAGGACTTTCAAAAAATTCAAGCTACCCGTACCAAAAGTTTCACTTAGCCCTAATGGGCTTATAGTTATTGGCCCTCTCTACATAGAAGAGACCGGTTAGCCCATCAATTCTCCCTCTCTCGATTATCGAAGTTTTCACATCAAATTATATCAAGTTTTACAACTAATTTAACTAAAACCTTATTTACCTATCACCATCGCCTTTTTCCCACTAATCTTAAGCCCTAGTGTAAAATAGTCTTAATGTTAGGCCCAAGTACTGGGCCCAACCCAAAGCCAGGCCCAAGCCTGATTTCAGCTGTGAAAACGGGTCGGGCGGCGCGGGCTAATGGGTTTGTGGGTGGCTAATGGGTTGGGCGACCTGTTTGGAGAAAAGGGAATTTAGGGCAACAATGCCATGTGTTACTGTAGCACGAACGCGTTCGTTCGAACGTGACGGCGGCGGCCATTTTCTCCCCTCTCCCTCGATCTCTCTCCCCTCCGTCGAGTGCGGCTCTGGCGAGGGTCCCGGCAGCGGCGACGGACTTCCGGTGGCTTGCCCGTGGGTTGGGTGCGACGGTGCGCGAAGCGACTAAGCAAAGGGGTGGCGTCCCCTTTTCCCTCATCCACCTCCTTCTTCGGCGTCGCCGGTGGTGGAGCCGGCGGACGGACATCCACTGAGGTACGTCCTACTCTCCTCCCGCTCTAGCTTCGTCCGGCGGGCGTGTTTTCCAGTCGGTGAGTGTCGTGACCCTCTTTCTTCTCCCTTGCCGCGCCTCCCTTCTCCGTTCACTTCCGGCGAGATCTGGGACGGCCGGCGAGGCTGGGGCTTCTGCTCCTCTCCCTGGCGACGTCCGGCGGCCATGGATTAGTCGGCCGGCATCTCCGGCTGCTGTTACTTAGGCGGCGGCTCCGCCCTCTTGTTGGTTGCGTCCGACGAACTTGGGTGGGTTCGCCGGCGCTTTCCTGGCCTTCGGGGAGGTCATGCTCGGCCAGACGGTGCTCCGGCAAGCCTCGGGTGATTTCCGATGATCTTTTGGCCATCGTTTGTGTGCCTCAGTTTCTTGCATGTGCCTCAATTTGTGTGCACATGCCTTGGTTTTTGTGTGCGCGCCTCTAGCGGGTTCCAGACGCGGTTCTCGTTCCCGGCCGATTAGCTGCCCTCGGCCGGCGTCTTCCTCTCTCCAGCTCCCCGAGCCTCATGTTCCCGGCCGAGTTGTCTTTCTCGATCGGCGACTCCTCACCCCTCTCCGTGCTCCGGTCAAGTGCGCCGGCCAAGTGTGATGTTGCCTGGAATTGCTGGTTTATTCTGCTGGACGTCTGCGAGACGTCCCTTTCTGGGCGAGTGTGTGAGTCTGGCCGTTTGCATGTAGTCTAGTCGTAGTTAGAGCGTGTGCCCAGCGTCCTGCATGACGCTGTCTCTTGCGCATGTGTGCGCCACCGCCTGCGTGTGATTCTGTCTATTTTCCAGTGTACCGGACTCGTACGTGCGCTGCGCCGACGTCGAGTCTTGGGTTATGTACTTTGGAGGACTTTGGAGTTGGAGCGAGCAACGGTCCTCATGGGCACGTGGCAGTCGATGATTCGTCGAGACGAGAGTCGAGGTGGCTACCTGGGATAGGCTGAGAAGTACGTCGAGGACGTGCTCCTACCGATCGCACCTGGATTAGTGGTTCGACCACTTAGCCCATGAGTGGGCGTGCTTGGGTGCAAGTCAAGCATTGACTCGCGTGTAATTTATTAAAATTTTTGTTACCCTAATTCTGGGCATGACAGACTGGTATCAAAGCCTAAGTTCTGCACGTTCCAACTTGTACACTGGTTTTGTACATGTGTTGGCAGCTGTGATCAATACGATGATCACAAGTGTCCACAGCATTGAGTTGCTGGTGGAGACTGTCGGATTTGGGGGAGCTTCGCTCCAAAGATATCGATAGCGCTAGCTTCGTCCAACTAGAGCCTCACGGCTCAATTTTCTTGTCTCCCTAGCGGAGACATTCGTTATGGAGGTCGCGTAGCTGAAGTGCCATGGGGACTGTCGTGCGACGATACATCCCGAAGGGCAGTCAATTGTGCCTATGGGATAGCCGTGCGATGATGTATCCCGGACATCAATTGGTGATGTCATAGGACAGTCATGCGACGACTTATCCTGGAGAGTAGTTGCTAGTGGTTGAGGGATAATCGTGCGACGATGTGTCATGGACACCAGCTGATATCTCCTAGGATTGTCGTGCGACGACGTATCTAAGAGACCGACCGATGGCGGCCAAATAACGACGACATATTCTAACAATTGAGGGCATTATGACCCGAGGGATATCGTGCGACAATATTTGGGACTCTGGACAAGAGTGGCCTTGTGATCGCCGTGCGACGGCGTGCTCACGAGCTAGCACCCATTTCAGGGGTTTGCTACGCTGAGGAAGTTGAGGACTTCCTATGGGGTATTGGAATTATATTTCCAAAATGTCCAGGTTCCTGCTAAGGAGCAGGTGCAAACTTGTATCGCGTATCTCTTTAGAGATACAAAGCTGTGGTGGCGGACTTAGGCCGCACACAACCCTTTTTGGGATTCGATCTGACCCATGAGCTCTTATGGGGAGAGCTCAAAATAAAGACCAAGGATTAGTTCCTACTCGGAGAACTTGTTGTGGGTTGCGTGAGACATCCTAAAATGACTAAGGGAGATTGGGTCATATGGGACTATGTCCGGCAGTATGCCCAGGTGATGCTTGAGATAGAGGGTTTCCTCTGTCAACAACTCCCTACAAGTAGGGAAGGGTCATAGAGAGACATGGACTGACGACTCTCCTTGCGAAGGAGAGGTCCCTTCGTTGATGAAGGGTTTGTTGGCAGAGTTCTCCGATGAGTTATCCTCGAAGCTTCTTAAACACTTTCTCGAAGGAGAGAGATCATCACAAGAATGAGCTTGTAACGGGATCTACTCCTCCGCATAAGGCTCAATACTGTATTTCTCCAATGGAGTTGGCCGAGCTTCGTTAGCAATGGTGTGGATTGCTAGAAGCCGTGTTCATTTGGCCTATGGTATCGCTTTATGGAGTGCTGATCCTCTTCTAAAAGAAGAAGGATTGATCGCTAAGGTTCTGGGTAGACTATAGAACCTTGGATAAGATAACGGTGAGGGATTGTTATCTTATACTGCTTATCTCTGATCTGGGAGATTGATTAGGGAAAGCATTGGTTTTCTTAAGACTAGACCTAAGAGCAGGTTAATTTGCAAATTCGTTTCGCCGAGGGCATCGAATAAGAAAACCATATGTATAACCCGATATGAGTTCTGGAGTTCAAAGTGATGCCCTTTGGACTATTAAAGCCCCCTCTATGTTTTGTCATCTGATGAACAAGTGTTGGCCCCCTGTCTTAGATGACTACATAGTTGATTATATGGATGATATCGTGGTTCTCTCCTCAAGCGTTGAGGAACACCTAAGTCATCTAAGGCTGATGTTGAGGGAAAAACCAACTCTATTTGGAGTTGAGAAATTCTCATTTGTGGTGGATGAGATTTCTTTCTTTGGTCTTGGGATGGACCACGGACAAGCGCGCATGGACAAGGTAAAGGTCCAAGCCATTGCGGAATGGTGCGCCCCCTCAAATCAAACCGAGTATGGAGTTTTCTCGGTGTGGTGAACTTCTATCGAAGGTTCATCAAAGGCTATTCAAGAATAGTCTTACCCTTAGTGATCTGCTGAAACAGAACTCGAAATGGGAGTGGCTTGATCGGTATCAGTTGGCCTTCCGATAGTGAAGGTCTGTGTTGCCTCTGAACCGATCCTGAAGTTACCCTACTTCAGTATGCCTTTCGAGTTTCACACTGATGCTTCGGACCAAGCTATCGGTGGTATAAGTCATAGTGTGGGCAACCTTTAGCTTTTGGGACTTGAAAGCTAACAGGACTGAGCGACGGTATTTTGCCACGAGAAGGGAAAGGTGGAAGGAGTCCACTATCTCCGGACGTAGAGAACCTTCTCGAGGCACTAAAGACCGACAATGTTACACCACATAAAAGAAGTTGTCGGCAAAATAAGCATGTTGGCTGGAATTCTTGGGTGAATTCCAGTTCCAGAGGGAACATAAATCGGGTAAAGGCAACGTGTTTCCTTGTGAGCTCAGTAGATTAAATGCCCTTATGTGTTGTACCCTATCCAATGTGAAAAGGGAATATGCTAAGCAGAATAAAGACAGCCTCAGCTTTTGATAGAGAGAATCAAAAGCTAAGTTCAACAGATTATGTCAGAAACAATCTGACTCATTTATCTAGGTCCATATGACATTGTCGTGGCCAGAGGCGATAGGCCACTAGTCCCATCGATGGGCGGACTGCGCCGGGAGCTATTGAGGGAGCTCCATGATAGACTTTGGGCAAGGCATCCAGAGCAAAAGGGGATAATTGTCCTGTCAGCATGACTGTGCTATTGGCCCAATACGTGCGCAAACATGGGGATGTATGTCCACACTTACCAAAATTGCCATGAAGGTAAGATCAATCAGAGACTAGGGGCAGGGTTGGTACAACCACTGCCTGTTCCCGAGATGTCCTGGACAAGGGTGTCCAAGGACTTTATTAGTGGGTTTCCTAAGTTTGACGAGGAGAGCTCAGTGCTGGTGGCGGTTGATAGATTCTCTATGGTTGGAATCTTGATCCTAGCACTTGAGCAGTGTATAGCAAGGGTTGCTATAGACCTATTCTTCGAAAATGTGGTGAAATATTTTGGCATCCAAGTGGATATCGAGAGTGATATGGATGCCCATTTTGGCTGGACACTTTTGAATCGTGTTGTTCAATAAACATTGGTCCGAGTTAAGTTTCTCCATAGCCAATCATTCTCAGACGGATGAACAAACTAAGCAGGTGAATGCTCCTGTGGAAGAATTCCCCATCACTATGTGATCGCTAGTCAGGGTGACTAGGTAAAGTGGATGGATGTGGCATGATATGCCTACGACTTACAAAAGTCGTCATCCACAAGTCCCACCTCATTTGAGCTTCGAGTTAGTGTTAGGGAGTCAGCCCCTAACCCCCGTTGATATGGTACAAAGGGATTCCTATGGGAAGTGCCCTATGACTCAATGGAATACTCAGGAACGAATCTATTCACTCGGAGAGGCTAAAGGTAGCTAGGAGTTGGTTGTACAATGGATGCAAAGGTATGCATACCGTCATTATTGGAATGAAGAATTAGTCGTGGGCGACTTAATTCTTCTCCGAATTACCTCGCAGATCGGTAGGAAAATCTCGGTGAGGGAGGCTCACCGAGGTCTTATCCGAAGATATGACAATCCGTGTGAGATACTGAGTTGAGTGGGCTCAGTAGCATACCATTTCAAACTCCAATTGAGAATGTAGATGTACCCTACATTCCATGTGAACTTGAGGAAGTTTCACAAGGATCCGGAAGATCCTTCTCGGTCATTGTCTTACCAAGCCACACCGATAGTTCGAACGGAATTCGATCGAGGGATACGTGATATTTTATATCACTAAGTGTTGAGGCAAAGTAAACTGAACCGATATATGGAGTTTCATATCCGATGGGATAAATCCCTTATGGAGGAAGCAACCTGGCACAAAGCTTTTGAACAATACTTCTCTGATAGCTCGGACGAAGTTCGATCTAAGAATTGTCGAGATTAGAGGTTATCGACTCTTAGGTCATAGTTGGATGAGTAAACAATGGGTGTTTCTCATTCATTGGGAGAGATATGCCTGAGGACTAAGCCATCTGGTATGTGGCTTCAAAGTTTGGCATACGAGGTTTAGCTGAGGAGCTACCTCGAGTCGCCGAGGACGGCGACCAGCTCAGGTAGGGGAGAATGTTAGGCCCAGGTATTGGGCCCAACCCAGACCTAGGCCCAAGCCCGATTTCAGCTGTGAAAACGGGTCGGGCAGTGCGGGCTAATGGGTTTGTGGGTGGATAATGGGTCGGGCGACCCGTTTGGAGAAAAGGGAATTTAGGGCAACAGTGCCCTGTGCTACTGTAGCATGAACGCATTCGTTCGAACGCGACGGCTATTTTCTCCCCTCTCCCCCGATCTCTCTCCCCTCTGTCGAGTGCGGCTCCGACGAGGGTCCCGGCAGCGGCGACGGACTTCCGGTGGCTTCCTCGTGGGTTGGGTGCGGCGATGCAGGAAGCGATGGAGCAAAGGGGCGGCGTCCCCTTTTCCCTCATCCACCTCCTTCTTCGGCGTTGCCGGTGGTGGAGCTGGTGGGCGGACGTCCGCCGAGGTACGTGTCCTACTCTCCTCCTGCTCCGGCTTCATCCGGCGGGCGTGTTTTTCGGTCGGCGAGTGTCATGACCCTCTTTCTTCTCCCTTGCTGCGCCTCCCTTCTCCGTTCACTTCCGGCGAGATCTGGGACGGCCGGCGAGGTTGGGGCTTCTGCTCCTCTCCCTGGCAATGTCTGGAGGCCATGGGTTGGTCGACTGGCGTCTCCGGCTGCTGCTGCTTAGGCGACGGCTCCGCCCTCTTGTTTGGTCACGTCCGACGAACTTGGGTGGGTTCGCCGGCGCTTCCCTAGCCTCCGGCGAGGTCGTGCTCGGCCGTACGGTTCTCTAGCGAGCCTCGGGTGGTTTCCGACGATCTTTCGATCGTCGTCCGTGTGCCTCAATTTGCGTGCATGTACCTTGGTTTTTGTGCACGTGCCTCTAGCGGGTTCCGGACGTGGTTCTCGTTCCCGACCGATTAGTTGCCCTCTGCCGGCGTCTTCCTCTCTCCAGCTCCCCGAGCCTCGTGCTCCCGGCCAAGTTGTCTTTCTCGGTCGGTGACTCCTCGCCCCTCTCCGCGCTCCAGTCAAGTGCGCTGACCATGTGTGATGTTGCCTGGCATTGCCGGTTTATTGTGTCGGATGTCTGTGAGATGTCCCTTTCTGGGTGAGTGTGTGAGTCTGGCCTTCTGCGTGCGGTCTAGTCAGAGTTAGGGCGTGTGCCCGGCGTCCTGCGTGACGCTGTCTCTTGCGCGTGTGTGCGCCACCGCCTGCGTGCAGTTTTGTCTATTTTCCGGTGTACCGGACTCGTACGTGCGCTGCGCCGGTGTCGAGTCTCGGGTTATGTATTTTGGAGGACTTTGGAGTTGGAGCGAGCAGCGGTCCTCATGGGCACGTGGCAGTCGATGATTCATCGAGACGAGAGTCGAGGTGGCTGCCTGGGATAGGCTGAGGAGTACATCGAGGACGTGCTCCTGCCGGTCATGCCTGGATCAGTGGTTCGACCACTTAGCCCCTGTGTGGGCGTGCTTGGGTGTTAGTCAAGCATTGACTCGCGTGTAATTTATTAAAATTTTTTTTACCCTAATTCTGGGCGTGACACTTAACATAATGTACAACGGTCTAGTTCCATGTAACTAGGCTAAGGATCCACGTTTAACAAAGTCTCTTGTTTTTTACTCTCTAACAACTTTTCTCCACTCTTACTCCTTTCAAATAATCTACATAACCTTTTGTCTCTTTTTTTTATAATGGTTTCAAAAATTGAGTTTTTCCTTCTAATTCTATTAACTAGGATAGCTTTGATTTCACATACACAATTCCAATATAATATAATTTTTTGATAGTGTGTTTTCTAGTTTTCATCCTTTTTAACACTTTTAGTTATATCATTAAAATTATGTGTCTTTTGAAGTAAGCATCTTACCACCATTGGTCAAAAGCGATGACCCAAGGACAACTAGAGCTCAAATTACAAGGCAGTGGATCAAGTAAGGGTTTTGAAGACAAAGCTAGTAGTGATTGAGAAGCAAGCCCAAACAATGAAAATGGAGGCAGTTGAGTTCAAGAATATAGTCCAAGATCATCTTTGCCAAAGGGAGAAGCATGGGGGTCATAGTGAAAGAGTTGCAATCTCTTGAGTGGAATGACAACAAAAGTGCTAATTGATATGTTGAGTTCCTAGGTGATTATACTAAAAAGTCACCGGGATAAAGATAATTTGTGTTTATAAGGACAACCCTTTGAGTAGGGTTGGCAATATATTTTCAATTAGCATTTGAGGTCGAGTACCAACTTTGCTGGTCATGCAAGTCAAATATTTACTAAATTAGAGTTACCAGAAAACTCTTTCTACAACCCTACTAAGGTTGACACATAAATATATCACCTTATTAACATTCTTCCTTCCTTATTAAAAGTAAATGTAAAGTTGTGCATTTGATACATCTAGATTATTTAATTTTCTTTTTTACTTTTGAGCCAACCCAAAATCCTATACAAGCATATCCAAAAATATGCTTTATTTTTGTTCCCTTTACCTTTTTACGTATTCTTATTTATTTATTTATGATTTTTTTGAATTTGTATAGCTGATGATATCTCACCTTGTAAAGTTATCAAGATATAGACTTTTTCATCTAAATGAGAACAAACTTTAAAGAAAACAATCACTACAATGAAGACGATCATACCCAAGAAGAGCATGACTCCCTCAAAGGAGCCATCTATGTAGTGTTAAGTCAGGCTTTTAGGTTGTGTTTTCTTTGAGAAAAGAAAAATGAGAGGGGAAAGAAAAGTGAAAGGAGGGGAAAAAAAATTATCACGTGACTTTCACATGATCGGCTAGTGAATGAGGAGGCGGAGGGGACTTTTGTGCAGGTAGTCATTGCATGTGATGAGGAAAGGGGAGCAATGACAATGCCTAGAGGGGGAAGCGGCAACGAAGGAAGGAAGGGTGAAGGGGCTAGGGTTGTCCAAACAGTTCGAACCGAATCAAACTTGTGTCAAACCGAACTGAACCGATTGTGATGGCAACAAACCGAACCCGAACCGAATTAGGTAAAAACCGAATCAAAACCGAACCGAATTAGGTAAAAACTGAATCAAAACCGAACCGAATTATTCGGTTCGGTTCGGTTTAAACCGAAATTTATTATATAAATATATATTTAATTTATTTATACTATTATATTATTAATTTTTAATAAAAATAATGATATAATGTATTTTATATAATTAAAATAATAATATAATATGCTTTATATAATTAAAAATAACAATATAATATATTTTATATAATTAAAAATAATAATATTTTATATTTTATATAAAAATAATAGTATTATATTTAAAATTGAGTTTGTTCAGTTCAAATCGAAAACCGAACCGAACCGAACTTTCCAAATCAAAAACCGAACCGAAATTTTTTTAACCATTTCAAACCGAACCGAACCGAACTGAAAATTTCGGTTCGGTTCGGTTTTTCGGTTTAACCAATTTCAAGGGGCAGCGATGGGAGGAGGAATTAGTAGGGGGGGGGGGGTGCTTCTGCGCAGGTAGTCGTTATACACGATGGGGTGAGGGGAGCAACTATGGCAGGAGGGGGAACCAACGGGGGAAGAAAGGAGGGAGAAGGGGAGGGGGGGTAGTGGCAAGGGGCTTTTGTGTAGGTAGTTGCTGCATGCGATGGGGAGAGGGGAGCAATGACAATGGCTGGAAGGAGAAGCAGCAAGGGAGGGAGAAGGGGAAGGGAAGTAGTGGGGAAAAGGGTGGGGGAGGATGGGAGGGAGAAGAGGCAGCGATGGGAGGGGGAAGTGAAGTTTTTGTATATGTGTTCTCAGGGGGGGGTGCCTAAACGCTTTTAGGTAAGGAACCCTCTTAGTCGTTTGGATGAGATGATGAGTGGGAATCTCAAAGCTATAGACTTAAACCCTCAAATGGCTAGAAATTCTGTCGTTTCTCCTCCCATCACATAACGAATGCTCTTTCTCAAAACTTTTCTCCTCTCATCAAAAAATCCCTTGCCTTCTCACCCTTGCTTTCGACGATCCTCCCTGGCTGCCTGCCCCTCAATGATCCTCACCAACTAGCACCTCTTGACGCTCTTCTCTGGTCGATGCCTCTTGATGCTCTTCATATGCATTAGGTGGGTTACTTGATTTTCATCTAAAGGATTAGTCTTGTTGTCCTTAGCGCGCGGGGGGTGGATTCTCAGTAGGTCCCCGCCTAAACGCTTTTAGGCAAGGAACCCTCTTAATCGTTTGGATGAGATGGTGAGTGGGAATCTCAAAGCTATAGACTTAAACCCTCAAATGGCTAGAAATTATGTCGTTTCTCCTCCCATCACATAACGAATGCTCTTTCTCAGAACTTTTCTCCTCTCATCAGAAAATCCCTTGCCTTCTCACCCTCGCTTTCGACGATCCTCCCTGGCTGCCTGCCCCTCAACGATCCTCACCAACTAGCACCCATTGACACTCCTCTCCGGTCGACGCTCCTCTCTGGTCGACGCCTCTTGACACTCTTCATATGCATTAGGTGGGTTACTTGATTTTCATCTAAAGGATTAGTCTTGTTGTCCTTAGCTTATTGTCACATTCATTGGTTTGACATTATAAAAGGTTCCTATTGCCTCAATCACAGAACCAAAAATTCTAGAACATCAGATACTGATGCTCCAGGAAGTAGTGGATTGTGTGCTAGGAAAGGAAAAGATGAGGTGGCCCCTCGCCCAAAGAGGTTCACTAGGGAGACATGAAGTAGCAAAAGTCTTATAATTATAAATGAGTTTTTCATTTTAGAGTGAACTTCACAACACAATTGTGTGATCTTAGGTGTTGGCATAGAGTAGCTTTGTAAAATTTGCATTAGTTAAACCTTAATTGACAGCACAATCTAATAGTTATGTATTTTTGAGATGATTGGAGATGGTTGGATTTATAGATTGTGATGGTTGTTTTATAAATGGAGATAGTTGATGTTTTTAATTTGGTATAGTGCTTGTTTTGTAGCTTGTGATGGTTGATTTTTTTTTTCTACTTGTGATGCTTGTCTTGTAGATGGAGATAGTTGTAGTTTCTTTAGCTTTGTGATGCTTGTTTTGTAGCTTGTGATAGTTAATATTTTTGTACATTGTGATGGTTGTTTTGTAAATAGAGATGATCTCATTCCAATAAGGTAGAACATCATTCCATTAGGGTATAACCTCATTCAATTAAGATAAACCTCATTCCATTACGGTTAAACCTCATTCAATTAAGATAGAATCTTATTCCATTGGGATAGAATCTCATTGAAATAAGGAAGAACCTTATTTAATTAAGGTAGAACCTTATTGAAATAAGGAGAACCCCATTCAATTAAGGTAGAACTTCATTCCATTAGGGTAGAACCTCATTCAATTAAGATAGAACATTATTCCAATAAGGTAGAACCTCATTCAAATAAGGTGTCGGCCGAAGAGGAGTGTCGAGGGGCGTCAGCCAGAGAGAAGCATCGAGAGGTGTTGGCCGGAGAGGATCGTCAAGAGTGAGGTTATCAAAAAGAGCATTCATTGTATGACAAAAGAAGAAACGGCAAAATTTTTAGCTATTTAAGGGTTTAAGTCTATAGCTTTAAGATTCCCAGTTACCCTTTCATCCAACAGCTGAGAGGGTTCCCTGCCTAAAAGCGTTTAGGCAGAGACCCTACCGAGAATATTTTTTTCCCGCAAGAGATGGGTAATAGGTACATGCGTAGCCAGCATAGTATAATATTTTTCAAACCTAAATTTTTTTAATTAACTAAAAAAGTTCTCCAAACTAATTAATAGTTAGTTTAAGTAGTAAAGATTTTAAGCATTGTAAAAACAATAAAAACACAACTTCAACACTTTTCAAGGATTCATTTTTACTAAAATTATTAATTTAATCACTCTAAAATTTTGTTAGGGATGAAAATAGAACTCATTATAGTTGAATATTATAATAAAAAAATTATAGTGAATATTTACTCAACTTGTTTTATGGCATGGGTACTAATTAACTAAATGAAATGAGTTTTGATTTGACATG